>JBBMJY010000024.1:25751230-25814570 GCA_037833715.1 Toxotes lorentzi
CCTCAGTCTGCTGGTCCTGGCCCGCAGGCTCTGCAGTCTCCTCCCTGAGGGCAGCAGGCTGAAGAGGCTGTGTGACGGGTGGGTGGGGTCTCTCGCGATGCAGAGGGCTTTGCGGGTGAGGCGAGAGGTGTAGAGGTCTTGGAGGGAGGGGAGAGAAGCACCGATGATCTTCTCAGCTGCTCTCACGACGCGCTGGAGGTTCTTCCTGCAGGTCGAGGAGCAGGAGCCGTACCACACGGTGATGCTGCTGGTCAGCACGCTCTCGATGGTCCCTCTGTAGAACGTCTGCATGATGGGGGCCGGGTTTACGTCGGGTTAACAGACGTAATGAGTCAGTAACACAGCGGTAGGTGGCGATCATGCTCAGTCTAGTTGCAATTTACCGTTGAAACCAAGAAGACGAAGAAGTAATTGTTCATGTGACGTCACTGGGTGTTCTAAAGATGGCGGAGTTGGAGGAGGAGGTGGACGTCTTGGTCCAGAGAGTTGTCAAAGATATTACGAATGCCTTCAAGAGAAATCCAAACATGTAAGTATAGCTGAAACCAGACAGACTGGGACGGTGGCTGAGACGGCGTCCAGTGGAGCCTATCCCTAACCCTGCTTAACCCTAACCCTGCCAAGCCGAACAACAAGCTTGATCCAGCTATTCATCCCGTGTGGGCTTGGACTATCACTTGGAATCAAACGGTCCAGAGAAAGTTGACAGTTCAGTCACATAGCTCCGCTGGTCGTTTATTCTGTTAAAATGTTAGATAACGGCTTTCTGCGAAAACACCCCAGAGGAAACTGTCTCCTGTTTGCTAAATAACAAAATGTAGCAAACGCTGTGTTGTTGTCTTGTAACCTTTTGACGTGGTGAGGCGGTTTTCAAAACTGTGCCACATCCTGCGCGGCCCAGTGTGGTCAGCTCATTAACGGTGACATTAAGTCATTTAGTAATCAGTTCGCTTGTTATATTGTTTTAATTGAGATGTTGTTAGCTGCTATGATGTTCTGTCACGAGGCTGCCTTCGTCTCAGTACACCAGCGTCAGGCTGTCGGGACAGCGGGACTGCCCTGCTCTCACAAGCTTACGATACTTATTAGTGTTTCAACTGTTTCTAATGGGAATAACAAATGAAGCACAAATATAACGTGAGGGGTGAGCTGTGGAGACCAGGGGCAGAGACACCCGAACAGGACCAGGTCGGGGAGGCTTAAGACACCCATGCATGAGTGACAGTAGGCTGTCCCAAATGAAAGGTAACAACTGAGGGAAACAGGTGAAGTCTTTGCTTATTGATCAGAAACACTGGTCCTAAAGAGCCCATTTATTAGAGCTTTGAAGAACAAATACACTAAACCAAAACTCTGACACTAATGTGAAATGAAGGATTTTAAAAATGTAAACCATTATGGCTTAAAATAGCACACATAGAACAAATACCCCTTTGACTTTGTCCTGTATGTATTTTGGCAAGCATCCTATTTTTAATGGTATTTTGTTTTTGTTTTTTGTAATAAAGAAAAGAAATGCAAAACGTTGTCAGTGCTATGGTTAAAGCTTACATTGGCCGTAATTTTGCAGCAGATGGATGATGCAATTTGCTCTCTGCTTGTTTATTTATTTATTTTTTTAATTTATATTATAATGCTAAGATTCACTTGATAAGCCTCCAAATTCACATCATACAGTTTGACACAGATTCATTGAGACCCATCTCACACAGTGTGACATCATATACATAGTACAAACAAAAAGCATTCAAGCAGACCAAGCTGGGCTAGGACTGTCTCAGCCTCTGAGCAAAAGCTCTTTCATAAATTGTCAGGATATTGCTAAGAATGTGACTTGATACCTCAAAGGTAACACATTATGTGTTGTCAGAGCAATTCTTCAAAGTTCATATACAACAGGCAAGAGGTAAAAACACCCCATAGCCCTCATTTTCTCTGTTTTTTCCTCAGTGATGAGATTGGTGTGATCCCTTGTCCAGAGGCCCGTTACAACCGCAGTCCCATCGTGTTAGTGGAGAACAAGCTGGGTGTCGAGAGCTGGTGTGTCAAGTTCCTGCTGCCGTATGTCCACAACAAGCTGCTGCTCTACCGTCAGCGCAAACACTGGCTAGACAGGGAAGGTAACTGAACTCGCTCAACAGCAGCCTCAACAAACATTCATCCCTGGAGGTTACAGTCAGATGAGTAAATGTGTTGTTTTAATCAGAGATAGTATATTTATTCTGACATGCATGTCTTGGTCTGATTCTACACTACGACATATCTGTACAAAGAGCACAGGAGCTAGATTTAATTTCCTCTTTAACCTCACACATGAAGCATGAGTAATATGTAGGATATATCAAAGCAGGGATAAGACGCGACTGTCTGCTTACATGTTCCTCCATCCCATCTTTTTACTGGAATCTCCTGCAACTAATGCACAGAATGTGCTTGTTACATACAGAAGCCTTGACAATGAAATTGATGTGAACAGTCATTTATCTAAGCTCTCAACTGCATATGTTTTTTTCTGTTCTTTTTTTTTATGGCGGCTCTCAGGCAAGCAAGTCTTTCATCTGCCAAGATGAAACCTAGTTTTATTTTAGTTTTTGTATTCATGTGATTCGGGTTGTAGATTTTTGAGCAGCCAGTGAAGAAAGTGTCCTGGTGACATTGCTTATCAAAGCCTGTTACTCTGACACTTCTGGCTGATCTCTACCCCTTAATGAGATTAATTAAATACTGACGGGCCGGGCTGGCTAACTGAGAGGGGACTGATTACTGTGTCAGTGCTCTGAATCGGGTCCTGAGATTAGTCAGTGTCAGTGATTCAAATCATTATTATTATTATTATTAAGAACCTGCCAATTTGAACTTTAAGGTATTTCTACAGACCTGGTCTGATGTAAAAGCTGTTTCTTGTTGTGAGATCCACCCCACCTCAATGTAGAAAATTAGAGGAGCTAACAGTTTGTGTTTGTGTGTCCCTCAGCTTTAGTGGATATCACCTGCACTTTGCTGCTGCTTAACCCGGACTTCACTACTGCGTGGAATGTCAGGTATGGACACACCAGCCTGTTACAGCACTACTACAGAAATATTTGTTCTTATGAGCTGTTCTTTAGCTCATATACAACAACACTGTTTGGGGGTCATCCAAACAGTGTTGTGTTGTGCTTCAAAAAAAGTTGAATGTGGTTCAACTTTTGCTCCAAAATATGATGTCATCTGGCAAGGAAGTGCACACTCTTAGTGGATTACTTTGTAGGGCTGTATTTCTTCTGTCTACCTTGAGTTTGTGGTGAAGAAAGATAAAACAGTTGCCACCGTGATAACTGCCTCACCAATACATGAAACAACACCCCTCATGGACACATCCCCCCGTGCTGTTTAAAGTAGGGTTTCTGTTGGTGTTAGTGCAGCCTAATGTGTGGCTGGTTGTTGTTTCAGGAAGGAGCTGCTGCAGAGTGGAGTTCTTAACCCAGAGAAGGACCTTTATCTGGGGAAGTTAGCCCTTAGCAAATTCCCCAAGAGCCCGGAGACGTGGATACACCGGTAAGACTTAGCTGCACAGCACCTTGTTCTTGCTTAGGTTACATGATTCACGCAGCTTCCAGCTGATGCGGCTGAGGGGGTAGCTCCAGTCTGAAGTGTCACAGTGTCCTTGGAACAGGTTACTGAACCCCAAATTGCCCCCGATGTGTGTTAGTAAAAGCAATGTACGCATAGAAAAAGCACAGTATGAATGGGTGAATGTGACTTATAGTGTAAAGAGCTACGAGTAGTCGATAAGGCTAGAAAAGCGCTATCTAAACACAGTCCGTTTAATGGATGTAAAGAGTCATGCAGAGGTGGAGGAGGCTCCAAGATTTGTGTTTGACTAATCAGCAGTGTTCAGCCCTGAAAACCCTGCCCCAGTAGCCCCAGCACTATCAGAAAGTGCTACAGCCAAAGCAGGAACTATTTTTGGCCCAGGATCTAAATTTTAGGATCTGGAACCTCCAACTGAAACACACACACTGTTCCTATGTTCCTAAATTGGTTCCTGGTCACATGGGAAAGTTCCTGTGGTGGACTGATATGGGAAATTAGGGTTGGTGATCTATAACATTTGATCAAATTGGGATCCAGAACGAAACCACATTATGAAATCTTTTCAAATTCCTACATGAGACATGAGTCACCAGTCATCATCAACATAGGTAGAGGTAGCCGTCAAGTATGAATCCATTGCTCTGGATTGCTCTGGATGCCCAGCTGTCACGGGTTGGTTGTGATGCTGTTTTTCACATGTGCACACAAGTTTGGGATTGCTACTGCACTTTAATGTTTGCGTGTTGGTAAAATGTAGCGTGGGTTTAGCGTATTTATGAGGCTTCAGAAGCCATCATTTTCAACAGTACTGGAACGTTGTACACCTTTGCACATGAAAGCTGTGAGAGACTTTTTGGGAAACAGGAGAATTCGATGGGAATGTCAACGCCAATGTCTTCTCCAACAGTGTTTTTGCAGATCTGGTTAATGTCTTGTTAAATGGATTGTGGAGATGTGTGGTATTTCCACAGTATTACTCACCATCTTCATAGTTTTTAAATATGAAATGCATCCAATCATCTACCTTTAGACTTGCCCGTGCCTTTAGTAGAGCAGCTTCTGCCATGTTTGTTTTTTCCTATGTGGCTAGAGCTCTTTGCCTGACAAGGCTGTTCACATGAGACTAACAGGGTTAAAGCCTCATGCAGCCACAGGACAATGTCATTGGCTGTAAAAGGCATTTATTAAAAGAACAGTCTCTGGATTTGGGTGAGCATTTTGGCCCTCAGAGACTTAGGTTTCATTGTAGCCATTATACAATTAACATTGATTACCCACAGCTGAAATAATTCTACTGCCAGTGGCGTCAGTTAAGCTAACTAGTGACAGTGGTGATCAGTGCTGGCTGTGAATGAGAAGCCTGCTTAGGTGTTCTGCATGTTTTCCACATCAGTTTCTGCTAATAAAAGACAATGAGGGCAGATAAAGGGTTTGATAAGAGATTTGTTATTTTCAGGCATTAATAAATGTGGTTATTTTACAGACCAGGAGCCGGATCCAAAATGGAACCGGCTCATCCTTATGGGGTATTGTAAGTTGTTAAGTGTTTGAAATTTTGAATATTTGTCATTGGTTAAATATTTTGAAAAAAAGATCTGAACAAACAGATGAGACAGTACCAAATGAGATTTAAGTGAAACTTGGTGCTCTGCTCCAGATTATATGATAGTTAACGTCACTTCCTGATGTCAAATGTAAAATTATAAAATTAAAATACAATTTTTGACTTTAGCCTCAGCTGTATTTTATAGGAGTGTTGAAACTCACTTCACAGATTGCAGTGGCAGGAGTGACAGATGGGATTGTCTTTTAAAAAGTGGTTTAGCAGTAACTGCACACCAGGTTAATGGAGTTATCTAACTGAGCAGTTGATGTCTTCCTGCAGACGCTGGGTGCTGCAGCAGCTCTTGCATCAGTTCTCTGCTGTGGGCCAGAGCCGGAAGCACCAGCAGGGTGAGGCAGAGCAGGCTGATGGAGAGAGGAGCCAGCAGCTCAGTGACCGTCTGGCCAGGACACTTCACCAAGAGATGAAGGTGTGCTCTGATGCTGCCTGCCGCTATCCCAGCAACTACAACGCCTGGTCCCACCGCATCTGGGTGCTGCAGCACATGGCCAAGGGCAACGTCAAGGTAGGGTGAGAAAGGGCTGTTTTTATTTATCCATTTTTTGAGGACTAAAGGAATTTATTATCACTTTCATTAAAAAGCCACTTACCTCTTCATACAAAAAAACTGCTCTCCAATCTGGATGTACAAATTATCCACATACTGAAAAGCAAGTGTTCCAATGTACAGTTTGAATCATAAAGAGCTATCAGGTGCCTGATGCCTGAACCTCTCAGCTGCATCAACACCAACACTTGTCATCATTCTAGAGCTTAAAAGATCTTTAATGCTGTGGTCAGCTTTCTGCAAGAGGGGCTGTAGTAACTGCCTTGTCTGTCCCTGGAAATGGAACATAATTACAGGGTTGCAGTGTTTCCTCTAGGTGTGACGGTGGGCTGTGGGAGTGAAGTGGGATTTTAACATTGCACATGTTATCCAGTTAGAATGCAGGTGTGTAATTCTCTCTCCATCCCCCCGCCTGTTTTGGTTGATTGATCTACAATTACATTCCCATTTGAAACTGACGCACAGTCTGTGTGTTCAAAGAAATAAACAGATGGAAAGTCTGACCCTGTGAGCTAAATGGACTATTGTTACAGAAGAGTCTCATGGCCTGGGCAGTATTTTGTCTGTTACAAATACCTGCTATCATTTTGTATTTTTAGTCTGCCAATACTGGACACAGGAATTGATACAACATCTGCAATACCTCATGTCTGGTGCCACGCACTCCACCGTTCTCAGCTGCTTCAGCTGACATCCCACCAGCACCTCTGTTGTGAATTTTCATCAAATGGTGTTGTTGTAGCTGAAATATGTGTTGTTAACTCTGCCCCAAACTTCAAATGAATATACATGTATCAGAAGTGGCGTAACTTGATATCTGATATGGTCCCACCCCTTAGAAAAATTACATGAAGTAGCCCTTGTGGTTTTCATCTAGATGTACAAAAACTGGCAGGCCTGTCTATCATTTTCAGATCTACAAAAATCCTATGTACTCCACCTAGCAGGTTGACCAAACCCATTTCACATTAGGTCCGAAAGCCTTCAAACCTTGATGATTGATGCTGGTGGTTGCCTTCGTGCATGATACAAAAAAAAGCATGTTTGAAGGTCAGCTAACTAATTGTTTTTATCTGGCTTAAATACAAATAAATAAATAAATATAATTGAGTATCATCTGCTTAACAATGAACGTGTATGGAGTGTTTCCTTATAATGTTGCCTAAAGGAAGCATATATGAGGTGAATACAATTGGTCCAGGCACAGAACCTTGTGGAACTCCATGTCTGTTCTTCACAAACACTCGTGCTCACTGCCATGTTTCCGGACAGGTTTTCCATGATGAGCTGTCCTCCATGCGCCTATGGGTGTCCATGCATGTGTCTGACCACAGTGGCTTCCACTACCGTCAGTTCCTGCTCAAGGAACTGATCACTGAGCTCTCCCAGACTCCAGCTTCTACCACCACCACCACCACCTGTTCTCCCCAGCACCGGTCCAGCCCAGTCCACCCCATCAGTCCCCACCTTCATAGCCAGACCCAAGCTAACGGGGAGCTGTCAGGAGCAGAGGCAGCAGATGAGGAGGAGAAGCAGCTAGGCTTCACCACAATCCTTCAGCTCTTCGACCAGGAGATGGAGTTGTGCACAGACCTGATCCAGTCCTTCCCTGGACACGAGACACTCTGGAGTCACAGGTGAGGTCACAGAGGTGAACATAACACAAGGCATTTATACTCCCTCTTGAAAAAATGCAGCCTAGAGCCAGTAATGTCTTCCCGTTAATATTTAACATTCATATTTCAGTAAAAAAATAAAAACTGAGGGAAAACGTTCATGTGTTCTATTGAGTTGCTGGCTCATAGGCAGCTAAAAAAAGCTGGCTTTGTCCAACATCAGAAATTTTTGAAAAGCTTGTAGAGATACATCACAAGAGCATCAAACAACTTGGTGATTTGTTGGTACACCCCAAGGAAGAGTCCCATGTTCGCAGTTCACACCATCTGGTTGAATAACCTTTCCTCTGAATGGATGTTTCTAGTGTGGCTTCATTTTCTCAACACAAGCAAGTAAATGAAATCATACAAAACTCAAACTGCTTGTGTTTGTTGCTGCCTCCTGCTCATTAAAAACAACATGTTTGGACTTGGAAATGGAAGTGATGTACGTACCTCTCTAATCAGCTTAAGTGGGGTATTGTTAGGAAAACTGGTAATATGAATGCTTGTGGCATAATAAACTTTATTAGAAACTATATGACCAAAGGTATGTGGACACCTATAGCGCACGTATATGTGACTGTTGAACATGTCATTCCAAGACAGTGGAAGTAGAGTTTAGTGCAATCAATGAAAAACAACCCCAGACCAGAAGTATGTGGACCATTTACCTTATACTGTACTAATGGCCATATAGTGTATTTGTGCAGTACATTTGAATAATAAGATGCTGGATATATGTCTCTGCCCCTTTCCAGGCGGCATGTCTTTTACTTGTGGTACCACTGGAGGCGGGAGCACCAGCACCACTGCAGAAGTAATGGAAGCAGCGAGTCGGTGCACCCTGACGACAGTGACCTGGACCTTCCAGAGGTCAGCGCTCAAAGCTGTGCAGGCCAGGGTGAGAGCGTGAACGAACAGACGGGTGCTAGTGAGCCCATGGAAGTAGACAGGGTGGCCTTGCCAGACCCGCGTGACAGCAAGCGACTGAAGAGAGGTGTACTGCTGCCCGCACCTCTCGCCCTGCCCTCTGAGCACAGCTTTGTAAGTGGTATCCTGGACAGGTGCCCTAACCCTGAGCAGAGACACTTCGCCCTGGCATACAAGAAGTGGTTAGACACTGTCATTGGTCACCAGCCTTGAGAGAGAAAGAGAGAACAGTTAACCCCATCCTTTCTTAACATTGAACTTGCCTTTAGACAAAGATTTAGGATCAGCTTACCCTCTGTAGTGCTGACAGTAACTCATAGTACTTCAAATACAGTGATGACTTTAGAAAGCAGTCACAGGGTAGCCTAGGTACTGTCCTATCCTCCTGACAGTGAGTGGAGAGGATGGGGATGAGTTGTTCTTCCTCAGAAACATGTGGATTCTCTTGAGCTTCATCTGAGCCAGTACTCCTTCAGAATGGAAATCTGCACACATAGAGTCTATTGATTCGCTTATGTGCCTGTTAGTAGATTCTGCTCTTATTTCAGGTGTCTCGATGCCTCAGGACAAATTCCCGCTGCTTGTTTTATTGCCAGCTTGGCATTCATCCACGTTACTTCATTTCAGAAACTCAGTGAAGCTGCCACAGGAGGAGGAACAATGTCTTACACTCAGTCCGACTCACTACAAATCACGCCTGTTGGACGCGGTTGTATGGAATGTCAAAACAGCCAATATTATATAACTGAGAAATGATGAAAGTAATAAATAGAATATTATATAAAAGTTTTATTGGAATCCATTTTTATTTTAAAACGGCCCTGTTTTCAGGAGTCTGTTTTTTTTTTTTCCCAAGTGATTGGCTGAAAGCTGGGGGTTGGGGGATGAGGGCAATGTAACAACTCCTTCACAAAAAGTGTGAGTATTTGACAATAATTAGTTGAGTTTTAATCATTTAGACTCAGAATAATTCCTATATTTATTTCATAAAGTTTATTTGTTATTCTGATTAATATTTTTGTTGATCAAGTATTGGCCCTTTTGGAGTTATGGACGCACGGAATGATTCTCATTAAATGTCTTCCTGTTGAAATCGGAAGACATTCACCCCTCTTCAGATGTGGGTTCTGAAGCTCAGCCCTCACTTGTTGCAGTGGTAGGTTTTAAGCACAGCCAGACTCCTGTTCTTTCTTTGAGGTTCCTCAGATTTCCATTCTGAAGGCAGGAACATTTATTTATCACGTTGTTTTCCCTCTGTCCCTCTGTTTCTTCTGTTGATCCTTGATTGCTGCTCCTGGGTCATTTCTGCCCTCTAATTTTACTGGTGAATAAAGTCAGTAAGTCCTAACTATTTAGCTATGTGCTAAGTTACCGTAGCTTGCAACAGAAAGCCAAAAAGCTAAAAAAAAAAAAAAAAAATGTACATATATATACTAACACTATATATAGATATATATAGTTAGTCACAGCTAACTTTTGAAAGTCTTAACGTTCTGCCTACCTGAAGCACTAAAGAAATAAGCAGAGACGTGTTAGCTTGACCAGTTTAGTGGTACTGATGTTTGATTTTGAAGGACAGAGTGCTAGGGAAGGGAGTTCCCCAACATTCACTGGTGCTACATGCTACCGTTACTACAACCACTTCATCTGTTACAGGTGTGTGGTAACAGGTGAAAACTAAACAGCACTTTGGACTCTTTGATGATAATAGTCATTGTTTTGTGGGGTATCATTGCTAAACAACAATATTACAACTATTTTTTGAAATCTTGTTATTTTGCACCAGGCTTGTTAACAGTTGGCCAAGCTGCTTTATGTCACTACGTTATTATAAATAGAAAGTAACATCAGAAAGGTCAAAATCTTCATTGTGTCTTTGTGTTGGTTAAGGAATAATTTGTAGCACTCCTTTAAAAGTTGTAACATGCTGTATCTGCACAGTTCATCCCTTCAGTAATGTTGAAGGTGAAGATGATAGCTCTTCCCTCTACATCGTGTCGTCAATATTGAGAAAGGACAAATGCTATTCATAAATCTGAAGTCACCTGTATTCCAAATAGTTGCCTTGAAAATATAATTGGCTTCAGTTTGAACAGGATCCATCTATGTATTTAATTTCTTTTTTTTAGGGTTGTTGTTACAAGTTGTTGAGCTCTGTTGTTGACAATATCTGCACTGAACAACATGATATTGTTGTTTTTTCAGTGTAACCCCTCGCATTAGCATTCTATATTATATTATATTATATTATATTATATTATATTATATTATACACACACTATGTGGTCACATGATTCCCAGTGGCATCCCTGCGGGCCCTTGATGCAGTTTGGGACCCATCACATCTGTGTATAGTGATTTGATGGCCTACATTAGCTTGTTCTTAAAGAGAAAATGGCGGAGGAAGAGAAATGCTGAATTTGGTCTTAGTGGCCTCGGTGCGCACGGACTGGTGAGCCAAACTAGCCTAGCTTCCCATTACATGGTCACCATGTGCTTCCATGTTAACCTTACCATGTTGCTTCTCTTAAGATTCGTTATCACCTCAAATCACTGTGTATGTGATCATAGATAATCTTGAAACTTGTACATTTGAGCCATGAATTCTTAAGTTTTGTTCATCATGAATGGGTGCATATCATACCTGTTTGGATGGGGTATTTTAACATCCCTGCAAACCTAGCACACAAACTTTGAATACAAATCTATCTATGCAGAAATGTTTATTTTTTTTTTTTAACGGTTCAACAAGCTTTTGGAAAATATGTAGCTTGTTTTTTCCAATTTGTTCTTCAGTTGACTTCAGTGGAGGGTGTGTCCTTAACAAATAATCCCATTAGCATCTCATTAATTCTCTATTTATTAAAGAATTAAAGTATTTTATTTTCACTTTCAGTGTTTTGTCATCTGCTTACCAAGAAAATAAAGCTCATCTGGAATCAAGTTTTTTTTTTTTTTCACATTCTGTTTGTTTTGAGTTTACATATTGTGTGTGTGCCTGCCTGGATCACTTGATGAATTCAAAATTTCTTTTTTTTTTTTTTTTTGTAGTGAAAAGAAGTAAACCCAACCCCTGAAGCAAACAGAGGTTAAATGGTTACTGGAAAGAAGTTTCTTCAAAATATCAGTGCAGCTTATGTTGGTTTTTATTTCATGAACTTAAAATAATATAAAGTTTATAAAAATATGAGGCAGTCAAGAGTCTTTCTGATCTTGACTGGTGAATTTTCAGCCTCTCTTCCTGCATATCACTTTGAGTTGGGAGATATTAGACTGTCCTTCACACAGCATGTTGAAGATCTACCTACAGAGTTTCAGCGATGTTCAGGTCAGGAGACTGAGAGGACTGTTCCAAAAGCTTCAGCTTGTTTCCTGAAGCAGTTGATGGTGGGCCTGCTGTAGAAACCAGCCTCCTTTCACTTCCACTTGCCTGACTGGCAGCAGGACATGCACCACCACTCCTCTGTCAGCTAAGCCTTCCTGCAGCTCCTCTGCTGTCATATGGATGTTCAGCTTTGCCTTTCTGCCCAGCAGACCTGCAGTGTTATCAGGATTCTATCTGAACTTGGTCTCCCACATCTTGTCTTTACTTCTAGGCTGTCTTGGCTTAAGAAGGGGGCAGTTTTGTGACAGCCAGGCCTGCAGCTACAGCTCTGAGATTATGTCCTCAGACAGTCTCTGGGAGTTTCATTCTAGACTTACACATATTGCACATGGACTTTGCAATCTGATTTTAACTTTGAAAATTTTTAAGCAAAACAGAAAAAACTAGTATTGAGTTGAGGTATTTTCCTCCATGATGTGGAGACAAAATATACAGAGAAAGAATGGGGTTTTTTTCCACAGAAATTTTCACAGAATTTTAGTTAAAGTTATGTGAAATACAGCCGCTGTATGTATTTGAAAAAAAAGAAAAGAAAAAAAGGCGTTATAAAGCCATGAGAAGAAATTTTTAAATAAACAGTTTTATGACATAAAACACCAGTATTCTTTTAATATTTATTTAATGCAAATATTTCTTGTTTGCTCCCTGATTTAACTTTTTTTTTTTTTTAGAGCAGATGGATTTCCATTTTATGATGATGTGACAATGGCAGGGGGAGGAAGGAGGGGCTGGGAGGCAAGCGAACACACACACACACACACACACACACACACACACAGGGGCAGCAGCTATAGGGAAGATGGAGGACTGTGTGGCAGCGGCGGAGCGGACCTGCAGCCTGCAGAAACATCACTGCTGAAAGCAGGTGAGTTCGCCTCTCGTTCGGCTCGGATACGGTTCAGTGTCAGCCGACAGCAGCATCTCGGACGCGGCGGTGTTGTTATTGAGCCGCGGGGACGGTGCATTGTCGCCGCTCGGTTTGTTGACTGTTTGAGGAGTGGCTACAGGGACAGATAACGGCGCGGCTCAGAGGAAATGCCACACCGGGATCTAGATAGGAAGAAACGCAACACTGGCTGCATGTACGAGGCAATGTGCCGGGCTAAAGCGCGAACACCCACCGATTTGGCATGAATGAAACGGCCCATAGAGGCCCTGTTGTTGGCAGGTGCAGAGTCCCAGACGGAGCTGACCACAATCCAGTCAACACTCTGGCCTGGTTAAGTGTTTTCCTGATACTTCCTGGGTTCTGTGTCTGTCAGAACAGGACTCCAGATCGGCTTCCATCACCCTCATGCGATGCAGAATCCAAAAGAAAAACACACATATGTTTTGCAGAGGCAGCCTCTCTATGTGTGGCCTGGTTGTTGTTGACAGAGATGCTGCAGGTTAGTTTCTGGCTGTGCAGTGTGTCTGGGCTGCAGCACCTCCATCCAACGCAGAAACCCTGGTTCATCAAGTCCTGATAGAAAACGGGGGCCGGGGTTCACTGAATACCGAATATTCCTGACTTTAAGTGTAATTCAGATCACATGTAGTCATCCCTTTATTCTGTTAAGAGTGTGTGTAACTAAAAGGAAGAAAAAGGAAATATTAGAAATGCTCCTTTTTGTGTTTGATTGACAGCAGCTGGCAGGCTGAGCCCCAGCAGGGGAATGGGGAGAAACTGTGTATCAGAAACATTGTGTTGTTAGTGGTTCTGACATGCTGTTTAACGTTCTGCAGCTGATTAGCTATCCCGCCTGCAAACTGACATCAGCGGGTCCCTTCTCTAAGATGAAGGTTTGTTTGGTGACACGTTCAACAAGCTAAGCTGCAGGAGAAGACGTAGAAATGACAGGACCTTCGTGTCTGTAAGTTAGATGAGGAGACTTGAGCAGAGAAGCTGATGAGGGTTGCTGTTCAGAGACTGTGTGGCTCTTGTGTAGCAGTTGCTGTCCAGCTCAGTGTGACTCTGCCTATGATACTCAGATCACTGACCTTACCAGCTTTATGCTTTATGGTTTAAAATGAAGACGTTTGATTGGCTGTATAGGCTGTTCTCCATTTATATCCTAATGATATTCTGTTGACTTGGTGGTTCCATCATGAAGCCAGACTTGGTGTCCGATTATTTTCTCAGAGGAGAAGACAGGACATGGGATTCTCAGAGCAGATGTTTATTCTGTAGCAGACAAAACAATAACACATTTCATTTCAGATGAAACTTAAAACTGTGTTTCTGTACTGTGATTGTGGTAACAGCTAAATACTAAATCCAGTTTCAGTTTGGTTGCTGTAGCTCAGCACTAATGGGTCTTTTTCTCAGCAAATATTTTTGACATGACACAGCAGGAAAAAGCACAGGTGTAAATAACAACCTGACCTTTGTTTCACTGTCATTCAGCTTAGATCCTTTTTCATTAGTTTCTTCCCCTGTCATTGTTAATGATTGAAAAAAATTGTGGGGAGGAGGGATGACCTGAACTTGTTTGGGCTTCTGAAGGCAGACATGCCAGAAAAAGTTTGAGAACCACTGACCCTGTATGACTCTGGACTGTGGGAGGAAGCCCTCACAGACACATGGAGAAAATGCAGACTCCACACTGAAAGCTCCTGCAATGAACTCTTGGACACCGACGCCTGTGATTTGCCACAGCAGCTTAACTACACACTGTTCAGATAAAACTTTAACAAGTTACACAGTGATTGTGTTTACCAGTCTCTGTTGATAGTCATGCTGTCAGTATAAATAGTGAGTAATTGTTTGTGCCAATAGGTGCTGTGAATTTAAAGGGTGTGGAAACCACACCAGCTCAGCACAAACAGCAATGTGCAGGTGTTAAAGCACATTTTGTGATAAAGAATCTGACTGGTTACAGGAAGCCTGTCCATTTACTGCCACTGCAAAGACTTTCACCAGTGTCACAACCCTAACCCTAACCCACCATCCTGTTTTTGATCATACAGTTTGAATATGAAATTTCCATGCAACATAGAGTGATGTGTTAAATGTGTATTTAGCCTTTAAATGATACAGCTGGCACTGTGAGTTGTCCGCACTCTGTCTCTGTTTCTGGATGATCCTGTGTTTTTGTCAGAGCACAGACTGAGTATGAGTTTTCCACACAGCCATTGTGCAAAGGGCCAGTTGCAAGTGTAGGCAGTGAGTATATGCCACATTAATGTTGAAGGGGTGTTAATATCAATCACATGTTTCCAACTTGTTACCAGGTGTGACAGCTGGGCTGGTATTGTTTTCACCTTGCCAGTCTGTGTGTGTGTGTCTTCATGGTCCTAGAAACACCTACTGCAGCAGGAACTACCACAAAGGTGGTTTTGAGGACTTTGGCACGTGTTTGTCTGTTTGTCTGTCTATGGACAGACTTGATCTTGGACTGATCTTAACAACCGTGCTAACTGCAGTCACAAAACTTTGCAGGTGTGTCGTGGAGATTAAAATGAAGACTGAGGTTGAAGATGGCTTGGATCCAACCCACTGAGCACTCATGTAATAATGTAGTAATGACTACTGAGAAGTCATGGGTCAGATTGTCAGTGTGTTGATGGGCGTCGCAGCTGGTGGGATCCAATTGCAAAAGGGTTTAACTTGTGAGAGGTAACGATGTAGGAGTGGAAATCTTCTATTTTATATGGCAGTAAATAAAAATCTGAAAATAAAATTTGACCCCCTGATGGTCTCTGCCTGTCGATGGTCTTTGCCTGTCGATGGTCTCTGCCTGACGATGGTCTCTGCCTGTCGATGGTCTCTGCCTGTCGATGGTCTCTGCCTGTCGACGGTCTCTGCCTGACGACGGTCTCTGCCTGACGACGGTCTCTGCCTGACGATGGTCTCTGCCTGTCGACGGTCTCTGCCTGACGACGGTCTCTGCCTGACGACGGTCTCTGCCTGACGACGGTCTCTGCCTGTCGACGGTCTCTGCCTGACGATGGTCTCTGCCTGTCGATGGTCTCTGCCTGACGATGGTCTCTGCCTGTCGATGGTCTGTGCCTGACGACGGTCTCTGCCTGATTATGGTCTTAATGACGATAATCATTTTTACTTGTCCAGTTATTTGAATGTTCAGAAGTCCTAACTTCTCTATGGCTTCGGTCTGTCCCACATGATGTGAATACAGCATTAACTCAACATTGACATCCAGTTCAGTGAGGGAGACAGAGAAAAATGTCTGGTTCCCTGAGGCAGTGCACTACCTCCTGAGAGAGATGGCAGTTAGAGACACACAGACATGAAAGCCTGTTAATCAGAGTCCAGTTCAACATCGTCTGTCGTCTTTCACATTGACTGAGAATCTTTCTTGGTCTTTTTCTTCAACTTGTACAGTCATCTCATGTGTACAGCTGATACTGTTGCAGGAGCTCGTAATCTGAGGGACAACACTTGTTTGGAATCCCAGAAAAAACTGAACTGAAACAAGCACTTGCACAACATTGTGTGAGGAAGTTGTCAGACTGTACATTAGTGCATTTGCTGCTTCCTTCCAGTATCATGTATTCACACTGTGGTGTGTGTCACAGGTTTTAGGTGAAAGTGACACGACCTCAGCGCATTGCTCCTGAGAAATGTCTGGTCATCCATGGAGCAGTGGATCCAGAAATGCTCAGGGCTCCAGGAGCTGCTTCCCCCATCACATCACAGGAGGAGCTTTGCTGTGTGATGAATCTTGCCCTTAAGTCTCTTCTTCTTTACATCCTGTGCAGAGAAGCTAACGCATAACTTCTACAACTAAAACTCCAAATCTATTTAAGTTCTCAACAGATCCCTGTCAGCACCTATTGGCACAAACAATTGCTCATGCAGTTCTGAACTGCATTCATATTTTATGTTACTGGAAGGTTTTTGTAATGTCACACTGTGCTGAACTTTCATGGTAAAATGTTCTTTGCTGTTGTTTTTTCAAAAATCAAGCCAAGTCACTTTGATTCATATATGAAAGTTTCTCTGCAGCATACGACTCCCTGTATATTTACAAAAGTATTCAGACGCTTTGCTGTGACGCTCCAAATGGTGGTCAGGTGCATCCTGTTTGCTTTGATTATGCTTCATGCAAGTGTCTAGAACTTAATCAGAGTTCACCAGTGGCAAACTGAATAAATTGGAGATAGTTTAGAAAGACACTCTCTCTCGATATATATATATATATATACATACACCTGTGTATGCATGGTGCATCCAGACCCTTCATTTTTTCATGTTTTGTCGTGTTGCAGATTTTTGCTAAAATGGTTTAAATTCATTTTTCCCCCATCAATACCTCGTGATGACAAAACAAAAACTGAATCTTAGAAATTTTTGTGAATTTATATTAATTTTGTGAAAAAGGAAAAAACTGAAACTCTTTGCTATGACACTTGAAATGTAGCTCTGGTGCCTGTAGAAAATACAGATATATATATATATATCTATCATGTATCACCATTCAACCTAAAAATGCTGAGCCTCCCACAATTCGCACTGCATATCAGGACAAAAAACAAGACTATGAAGTCCAAGGAACTCTCTGCAGACCTCTGACAAAATTACAGCAAGGCATAGCTCAGGGCGAGGGTACAAAACTTTTTCTAAAGCTGTGAGGCCTCAATAAGTGTGAAATGGAAGAAGTTTGAAACCGCCAGGACTCTTCCAGGTGAGATCCTGTCTGAAGGATGATCTGGCTGCTTTGAGTAAAACGCCTGTGATAGCCTGCCTGGGGTTTGCCAAATAGCTTTAAAGGACTCTGAGAGCAGACAAAGATTCTCTGGTCTAATGAGAACTTCAAACACTGTGTCTGGTGAAGCCCAGGCTCTGCTCACCACCTGGCTAAACCAGTGAAGCATGGTGGCAGCAGCATCATGCTATGGGTGCCCCTGAAGATTAGACCTGAAGATGGCTGTTCACAGCTGCTTCCCATCCAATCTGATGGAGCTTTAGAGGATCTGTCAGAATCTCTGAAGAATGAGATGAACTGCCCAAATCCTGGTGCTCAAAGCTTGAAGAGACTTACCCAAAAAGACTTGAAGCTAAAATTGATGCCAAAGAGGTTTCTACAAAGAGTATATTTTTGTAAATGTAAGATTTCTGATGGATTTGCAAGAATTTCTGTTTTCATTCTGCCATTATGGGTTATTGAATATAGATTATTGGTAATGCAAAAAGTTTAGGGCCCTGAATGCTTTCTAAAGTAAAGATGTAAAAATGCTTTCTAGTAAATTTGCAATGTCTACAATCAGGATGACAAAATTATTTATAAATTGTAAATATATAGGAATATTGTCGAGCATCTTCCAGGTGCAACCAGACAGACCTCAGAGACACAGCCTCCTGTCCACCATGGAGACCTGCAAGAAACAAACAAGCACACAAGAGGCAAAAGCTCAAGCACGCAGTTGGCAGAAAGGAAAACAGGAAAGGCTGAATCTCCTGGACGATGAGGATCCAGATCCTAAACATCTGAGAAGAGGCACCAAAGCGCAGGGGAGACAGATAGAGAGAGAGGTCCCAGGATGGCTGATAGTCCAGCACAGAGAGCCCACAGGGAGGGTAAAATGGGAAACAAGCATATAAGCTTTGTGCTCAAGGGAATGTTAGAGAGAAGCGGTGACTTTCAGAAAGTTTACAGTAATCTCATTGGCAGGACAACATGGACTTTGATCAGTAAGCCGTAGAGATGCATTGAGACTTAGGCCGACCCACCAGAAGTAGAAAGCTAACAGGTAGAAGGTCTGAGGAAACCAAAGAATAAGCCACTAATTAGACGTTAAGACGAAAAGATTTTGAAGTTTGGCTTTTAAGGCATCAACAGAGACTGTTCCATGTCAGCAGAGAGATTTCTTTATGGGTAGGGGTTATGAAAAGACAAGGCCCT
The DNA here is from genome assembly GCA_037833715.1 of Toxotes lorentzi. Taxonomy (NCBI): domain Eukaryota; kingdom Metazoa; phylum Chordata; class Actinopteri; family Toxotidae; genus Toxotes; species Toxotes lorentzi. The sequence goes on from JBBMJY010000024.1 coordinate 25,769,796, forward strand.
AGTGACCCCTTTTTAAATCTGGAGACAGAAGGAGCCCTATATTCTGATAGAGAGAGCACAGGATGGAATATAAGGTTTAAGGAGATCAGGCAGGTATGACAAGGCATGCTCATTTAGCTTCAAGTCTGATCTGACAAAAATCAGTGTAATATGGGCAGCTGCAGCAGTCTGAACCATCTGGAGACTTTTAGCAGTGGCACATGGCAGGCCTGAAAACAAAGCATTACACCGATCCAGTCTGGATGACACAAACCAGTGAACTGGGTTTCAGTACCTTTCATGCACAGAAAAGACAGAGCCATGGGGTACTCCATATGTCACATCAGGAAACCTAGATATAGTAGCAAAGGAAATACAATGTGTTCTTTCAGATGAGTAAACTTTAACCACGTGGCACAAGCCACACTCAAGATCAGGTAAGAGAAGCGGAGAGGTGAAGCAGAGGGACCTTTACCACTTTAAGTGCAGTTTCAGTGGAGTAACATGACCTGAAAGTTCCAATATGGAAAAGTTCACTTTACGACATGTGGGCTGAAAGATGCAAAAACTATTTCTAGTACTTCAACAGAATGGACCCTCAAGGTGTGATTTCTTAGCTAGACAATGTTTCAAGAGATCTAATACTGTCTGGGATTGAACATATGAATATTGAACTATGAATTCTGCAGAAGAAGCTGGAGATGCATTCATTTTGTATTTTTCTGCAGAAAAAAAATCAAAACAATCATGAGCTGTAAAGGGAGGGGACATACATACATCCTCTGTACAGCCCATTGTATTTCACTGTCAGCCTGTCTGCTGCACTTTGTGGATGACTGCTTAACCACCCACCCCCCTGACTACACTGAGTGTAAATCACACTGTTCTCCACTCACACATGACTGGTGTGAAAAACAGGAGGGGAGGCTTGAAAAATGCTGTGGGGAAGATCAGATGCCTTTACCCCTGTTTTGCATTTAGAATATTTCATGTCCTCATGTTATTTATTTTTCTTTATAACTTAGAGTAATGCAGCCATGGATAATATCAGGACATTCTAAAAACTGAACCTGTGTTCAGTATGATGAGGTTGAAGAGGTTGAGGTTTATTCACCATGATATACACATGCTCTACAGGAGTGTCCCAAAACTTAGCTGGATGGTATGTGCTCCTCTAAGTGAGCTGCTGGGAAGCACCAGGAAAGTGTAGATGTCTAGAAAAGATGTTTTCTGTATCGGTGTCACTATGTCATCACTCTGCTGGCCACTTCCAGTCCATCCACGCATCCATTATCTATACGGCTTATCCTAAGGGTCACGGGTGGGGATTGCTGGAGCCAATATCTGCAACTTTGGAACAAGAGGCGGGGTACACCCTGAACAGGTCTCCAGTCAGGTATCTGTATGTCACAGGGCTGACATATAGAGACAAACAACCATACAACAGTTCTTTGACTGCCAGTAATGGTACCTGGGAGGCCGGTGAGCAGTGACAGTTTGATCAGGTTGGGCTCCTACACAGAGGTGTGGGATGGGGATTTGTGGCTGAGATCCTGTTGCACCTTATATTATGCACCATGTTTGTGCTACATCAGAGCAGAGGAAAATATTCTTCATTCTTTAGCCTTAAAAAGAACCAGGAATTCTAAAGAGCTCGCTAGAAAGATTCTGGTGTCCCTCATATAGACAGGCTTCTGTTACTCCAGTGCCATTTCTACTCCCAGGAATGCAAACATTTCAATCAGGAACATTTTCTTCAGTTTATCCTCTCTACTCAGCGACAATTACTAATTATATTTTCCAAGTCAATCACAACCAGCTCACACCTCGGGTTGTTTCCGCTCGAGTATTCTCCTTAAAATCTACAGCAGTTCCTGTAAAGCCTGTGTCAGTCTGTCTTTGCCTTCTAAAGTGCTCTAGCAGCCTGCTACAGCTGTGCTGCTTATTTCGTGATAAGAAAAGGCGTAAATGGAGCAGACACAGCACCGACACTGCATACAGTATGAGCAGCATGAGTAACCAAAACATGAAATGAAAATGACCCAGATGAAACAAGGCTCCTCATGCTCTGGCCTATTCTTGGCTGCTGTGTTTTTGTTGGCTTCCTCCTAATGAATTCCTCCAGTCAGAACCTAATAAAATACAACACTGACATAATTATAACCTTAAAAAGCTGATATTTCAAACATATTAGTAAATAGTTGCATATATTTCCATATTCAGCAGACACAGATCAACATGACCCTTCGTATGAAGTGGTGTTTGTGTCCAGCTGATGAATCGAAGTCCAACATTCCTGACCTGTGGCCTCGTTTTTTTGGACTGTCTTGAGTCTGACTAATCATCAGCTTGATGATTTTTTTTTATTGACTGGAGTCCATGGTTATATAGTATGGAACACCTTGTGAAATACAAGTTTTACTTAATTTAACTATAGTGTACCACATGTGATGGTAGATAAAAGTAAAGTCACTCCCAAGAAGGACAGAGGCGTGGTGGAGGTTTTACTTTAAAACCGACCTCAGCAGCAGGCAGAACAGCTCATCAATATCAGGTGTGCCAGCTGGTTACTGAGGTACGTCCGTGAGTGACAGACCCACAGTGTTTGTGGGATTTAACAGCGACAACACAGAGTAACAAACAATGCTCACAACTTCACCACTGAGTTTTAGAGCATCAGCAGGAAGCTGGGTGGATTAGAGACATGAAGAAAACAAGTTCCATTCAGTACATTCAGTTTTCCATGCCTTTCACCGGCGCTAGCAGGATTTCTAGAAGAGCTAAAATTGTACGTTGAGGTTGTCATTCACGTCTAAAAACCCATAGTAAGAGGATGATGAATCTGAATCACAGCCGGTGGAGTCTGTCTGTGTGGAGCGGGACATAGAGAATAGGCTGACGGTTCCCCCTGCATATATTCACTGTCTGTCCCTTCAGTAGCACATCACGTGGAGGACTGTACTGCTCATTCAGTGTCAGCTGTAGCAGCAGATACTGTCTTTCTGCTGTTCATTCAGCCTCTTATTCAGGGTTGTCAATTTGTCTTCAGTTGTTTACACCCTCCAGTGCCTTTATTATGTGCTTTTCCAAGTTCATATGTTGAAGTGGACTTCCTCAACACACTCTCTGACATCAAGTGACCATCTAAGACTCAAATGGTTTTTGATATTCTGAGGAGAGTCTTCCAAATTCAGGCAAAACAAGCCGCATTTGGAACTGCACAGTCTTGATATGATCCATAATTCAGAAAGACATTTGACTAGCAATAGTTTCTGATTCATTTCTTGTTATTTGTGTATACTGTGCTTTTTAACAGCTGACTACGAATAAGACAAATATAGTGCTGTCACAGCAACATGTGGTTGCTGTAGTGCCTTATAGTTTTCTCCTTTGTATACTGATATAGTTGAAAATGAACCTCTGGATCACTGTAATCATTCTTGATTGATTTTCTGTTGTTATTTTTTGAGGATCCCCTGGAGCCTCCTCAGGGACTGCTGCGAACTCTTCCATGAAATATAGTAGTTCAACATTTCGTCAAACATGCTAATCTGCTTATTTTCTGAGAGTGAGAAGATTAATATCAATCTTCTGTCTTTATGTTATATTGAGGTTGTTGGGGTGTGGTTAGCCTAGCTTTGCAATTAAGAGGCAAAGCAGGGGAAACAGGCTAGCAGTACATTGGCTCTTGTTTAATCTATATACAAAGAGAAATAAACAACAGTTTATAGCTGTAACTGCTGTAACTATAGCAACAACATTCAGTATTCTTCTTGTTCTTTTTATTATTTGTTTTGTATAAGTAGTTTCACAAAAATGACTTCATAGCACCAACAATAGAGAACATAAATAGGAGATGTACCATCAAAATAATTCAGATACTGATCTCAAAACCCTTCTTCCACCCTCACTCCTCCATTAAATGTTTCATAGGGGTTGGTAGAGGGTAGGAAGTGACAGCTATGGTGGTGGAGGTGGGAGAACACTGCTGCCCCTGGAGAGGTCACCTCCTCATCTGCCCTTCCACAGAGAGCAATTACCCGATGGTTTCCATGACAACCAGTCCTACTGCTGTCACAGCTCTTAGGGTGAGAGAGAGTGGGGGAGAGGAAGCATACTCATGTGCCAGCCTTCAAATAGTGCATCCTCTCTGTTAAACAACTCAGCTGTTCTGAACATGGACTCCGTTTTAGAGCTGAGTTAAATACATGTCACCACGTGATGGCGCTCTGTCATCATGAAAATTACTATTACTTCTTACAGTGGCATGCCTAAACTGAGGCAAGCAGAGCTGCAGGTTAGAACCTGCCATATTAAAGACCTGTATACTGGCCAAATTGGTATCAACACGACAGGAGTGGATTACCATCATTCTAATATAATTATAACAGTTAACTGAAGTGGTCCACCAGACACACAGTGTAAGATGTGGAGTGGCCGTCTTCAGGACGTACATGAAGATGGCCACAGAATGTTTTTCACCATGCTAGCACCAAGGCTCTGTGGATGGCAGTGTCAGTCAGAACCTTTTCTCTAGCGCCACCAGCAGGTCACAGTCTTTACATACTGCGAACATCTATTCAGTAGATGGTCACAAAATCTGGTACCAACATTCTTGGTCTCCAGATGATGAATTCTGCTGACCTTAGAAAAGCCTGTTCTTAGCGCCACCATGAGGTTGACATTTGTGGTTTTGAATGAAAAAAATCTCAAAAACCGTTGGTTTGATTGCCTTCAGACATTCATGTTTCTCTCATGTTTGTAACTGTGATCCTCTGACTTTCATCATCAGGTCAAAGTTTCGGTGTGTTTAACACATTTATGGTCAGATACCTGCACAGCTGATGACCTTCCCAGCAGCCTCATCTCTTGTTTACAGAGCTGGTGGAAGCAGCACAGGCAGGTGTGCTGCTGGTGTGCCACCTGTGTGGTCTGTCCAAGACAAGCAGGTTGATGAACCTATCATGAAGTGTCACACATTGTTACGTATGTATACATATTAGCAAATGGCTCACTGATATTTCATTTGTTTTCCAATAGTATCTTCTTCTAGCAGTTATACCATAAATACCGTTCTCATGTTTTAGCAGCTCTAAACTCTTGGGTTAGGCCAGGGAAACAAATCATGGTCATGATTAAACACAGACACACTTTACTCTTGAGTCTTGCAATATTTAACACAAAGATTTCTCTTAAACTTGAACATATGATAATGATGAAGCCACAGCAATTCTCAGTCTCACCTTTGAACTTTGTCACCTGCTGTGACATCACAGCTCACCTGAGAGCCTGCAGCTCCCCTGTCTGTGTGTCTGTGACATCAGAGCTTACCTCTGTAAAGCGCTTTGAGACAATTTTGATTGTGGAAGGTGCTATATAAATAAAACTGAAAATTGAATTGAATTGAACTGAGAGCCTGCAGCTCAACTGTCTCACCTGGGCACCCACTTCTGTGCAGAGTAGCCACAGACAATGTCTTCATTTATAGACAGTCTGACTGTGGACCAACATACACTATGAATGTTCGTATTTTGTATCCAAAAAAGGACAATACAACCATTTGTGTATTAGTTGAAATGATGGTGCTTGTGTATAATTTGTAACTTACATTAAGACATTTATACAGAAATGCAGATAATTCCAAAGGGTTCACTTGCTTTTTCTACGCTGGCACCAATCTGTGACAGGCCAGTACAGTCAGTTAGGCTCTAGTTGAAATGACACATTTGAGTGTGTAACGACACAGTTTAACAAATACTGAAAACACTTATGTTTCCAAGAAGATAAATGATGCACATATTAAACTATAAACTGTCTCCCAGAATGGTGTTGTTCATCACGTGATGGCACAAAAACAAAGAAAAAAAAAATTCTGACATGGTTCTATGAAACTTCCGTTTTATTGGACGAATAAATAAATATATTTCTTAGGAAATTATTATGTATGAGGAAAATTCCTTTTGGACTCAGATGCATCACATAACATACAATTTGTGGTCAATATGCCAAAATCTCTGCACATTGGCTGCACACTCCCCTGGGGGCTTTTCTAAGGGTTGGAGGATTTTTAACCCTTTTGATGACAGTGAACTCGTGACCTTTCCTCTGTTGGTAAAAAACATATAGCATGCTTTGAAATCTGTCATGAACACAGCTGCTTTACCATGTAAGAGTGTGCTGACCACAAATAAGGTTGTCATTTAAAAAAAAACAAAAAAAAAAACAGGAAATTATTAAGCTGTTTATTTCTGCAACACAGAGAAGGGAAAAGAGAAGACCTGCCATCTATCTAACTCAACTCATCAATGCTGGGTGTCTGTGTTACAGCTCTCAGTTAAGTCAACATTCCTTTGATAAATTGGGTTGAACTCTGTGTCAGTTAATGCTCTGATGTCTTGAGGTGGAGCCCCCCTCACACATTTCCCTGGCTTGTTATTATGCGTCACTAGAGAGAGGACAACTGCAGAACAACAAACAACATTCCCCTCGTCTTCTTCCTCCTTGTCTTTCTTTCTTTATAGGTCACTCGTTTGAGCTGCATTTGGATTTTAACGTTACTTTTTAATGTTAAGGATTTGTTATTGAGGATCTCCGAGGATTCATATGGACTGAAATATTAGATTTACTAGACAGACAGATAGATACTCTGAGGTTCTAAATCCACTCTGTGTTCTGTTTTTTGTGTTCCAGGATGGACTTGAGAAAAAAACATCAGAGAATCTAAAACGACTTCTGGAGATAAAACCAACACAAGCTCAGCAGAACTGTTAACTTACACCTGATAACAGAAGGTGAGCGAGTGCCCAATAAAGGTAGTTTTTCTGATACATAAATTATCAATTACATACAGATCATTTTAAACATAAACAGGTAGTGCTTTATGTTGCAGCTATGTGAGAAATGCTTGAGTTTTGTGGACCTAAGGGTGAAACAGTCCGTAAAATAACCAGTTCTATAAGGGTATAATTAAAGGGGCCTTGTTTTCTTCCAGCTGCCTTACTTGATCGTTCCTCACTCCTTACTTGACCTGGAAGTTTATCTGGTATAGATTTGTAGGCCATAATGAAGGACACTCCACTTTCCCTTATCTCTGTTCTGAGGAGCAACGAGCAGGGAGGGATTTCTGGGGAGCTGTGAACATGGATACACCAGACCATCCTTCACTGAAATCTTTCACCGGACCGACACAAACCCTCGTTGGAAATCATCAGCTGATCAGAGTGATCTGATACTACAGTATTGTAGTATACATTATTGGGTTTGCATTAACTCTGGGTCTCATTATCAAAAGAGCCATAATCACACTTTCTTGATTCAATAGAATTTCGTCAGGAAGAAAAGGAAAGTCTGTTGATGAGCACATTTTAACACCGTCCATTCAGTCACATGTCCCAGGTCCCTTCTGACCTGTTACTTAATGAAAACACTTTGGTTAATGGCAAACTCCTTCTATTGTATCAGTTATAGTTGCTGTATGTCCTTTGCTGCTTGGGAAATGTTAATTTCAATCATAAAAACACTGCTTTACAGCACTACTAGTGGTCAAGAACTACTGACCTCCACGTAGAGATGAATGGTTATTGTCAGTGGTATCAACACGTATTAATATCGTGATGATTCCACTGTATTTGTACTTCGCTACTGTACTTAAGTATTTTTTTTACGTATCTGTACTTAAGTAAAAATAATAATGCATACTTTTGATTTTACTCAATTACATTTTGCAGCCATTATCTGTACTTTCTACTGTACCTTCTACTAAATTTCTACATGCATGTTTGCATAATTTCCTCAAAATCTTGCATGAAAAAAAAAAGACTGATTGCGTTGAGGTGTTGTTTGCCATTGCCAACCAATCAGGTGGCTCTATTACTTCCAATGATGGCAGAGCATTTGGTAGCAGCACGAGCTCTATGTATTTAAGCAGGTATTGTATAGTTGCTTGTGAGCAGTGACATAGGCAGAGGCATAAATACGTTCTTTATCAAGTCTTGGGGGACAGCCATGGCGCGGTACTTTAAGAGTGCGGCTTTGGACTTGGGTCGTGGGTTTCGATCCCTCGACCAAGCACAATAAAACGGATACGGTGGTGTTGAAGGAGATGCGCCTCCACTGCCTCTGCGACCATGGCTGTGGTGCTCCTGAGCAAGGCACCGATTCACCCCAGCTCCCCCTGCCCCAGCGTCTCTAAAAATGCAGAGAGTAATTTCCCCAAGAGGGATCAATAAAATAATTTTTTTTCTTTTTTTTTAAAAAAGGCACAGCCCTGACACAGAGACAACCCACTGCGTGAGTACTTTTACTTTAAAAAAAAACTTTAAAGAAAATTTAAAAGTCAGTACTTAGTACTTTTACTTAAGTAAGATTCTTGATGTAGTACTTCCACTTTCACTTGAGTAAATGTTTTGCGGAATATTTGTACTTTTACTTAAGTGCTAAGCTTCAGTACTTCCTCTACCACTTATGTTATTGTGGATGTGTATGACCCAGGTAGACATCTGGTCATCTGTCTTCTAACAAACCTTAAGAGAAACCATAAAAACAAATGGCATAAGTGCTAAATAATGCAATCTCAGTGGAGGAGTGATACAAAATATGTCACACAAGTTCTCAAGTTAATATTCCACTGACTCTCCACTGTCTCTGTGTGTCCTTGGCCTGCAGGTCCCCCTCCTAAATGACCTAGTTCTTTCAGTATGCACTGAGCACTAGGTTCTGGGTTGTGGTTGAGACTGAATCGTGTTTTGTTTTTGTTTTTCAGTGACCTTAAATGAAAAGTAATTAGAACAATATACAGCTCTCTAAGCTTATTACCCATTGTAAGATTAAAAAGTGTTTTGTTCCATAACTTTATCAGGTTGACAGTAACACTGGTTAATTCCTCACGATGCATTCATTTTGTGGAGTGTAATGAACATTGCAGCCTCTAGGGGCCACTACTCGAGCTTTAGGTTGCGGGGTTGGTTTCATGTTGAAGGCTGACTTCCTTTACTGGTGTCTCTGTCTGCTTTCCTCTAATCTGTGCTGTGTATTCTAGCCAAAGTATGAGAAGTGAAGTGTGGCCTAAACGTAAGCTGAATTTTCTCAGTGTAACTGTGTTCTGCTCTTTCTCCCATTTTAATTAGATGGCAGCAGGCCAGCTGAGTGCTGTGATGGTTTACCCAGCTACTCCAACAATAGGCATGTTGTCTTTATAATGACAGTGTATAAATATGTCCCCATTTCTGTTATCATTACTCTTGTGGAGGCACAGTCTGTGAAAACACGTTTCCTGTCTGCCTTCCTCCACCAAAAAGTGTTTTCCTTCTTCCTCTTTCTTTTTTTATGATCTGTGTCTGGGAAGACATTGGTGGGGGCTCATTTTGAGCAGACAGTATCCTTTGTTTTAGGGGATTATTGTCCTGAAAACAGAATCAACTCTGGTGAGCAGAATTTAATGAACCATGACTGAAGTGAATTGTCCTTCAGTACATGTGTTGTCTCTGACAGCAATGACTGAGCCTGCAGTTAACTACAGTATACATCACTGGTCCAGTGTTGAGCGATGAGCAGTCATAGACTGATAAGAAGGGAGTTACATGCAAGTTTTATGTTTGTGTCACTGTGATGATGTGACCATAGTCAGATGTGTGCAGATTATTGCCCCCATTTTAATCCAGATCCGAACAACTGTGCACTACAGAGGGAATTGCAAATGTGGCATTACCATGAACCTAACCACAGGTCTCAGTGGTACTGGATGGGAACTTCCCTCCTACATCCTCCATTTCTGTTAGCAAACACTTGAGCTGGCAATTTCATAGTAGAAATCTGGGAACACTGGCATCACTAAAAGGTGCAAAGTGCAATGGGTCAAGAAACGAGCAGGCTTGTCAGAGTTATTTAGAATGATACCCAGTCTGTATGTTGACAATATCCATCAGTTTAGAGATATACTTCCAGCTTCAACTTTGACTTGCTGTACTTACTGTAGTTGTTTTCCTGTGCACTGGGGGATTATTAGGCATTTCAGGTGCACCCACTTTCACTCTGACCTCCTCATAAAGTGGTTTAGATAATCTGGATCAACTGCTGGTTTGTTTACAACCTCTGTGAGCGTCCGACTGCTTGCATTTCAATTACTTTAGCAATGTCAAGCTAAACCTATAAATTTTTTTATAGAATTATTCTTTAATATATGTGGTTGTGAATGATGTGAATGTGGTTGTGGAAGTGAATTAAATGCTGTGCAATTTCTGGAATTAACAGTGGACATTGACAAAACAGATTTGTTCACCATTTGACGTTATTGACCAGGATACACTATCAGAACTAGGCCATGCGACGTGCTGTCTGTCCACATTCGAAATCAAAAATATTTATACCTGATCCAAACACACACACTCGGAGATGGGACGAAAAGCTAGTCATCATAGCGTGGTTTAAAAATGGGGATAACAGTACACACAGTCTCTCAAGGAAGAATATGTGTCTCATATTTGTCTCTTGTTCACTCACATTTTTAATCTTTCTATCACTTTCTGTCTCTTCCTCACAGAGGTGCCTGTTGATGATGGACTCCTAAAACCTTTTTCTGACACCATTGAACCCAACCAGAACCAGACAGCCATGAACCCCCAGGAGATGGAGCTCGGCCAAGAGGTGATGGAGGAAACCGATGCCCCTCTTCGCCATCACCCCAATAACCACAACAACCGGTCCCGTAACTACAGCAACCAGGAAAAGCGGTACAGACGCTGTGAGGCCCCGGCTGGAGGAAGTGCTAGCGGAAGAGTCAGAGTGCCACAACAGCGTCGGCCGCAGGAGGAGCAAGACATGGAGCTGCAATATGGAGCTCAGTCCCCACAGCCCCAACAGCCCCAGCCCATTCCTCGACCTGCAGTGACACGTTATCGCAGACAGGGGGACAGTGAGGCCCGGATCAGATCCCAGCAGCAGAGGTACAGGCAGAGGCAGCAGAGAGAGGCAGAGAGAGCACAGCACTTAGCACAGGAGAAGCAGCACCGTACAGAGACAACCCAGGAAGATGAACGAGAGAGGGACGATTCAGTGCTGGCCCGTTCAGGCAGCACTGAGAGCGGCTTCCACACTCATACTGACCGGGCTGAGGGAGACGATGGCCTGGTCATGATGTCTCTGGAGCCTGAGGGGCAGCCAGAGGCGGATGATGAGGCGGGGAACTATGGAGTCCAGCTACGGCCTGAGGCGGAGGGGTACACTGAGAGTGCCGAGGCTGAACAGCAACATCTCCATCCACATCCTAACTATCCTCCTCAGCCACCACCGCTTCCACATGAACCTCTGCCTGATATCCAAAACCCCCAGCGACAGGATGAAGCAGAGGAAATGCTGAATGCTGGCTACTCCAACTACGTCTACACCCAGCCCCTCAGCCACTCCGGGGCAAGGACCGATTCCTTGGTCGGTCAGAGCTTGGAGGGTTTAGATACTGGACTTGCAGATGAAGCCTATTCTGAGCCATATGACATTTACTCACTGTCTGAGCATGTTTATGAGGAAATCTGTGACGCTCCCACATCAGCAGTCCCATCTGCTGCAGATGGAACTGGGGTCACAGAGTCTCTCCAGCAGAAGAGGGCCAGCTTTCGGCTGTTGGAGGGCCGGGCGGGAGGTGGCAACTACCATCAGCAGGAGGCAGTAGGGTCCCGTCTGCGCCACTACGATGAACGCTCAGATGGTGAGTCAGACAGCCCAGAAAAGGAGGCCGAGTTTGCGCCGTATCCACGAGCCGACAGCTGTGAGCAGGAGGAGGACATTGACAGCATCGTGGCTGAGGTCAAAGAAAGCCTAAGCTCTCAGAGTCTTAATCGTAGTGCAGAAGACACGATAGATGAAGAAAATGAGCTACCGCAAGAGAAAGAGAAACCCCAACCTGAGTCCCAGACCAACTCTGATAAACACCACAAGGCCGACCGAGGGAAGCCACCCAGAAAACAGGCTGTGAGTCCTTCAGAGGAGCCTGTAGCAGTGAGGAACAGGCAGGAGAAGAGGGACGCAATATCTCTGGCCATCAAGGACATTAAGGAGGCCATAGAGGAGGTGAAGACCAGAACTGTGAGATCTCCTTATACACCTGATGAGCCCAAGGAGCCCATTTGGGTAATGAGGCAGGATCTGAGCCCCACTGCCGAGTGTGACCTTCAACCATCACTGGGGGGTGATGTAAGTTCAGCAGCTCTGGCTATTACTTATGAAGCTGTATTGGATAACGTGGTTGTTGTGTTACTCAGCTGTTGTTTTTATATGAATATTTTTGTTTACTTTATTAACTTTAAAGGGTCAGACCCTTTTTTTCTCACTACCCTAACTGAAATATAGACTGTGAGCCAGGCCATCACCCAACATCGGTTCCAGACTTGGTATAATATTCTGGTGTTCACATACTTTTGACTATGCAGCGTATTCAGTGCTCACAAAATCAGCTGATGTGTGGTCGACTGATATGTGTTTTTCAGGCCTGATACTAATTAAAAGTTGATTTCAAGGAGGCCGATAACTGATATTTGGAACCAATATACATTTGCGGTAAAAATTAAAATCCTGGTGTCAAAATTTTAAATAACACTAACTCCAACACAAAACTTTGTTGAAAACGCCTTCAAGCCAAACAATGATGGCTAGAGCTGGTTCTGCTTGAGTGCATCCCATCTGCAGTATAGGATGCACTCCTTGAAATGTTTGCTATTGCTTTCAAGTTAGCTCTAAGTGATTATGATCATGGTCATCATATCTATAACATGTGATAACACACACTCATTTGTGCGACTAATGTTACTACTAAAGTTCCAGCTGCACTGGCACCAACTTTACTTGAAGATGTAGCTATTGCTACATAAATAAAATGTTATCTCGTTATAGTTAACTGTATGTCACTGCTAAAAAAGTGTATTATTAAGACAACCTGTGAAACCAGGCATGCTTGTCATAGAAATAGATCATAAGATTGTGATGATTATTGTAACTCCAGAAATATCTACTGCCTTACCTTCAACACCCAGCCCTGCCTAGCTCACTTGCTCCAGTCTGCAAATGTGTTCCCTGTGCAGCAGCCCTCAGATCTGAAAGGCTATATAAAAGATGTGTAACCAATCAGATAGTGCTGTAGGCGGGACCCTGCTTGAACCCGCAGAATGAGCATTACGGATTTTTTTAAAAATCGAATAATCATAAAAATGCTGCATATCAGGTCCGATTATTGGTCAGGCCAAGCATCGGTCGGCCCCTATGACTGACAAAATAAATACAAATCAGTGACAGCACCTGTACTGTGTAGCTGGCTCCATAATATGAGAGAGGCCACAAAGCTTTGTTTTAATCATCCACACTGCTATCTAAAGCCAAAAAAACAATGTAAGGAAGTTAATGAATGCAGTTGGTTTGCATTATAAAACCATTTTATGGGATATACAGTACTTCATATACAATACACAACAAAGTGTGCTATTATCCATACTAATAAAGGACACCATGATCACAAAGGCTAAAACAGACACATAAACCCCACAGAGAGGGAGAACAGGAGACTGTTCTCCCTCTCTGTGAGAGAGGGCTTCTGTTTAAAAAAAAAAAGAGCTTCTGTTTAAAATATTAACCAAATGAAGTCACTCCAATAGAAAACACCCATGTACACAAACACACACACAAACACTGGTGCATATCACTTTTGGGGATGTTGCACTGTCCTTCTCACTTAAATGGAGAGAGTTGGAGAGATGGATATCACTGTCCTTGAACACTGTCTGTGTTCAGTAGCAGGGGTCAAGATGTTCTCAGCTTAGCTAAAGAAAAGCAGTGGGAAACTGTTCCAGGACACAACTCCAAATAGTTGTTTTTACATTTCAGTTCACGTTTGGATTAAACAAACGAGAGTACACATGTTCATTAGTGAGGTGTTGGTATGTGTATCTTTGAACCTCAGATGGAGCCAGACTAGCTGTTCGCAGTGTGTCAAAGATGGCAGTGAGTGCTAAGGACATCTCCAGGATTTAAGTGGTCCCTCAGAAACCTTACCATAAAGTGGACTGCACAATGTAGAGCTTGGTTTTCTTATGTAGCCACAGTGGTTGCTGTTGGCCTGAATGATGATGTGGCATTTCTCTCCTTCTCCCCCTCTGTTGTCAGCCTCCCTCCCTCCTCCCAATGATTTATTCAGTAAGGGTGATACAAAGAAAGGTAAAGGGCAAGACGGGTTAAATAATTCAGTGAGGATCCAATAACAGAATGACAACGAATGTTTTCCTGTTGACGTCACAGTGATCAGATCATACCTGCTGCCTGGGTGGTTTTAACAAAACTTGTTCTGTAAATTTCGTGTTTAGATATTTAGATTTGTCCACAACATACAGTGTAAATTTATTGGATGACTAAAGTTGACATGCTCTCACAGTGTATACCGGAGCCAATCCAGGCTTACAGATAGACAGAGGGCAGACAGACAGGCCCAGCCTGTTGATTCCATGATGAATCCTGATACCTCAGTGTCACCTGAGCAGCAGACTCTTGGTCTGTAGACACTGCTGTTGCATTTAACCACACATTCTCAGTGCTCGTTCATCTGGGGCACTTGTTGAAATTCAGCTGGGTTTGTGCATTTACAGAAGGCCATGGAAAACTTTTGGATGTACCAAGTGGAAAAGCTTGAGGAGGAAGAAGCCAAGCAGAAGCAGCAGAGTGAGCAGCGTGATGGAGATGAGGTGTGGACAGTTTGAGGAGTTTGTGATGATTTTTCCATTGGTGTGTTGATGGTTTATGCTCGTAGCAGTGGTGGTGTTTGTCTCAGGAGTGTTATGACGTAGAGAGTTTTATGAATTATGTGTTTATAAGACCACACTTTGTTTGCCCTTTTGTGGATTCATAACAGAAGCTGAGAGTGGTGGTGGCAGCTGTTTAATCCCTAAATCAAGAATTACATTTCTGATATTTTAAAGTTAAGACTTTGTGAGCATGATTTAATCATCTCAGTATCTTGAGTACAAATTAGCACAATTTACTCAAAGGTTTTCATAATGCTGGATGGTACTTTCCAGTGAGTGTGTTGTATTATATATTATAGACTACTGCATTATTTTTTACTGATGCTTCAAGATGTGAGTAGTATTTCAATACTGCAATTGGTGGAGCAATCTTAACTTTACAGTTTTTTTTTTTTTATTTTGAGTAAAATAAATAGATACAACCCCTGCGAACCTTTCATAAAATGCAAATGCACTTTTTATTTTAGAAAAAAATAAAAATGCAAAAGTTTGGCCACCCGACAGTCAGTACTTAGTGCTTGCAGGAGAGAGAAATGTGATTCATGATTTAATCATGATTTATGAGGTGGATGCATTATTAATTGACTACTTCCAAATATATTGTAGTTCCCACCAAATGGGCACCTTGAAACTGGGCACCTCTTTTTACATGTGATTAATAACTTAAAAATGTACTTTATGAATGCACAGATTTTAATGAGTGTTCATGTGCACAAAGCATGATGTAACGTGAGGTGGATCTGTTTTTTTTTCTCTTGGATATCAGTCCTATTCACAAGTACTGATTCTCAAATCAAGAGCTGGTATTATTTGTGTCTAGGTGTTTTGAGAAATGATCCATTGCTCTACCTTCAATAAACTGATGAATGTGCACCTTGTCCCAGCAAGACTACATCTTCAGCATGGAGGTGGTGGAGTGATAATCTAGGCTGAAATATTGGGAAGTTACATGGAACGTTCCTTTAGGGTCTCTGACATCCCCAAAATGACCTCCTCAAGATATGTGGAATTCTTAACTGAGCTGCCATGGTATAAAAACTTTGCCTTCCAGAGTAACATTATCTTAATGCAGGACAACGCACCATCCTGACGCAACAACATGGTGTGGCAACCATCATCCCCTGACCTCAACACTACTGAGAACCTGTGGAGGAAGATCTATGATGTTGGGTGTTGGTGGTACACCTCGAATGTATTGTTGTCTGTGATGTAGTTTCAAAACATGCTGTCTCAGCCTTCAGGTCTCCTTAATGGAACTAACTAATGTTTAACCTCAACAGGATGCTAAAGAAAGTTTACAACTGAGTTCTAGTTGGTTCATTCATTTGGTCTTGACAGATTATATTCTGCTTTTTGTACCCACTCCTCATCCTCCTCCTGTAGTCTCCTGGTTCAGGCTCACCCTCTCCTCCAGGAGCAGAATCATCCAGCAGGCATCTGCTGCAGGATAACAGCTTTGAATCTTCTCCTTCCAGTAAAGAGGTGTGTTCAGCATTTTCATTGCCATTTTCATTGTTTTGCACATCAAGTTGAAGTAATGTTTGAAAAAACAAATCCTAAAATTCTCTCTCTTTTTATTCATAGTCCATGAGAAGCCTTGCGTCCTTCCCAACATATGTAGAAGGTGAGTGCTTCATCCTCTGGTGCAGAGGTTTTCAGACTGTGAAGGAAGAGTTGGGGGGAGGCACAGAGAGAGAAACTGAGTGAGGTTAAAGGAACAGATGCATTCTGGTATTCTTGAGTTCAATGATCATTTAAAGTGAGTTGTAGTTTGGCTGCTGATGAAAATATTGAACTAGATGAAGAAGCTGAGGAACTGGAAAAAGGAATGCATACAGTAGAATCAAAGATGGCAGAAAACGAAGATCATGAAATGAGTATTAGTAAGCTGCTGATCCAAACTCTGCAGTGGCCAAGGCAATTGAATTTATGTAGAGGAGGTGAATGTTGCATATGATATATTTTTGGAAAATCTACACACCACTGTATGACAACAATTGTCCCAGAAAGCCTTGTGATAGGAAACAAAATAGTGGTAAGAAGACTTGAAGGGGTTATAAAACGCTGAAGAAATAAGAAACATATATACAGAAGAAGAGAAAAATTATTTGTACAGAGATTTCATGAAACAGAAGTAGGTCCCCTGAAATTCAGTACAAGAGATAAAATAAGCTGATGGCAATAATGAGACAAGCTAAGAATTAATATTACACTAAAAAGCCGAAGGAAACGAAAAATAACATTAAGGCTACATGGAAAATTCTTAATAGGATTCTTGCTATTATTTTGTTAAGGATGATGGTACAAAGAAAGTTGGATGAAGAACAAAAATCGCAAATGATTTGTCCAATGACCGTGGCTTTGATTTTCAGTGACTGAGCTGCTTCCTTTTCTTACATGCAAAAGGGCTTTGAACCCTGAATCACAGCTAACAGGCTTTTAAAGCTTTGGCTGCAACAGTTAGGTTTCAAACTTATACATCAAATTTGTTTATGATCGCTTATACCAGTTTTGATTTATGTTGACACAATATTAAAACTGTAGAACTTCTGTGTTGTGTGAGAGTGTATGCCTAATACAATACTTACCCAGAAATGAAACCAAAAAAAGGGCATGATATGAATGACATCAAATTAAAGAAAACGAAGTATACTACAAAAAACCCCAAATGTATGGCTGTGCTGTGCCGTTCTTATCATATGATATTTAAATTTTGTATCTTCTTCTATCTTCTATCCTAATCCAATCATTTAGTAGATTGTACTGATTGTGTCCATCCTTTTAACCTGTTTGCGGTTCAGATGCTTTCAGCTGGTTTTCTGTCATCTGTGTCAGTGATGCTACTTAAAGTGCTTCTTAAAGAGGTAACTCTCAGTGTGTGGATGGAGCAGCTGAGGAGTTCTACTCAGTAGTAATTGATGGGAAAAAACATTGTGTTATATAGTGAGACTGAATCACTTTCCCCCCTCCAGTCCCAGGCCCATGTGACCCAGAAGACCTGATCGATGGGATCATTTTCGCAGCCAACTACCTTGGCTCTACCCAGCTGCTGTCAGATAAAACTCCATCCAAGAATATCCGCATGATGCAGGCACAGGAAGCAGTCAGTCGCATCAAGGTGAAACACACATAGTTTACACTCAGACAAACTCATGTGGTGTATTACATACTGCAGATCGTACATGCAGTTATGTCATACAATATGTTAGTGTTACAATGTGTTGCAGGCACAGTCTGACATCATACTGTACCTCTAGTATTTTTATGTTTTCTGTATTTTTCATTTCCTAAGACTCATTTTTCCCATTATTTTCTAATTTCCCATCATACAATACAACCAGTTGTATCTCTCTACTGTTTATATAAATGTTGTCCGGACGAGCAAGGGTAGCAGTGTTTGACCAGTTAAAGCAAAAAAAAAAAAAACCCTACATATCAATTACAATGATAACAAAGTGTGGCATGAGGGAGAACCGTAACACTGCAGCTCCAAGCTCACTACTGTACAGACTCTGGGTCCAAATGACATCACCAGCGCAAGATGGCGGCATCCACAGCAGAGATACTTAGGCTTCATTTTTGTACAGGGGAAGAGTGGATAGCTCAGTGTATAGGATGTGAATATAGTGAGCGGGCAAGAGCGGGGGGTGGGGGTGGGGGGTTATAGGTCAGCTGACTTCGCTCTGGAGCATAACACAAAGTCCCCCTTGTGCTTCCCAACTACGGTTGGGATGATAAGCCAGGACTGGTTTGAGTCAGGAAATTACAGGATTCGGCACTGTCACTGGAGGGTTACATTGTCAGTTAATGGTAAATATTGTGAAGAGTACCTTAGATATTTTTCATTCATACTTTCTCATTTCATTATTAATGTAAGAACACACATGGTGTTGAGGGGCTAGTCTTTAACATGTTTCCCTTTATTAACTATGTGTTGCTTTTTTTAAGTATTTGTGCCATTTAGGTCGATTAGAGTCATATTTATGTTTTATTTATCATATTTTTCCAGTTATTTGACTGAATTTCATTTTTCTAGCTCATTCCGGGTCACAGCAATTTGAGCCACAGCATAAGACAAGAAATAATAATCATAATATAATAATATATAAATAAAAATCTGAACCACTACAAGTGTCACACTGCGTGCATGGGCCCCAACCCTCTTGTGACTTTGATTTGGCTGGTGTAAAAACTGAAATATAAACTAGTGCATAATGTTTGTAACCTATATCCTCATACAGCATTTGACTTAGTGAATGTCTATGCATATGTCCTGTTATTTGTTGTAATGTGCCCACCCCCATCCTGTCACACCCCCGTCCTCCTGTCGTCAACCCTTCACTCCCACCACCCCAGCACTTGTTCAGTCCATAGCTTACAGTGAAGCACACACACACACACACACACACACACACACACACACACACACACACACACACACACACACACTTGTGATATGAAGAGAACAGGGAGACAAAATAATAAAGTAAAGAAACAAAAGTTCAGAGACGTTTGTTATGGAGCTCCCGGGGATGTTTAAATTAACTCACAGTGCCACCTGCTGTTGTGGAGGAGGACGTTTTTGAGAATCCTTAGCACAATCATGGCAGAACGTACTTGTTGTGATACTTTCTTGTTTTTGTAGGTTATGTTTTTTTTGTACTGCATTTGTTTCTGAAGCATTATGTATTAGAAAAATGTTGCATATTTGTTTGATAGGTGCATTTTGAATATTTTCTGAATGCACTGTATATGTAACTGCAGGACAGGACTCTGTATTACCTACATGACACACTGAAGCTGTTGTTGATGGGAGCTTTTTCAGCTGGTTAGCTTCCTCTGACTTTAGCCCTCCCCTTTTATTGATGTAGGCAGTCCAGAGCCCACATTTATCTCAGTCCTAATTGGCCAACAAATTCCAAGAGTGTCACATTTTTGGTCGTACTTTTAGTACAACAAATACAATTTTTTTTATCTGCTTTGTAACTGGAAACCCAGAGGTGTCTGAACCTGCTAGAAGCTGCAAGGAGATGGCCTTCAGGCAGAAGAAAAACAACAGATATTTATTAATAACTGAATGTACTTTCAAATATAGTGAAAAGTTAAATAATTTCTTTACTGTGTTTCTTTACTGATGCACATAGCAAATTCTTTCTTCAGCTAAACCAGGGTAGAGGTCCCTTTGCAACAACGATTGTAGTTTGGACAATAATAATTCAAATTTCAGTAACTCTTACAGCTCTTGAGATTCTGTGCAAATTTATTCATCTCCACAAGCTGCATTATTGCAAATTGTGTGTTCATGAAGTCATTTGCTTGTTTATTTACAATCATTGGTGGCAAGGCTGTGATATATTTGAGAGCTATGGTCATGTTATAAAGGTGTATTTCCAAAGACTGGCCAAAATGATAAATTTCCCCCACTTGTGTTGGTTGCTGGGGGTGGAAAAAGATACAAAATTGGATTATGTTGACAGATAAACAGCTAAACTAGGGCTAAAACCAGTCCTAGCTCGGGACAGGACTGAGAATTATTGATGAAGCTTCCCACACTGACTTTCAGTAGGAGAGGGTTTGACATCACATTTATTTTGATAAAAATAACAAAGTGTGTGTGTACACATATATATTAGTGGCCTGTTCATTTTGAATTTTACCACATGCAAAATTTCAGCTTCACTGTCAGAAAACATGTAATTCAAATGTCTACTTTATGCTCTGAAGCTGTTGCGTCACAACCTCCTCCTGGAAGCCATTGTAGGAAGCATCCTCGTAACTCTTAGTTCAGCTGAGGTTTTACTCAACTTTTACTCTTAGAATCCCGTTCAGTATGATTCCTATTAGTGATAAACCCCAAGCCCTGGTTTTGTATGTAGTAGTCCTCCTAGTCCTAGTCCTTCAAAATCAAATACTATAGAGATATATTGTGTTGGGGTGTAAACCATTTGTAGACATCCACACCAGTTATGATATTCATGACATACAAATATATAAACACAACCATACAAATAATCATTTTAGAGTACGGTGGCACTACAGATGAAGGTTTTTGTGTGTGACACACTGGACTCCCTGTCCCTGCCCCCTCTCTGTGATCCAGTCAGTCCCTCCTGTGCACTGCTCTAACCCATTACTCTCCTGTTTGCTTTATTCCATGCCTGGCAGACGGCCCAGAAATTAGCGCAGAACAGGAAGAAGGTGCAGTACCTACATATTTGTCTTGTCCTCCACACTGCCGGGCATAGCATCTCTTTATCCTCTGCTTGGCTCTTTGTCTCTTTCTGTGTTTGTCTGTATGTAATCACTGTCCTATCCTGTCTTTCCTCTTCAGTGTTCTGTCATTCTGATGAATTGTTGGCATTTTCCTGAATCCTGCAACCGGCTTTGTTTTGCTGGAGGTGCTGTACATTGTTCTGTTCCCTCTCTCAGGTCTCTTGTTAAATTCCTTATCAGACATTTTGTTGCCTCCATAATTGAAATAGTCTGGTTTTTATCAAACTGGCAAAGTGCTTGTGATGGAAGAAATCCATTTGCTGGATGCAGGAAACATGCGTCATCATTATAAGGTCTTTCTGGGGTTGTGGTCGTATTCTGTGTGCTTTCTCACAACCTACCCAGAGCAAGATGACAAAATGCAATATCAAATCATCTCTGGGTGTTGGGCATGTGGAAATAAGACTCCACAGCCATGCTAGCACCTCTGTGAGGCTGTGTTTTAATCTAAATAATGTCAGCATGCTAACTTGCTCACAATGGCAATTCCTACCTTCATACCTAAGCTATATGTGTTTACCATGTTAATATAATGTGTTAGCATGCTAACATGCCAGTAAGCACTAAACAAAAAGAACAGCTGAGATTGATGGGGATATGATCTATAAGTGTGTGATGATGATACTAGATTTGTCTGAGCAGTTAGAGGTTTTAGATTTATACTGTCATGGAAAGTGGGTGCACTTTGAGTACTGCATGTACAGCACTTTAATGTGACTTCTTTAAACTACATTGGTGTTCTTCTGTTCCGCTATCATTACATGTAACTGATGGCTAGATTTTACCTACGGACCTATTATTAGCTTTTATAATTAGCTTAAAAATATGATGTGTTTGTGGTGCTTAAACAGCCCAAGATGAAACTGATCTTGTCATATTACTCTGGCTAGGATAGTAAAAGTGCATTTCCCAGAACTGTTCCTTTAATAGTCATATCACATAACAGAATGTTGTGTACTGTGAAATGGTGGCCTCTTATCAAACAGTGCCACTGCTGAGCCATTCAAAGACACACTGCTCTACTTACTGCACAACCTTTGTAGTTACTGCTAACGCCTTTTAGCAGTTCTTTGATTTTGGTTTCAGTGACCTATTGTGTGTGCAGTGTCACCTACCATTTGTGATGCTCAATAACAGCTGAATTTTTACTAACTGTGTATGAGATGCCTTGCAGGGTGGGGTGTGTGGAGATTCCATTTTGTCTGAAATGTTCTAAAAATATTAAACCGCAGAATTCATGAATAAAACAGATTAATGAAAACCAAGAGGGTCATAGTAGGAGTAGCAGTGTTTTTCCTGCTTTAGTCCATTCACCACAAACCAGATATATTCTTATATTCTACATTAGATTACAGACAGATTAGATTACAAACACTTTACTTTGAGATTTGAGATTTGGCTGCTTGGCATTAACTTCAGTACAGTATGGAAAGCCACTTAAAGAAACATGACATCACAACATGGAAAAACAAGCGAAAAACCTGCATTAGCATTGAATGATAACATCTCTCTGCAAACACTAAAAGCAAGATTGATGTTCATTGATCACCTGCCCATCTAGAATGTTTCAATGGCACAAATGAGTAATTTCACAAATCTCTGTTGGTCTTACTAAGATGTGCTGTCAGCCTGAAGTTTGAGGTGGTTGTTAGTACAGTCAGTTACGTAGGAGCACCTTGAGTGCTGTGTTTTAGGAATTTGTCACTGTGACTTCAGATTTCTCCTGTTAAACACAGCTGTATTATCTCCAACATATCTTTTTGACTTAGACTGTGTAGCATGATCAAATAAAATATGAGCGTTATTGTTCAGTTAACTTCCAAATCATCCATTTTTGAGCACAAATGAATGGACACAGATTTTCCTTTCTAAGTAGTAAGAGGGCAAATCAGTGTTCATGCTCAGATACAATGTACTAGCTCAGATACAATGTACTACAGCAACTTAGCTTTGGCTCTGACCTCATCACTCCCACAGTAACATTGAGCTATAATGATGACAAGGGATGGAGATGGGGCATTAAGATGAGCAGGTGTGGCAGCAGAGCACTGGTGGTTAGGAAAATCATTTTCATCCCTAAGATGTGTTGGATGTGTGTTGCAGTGAGAGGAGTATGCCATGAGTGCAGTGGCCAACTTGAGTTGACTGCTGAGTTGAGAGCTTTTGTAGGCTTTGTTTCACTTTAGAGACATTTAAGTGACAATGCTGCAGAAGTGGTTTTAGATGTTTTCAATGACCTTTAACTATTATGAACCCAGGAATCCATTGTAATTTGTTAACAAGTTGGCCACAGCATTCATTTTCAAAGAAAAAGAAAATAGAACCTTCTTACATCCACCTTTTCAAGTACACAAGGGGTGACTGTTTCATACAGATTTTGGGTGGAGTATCACTTTTAAAAAGAATAGCCACACCAGGACTGATGATATGTTCTCATCTTATTGGAAATAGGAATGGCCTTACATCTTCCTGTGAAATAGGTCTCATCCCGAATATTTAGTTTTTATGAACTGAAAACCATCAACCATAAATAACCAACAGTAAAGTAAAAAGGATTCACTCTGTCTTATTATTGTTTAGTAGCTGATGACTTTGGTTCTTGTGTTGGAATGCCCACACCCCTTTCGTGAGCTTTCTATGGTTTGGCACTTTTCTCAAAACCAGAGGCACAGTGACGGAAAATATTTTGGTGGATTCATTTGCCTTTATGTACCCAAAACTAACTGGAACAACACTGGAACATATCCAGGATATGTAGAACTTTATTGAGCTTGATGGATCATGAATAAATATACATTTTCAGATAATGTACTTTACACCACAACAATGACTGGAAAAAGGAATTATATTGAACCTTTGTGATGTTTATGGCCATGTATGAATAAAGCTTCTGATTGGCCCAGCATGTGAGCAAGCTGTAACTGCAGCTCACACATTTCACATTGCTGTGCTCTGAAAATCAAGAAGATTTATTTAGACTTATATGTATAGATAAATTAGTCAGATGAGTGGATTAAAAAGTCTGTTCTGATTTGCCATGTAACAGGCCAGGATCTCAGGCTACTCAGCTTTTCATAGTGTGCTGAAATGAAGCTGTTGCATTCTTTGCAGAATAAGCAGCAGTGGTGCCATGAATTCACCATTTACAAACTGGCCAACATAAGGAAATCACTAGTATCATCTAATAGGAGTTAACTCTGTGGTCTGAGTCAGAGACCAACTTTGAAACTTTCTTGTCTTTCAATATGTTTTCTTTCACTGTGTACGCACTGGTTGTAATGAGATGGATACTGACTTCTAACTCTGAATGTCTGTTTATTAAGGAACATCTGCTCACTAACATGTTGACCTTTTTATAAATGCCTTATTGTTATCAATGTGTGTGTAACATTGCTTTGGGAATGTGGTTGTGCATCTGTGTGTAGGCCCCTGAGGGTGAGCCTCAGCCCATGACAGAGGTGGATCTCTTCATCTCCACCCAGAGAATCAAAGTGCTCAACGCTGACTCCCAGGTACTCACTCTGATTGGAGCACAACTCACAACTGCAGGAGCTTTTTGTTATCACCTCATCCACCGTTTTAAACATCACAAGCTCACTGAAGAGCACACTGAAACAGATCCAAATACACTGTAGACTTCTACTGCTACCACAGTCAGCCTGTTCTGCTAACCAGCTAATTAACTCAAATTTCTCAAAAAATAAAGTGGTTCATGTTCATTTTTTCAGTTTTTCAATTAGCTGCTGTGAGCTGTTCTTTTTCAGCAGGACTTCCTCCTACCCAGCCCCCAATCGATGCCACTTCCCAAAATAAATGGATTACTTTATCACAGAGATTACTTTTTAAAAGCTAAGAAAAACCAGTGTTTTTTTATGTGTCATAAAGCAGGACAACTCAAAACAGATCGGTCACAAATGGAATTCAGCTCTTTGTACTTTGCAGGAAGTGAAAAACAGTGATAAACTGAATGAACCAAATTATGCAGCAAATCAAAAACATAGCTTACAGGGTGGTACAGGCTCTCCCACTGGCTTCATTAAAATCATCAAATGAAAAATGGGCTATGATTTCAGTTCTGCAAGAAGGCAATGAAAAACACTCCATGCTGAAGGCAGCTTTTTGGTGCATTACCGCCTCCTTTTGGTGCACAAGTGTCGTTGACACCAAAATGAATGTTCTCTGTCACGTTATAGACGGAAACATGCTGTTCACAAAACCATGGGTACATTCAATGAGCCTGTTCAATGAGAGCAGACAAGCAGAGGTGACTCTAGCTGCATTGTACAGAGACACTACTTGCCTGGGTGCTTTTAGGTACCTAGGGGATTAACAAGTATATCCACAGGAGTTTATCTGGGCCTGCGAAGTCTACACTTACCCACACTTATGGGTGTAATTTAAAAAAAATCTAGAAAACCTACAAACAGTGCAAAAAACATGCATTATGTCCACAGTGCATTTTTTTTGCACATGTATGTGTAGTCAAAACCCACAGCTTGCTGTAGTTAGGAACAGTGATTACAAATAAATGCAGAGTATCACAGTCTGTTTCTAGTCTGTCGGATTTCCCCAGGGAACATATGGTAGAAAAAATATGACATGGAAAATCATCCAAATGGATTACGACCAACAAAACTGTAAGAGGAAAATGATTTGTTTCAGTGCTCACTCAAGATGGATTCAGGGGAACAATAAAATGTCTACTGTGACCCTGCGTAGTATTTTCATTGAGAGCTCAAGTGTAGCTGTTCATGTTGTTTGAGTTAAACAACATGTGCAATCTTGGTTACTTAGTTTGGTTTCTATCTTCAAATTTAGATGATATAGGACTGTTGCTGTTCTCTGACTTCCAGGAGACCATGATGGACCATCCTTTACGGACTATCTCCTACATTGCTGACATTGGGAACATTGTGGTTCTAATGGCCCGACGCAGGATGCCTCGATCTGACTCTCAGGAGAATGTGGAAGCCTCCGACCCAGGTCAAGACAGCAAGCGCCAGTACAAGATGATATGCCACGTGTTTGAGTCTGAGGATGTGAGTTATATAATGTCGATACTTGTCAAAGGGGACCACATGATTTTTTTGGTTTAATCAGCCTTGAAATTGACTAACGTTAGTTACAAGAACTTGATTTGACCAATCATCAGCAATTATGTCAGTAATTCTCAGTCTATCCATCCTGTCCTCCAGGCTCAGCTGATTGCACAGTCCATTGGGCAGGCCTTTAGTGTGGCTTACCAGGAATTCTTACGGGCCAATGGCATTAACCCGGAGGACCTAAGCCAGAAGGAGTACAGTGACCTGCTCAACACTCAGGACATGTACAATGATGACCTTATCCACTTCTCCAAGTCTGAGAACTGCAAAGATGTAAGTAGACTATGGATTATTCAAACAGTTAAATATTGGTTCCTTAGCAGTAATTTCTCATAAAGTGTTGCGGCTCCACAAGTTCTCTTCTCATTGCACTTTAAGTCACACATGTGAATAACCATTGTTATTAATAACCATTCAAACTACATTCATTTTATGATTTTTTTTTTTTTTTTTTTACATGATATTGCAAAAACTCTTGCGGCCTGCCTGCTGTGAGCTCAGGTGCTCATAGAGAAAAATAAGGGGGAGATTCTGGGTGTGGTCATTGTGGAGAGTGGATGGGGCTCCATCCTCCCTACTGTAATCATTGCCAACATGATGCACGCCGGGCCAGCTGAGAGGTCTGGCAGACTGAACATAGGAGACCAGATCATGTCAATCAACGGGACCAGTTTGGTGGGACTGCCACTGTCCACCTGCCAGAGCATCATAAAGGTACTCGCATGATGTTTTTGAATTTTAGATGGGTCACAAATGGAAAAGTTAGTTCTAAACCAACTATGTGGTAATTCACAGGACCACAGGACCACAATTTGATGGCAATCATGCAACACAAACGCAAACTTGTTTCACTGTTCCCTTTGAGGTACATTGACCCACATGCATTTTCTACCTCTTAAACTCACTCTAACCTTAGCCCTAAAACCAAATCTTATTAACCCTCCTCCTGTGGAGCCCAGTGTGTTTATTTCAGGATAATAAAAACAAGCACACACACTCACAAGATGAAAACAATACCAGCCCCGCTGTCGCTGGTAAAATTTCAAACTGCAGTTCATATCTACATAGAGCAACAGGAACAGGGAACATTAAATAATAATGATTACTTTTGTTATTTTTAAGATTTATTTTTGGCATTTTGCCTTTATTTTATTAACATAGCAGAAATACAGACAGGGATTGCATGAGAGAGGGGGGCGCTGACATGCCACAAATAGCCCTAGCTGGAGTGGAACCATTGCAGATATTTGTATATGGTATGCATCTTTACCTCTTAGCCATTAAACACCCCCATCATTAAAATGAAGATCAAGATCAAGTTCTGACCCAGCATCTCACCACATCCTTTCCTTTTGTAGGGTCTGAAGAACCAGTCTCGGATCAAGCTGAACATTGTCAGATGTCCCCCAGTAACCACTGTTCTCATCAGACGGCCAGACCTCCGCTACCAGCTGGGCTTCAGTGTCCAGAATGGCATTGTGGGTAGAACTGTTGTTCTGCTGTTTCTATGTTAAATGATTCTAGCAGTTGTGTTAAAATGCTTGAGTGAAGTTTGATCTGTCCTTTAACAGATCTGTAGCCTTATGCGTGGGGGCATCGCAGAACGAGGTGGGGTCAGGGTGGGTCACCGCATCATTGAAATCAACAGCCAGAGCGTGGTGGCTACGCCCCATGAAAAAATTGTCCACATCCTGTCCAACGCTGTGGGAGAGGTGAAGCATGACACTGAACATAGACACCAACACACACTGTGATCTGGCTTCTTTCACAGACTTGTTGAAGATAGTGCATGCAAGTAAAACAATAAGAACGAAACAAACGAAACACTGGCAGTCCTCATATGAATTTCTGCTCTGTATGGCCATATGATGGCAGATGTTGTAGTTATTAGCACTAGGGATGCACCGAATATTTGGCCACTGAAAATTTTCGGTCGAAAATGGCCCTAAAGTGCATTTTCGGTTTCCGGCCGAAAGACTTTTATCACCGAAACAACATGGCCAAAACAGGATGCTGTGATGATGCAAGCGAAAACCGCAGCCAGTACGAGCTTGTCTGGAAGGGCCAACATGTCTGCGGTGTGGACGTATTTCAGTATATCTGAGAAAGACACACGGACAGCGATTTGAAAAACATGTAATGCTGAAATTTCAAGAGGGGGTGCATCTGCAAAGAATTTCTCCACTTCGAGTTGAATTTATTAGCTGAAATCCAAACATCTGGATTGCTGTGCTGAATATGAGAGGAATGCAGCAGAGAAAAGGAAAATCCCTCCGAGCACGCCCACTCCGTCTGTGGAGAAGTTAAACATTTTATTTTGAATTTTTTTTTATATTGTGCATTGTTGGAATGTGCTAAATAAATATTTTCATAATGTTGTAATTGATTTATTCTTTGAAACATTCAAATTAATTTATGCAATCGCAATGCCTTGCAATTTTAGTGAGGTTAGTACACAGTCATAGCAGTCATAAATGCAATGGTACTAATAACTGGCATAATTTCTTTCGGTGTTTCGGTTTGCGGTTTCGGCCAATAATTTTCATTTCGGTGCATCCCTAATTAGCACACAGCTCAGTTGCTGAGCAGAAGAAACAGCGTCAAATGTCTCCTAATTGGCTTTGAGGCAAGGACTTCCCACTGTGCTGTCTGGTTGGTTATAATCAGCAACAGCAGCTACATGACACCCAAAGACACATTCCACTGCCAAGCTTTAAAACAGCCTCATGACCTTCCAGCGTCCCAGGTCCCTATCAAGCCACATGTATACAAACCCAAGTACAGTACAAGCCATCAAATACTGTATTTGGAGGGATATTGATATAAACACAAAATCCAAAAACCAATAAATGAGCTATTTTCTACAGCTGATAAAAAATACAGAGTACAACTTTTCTTTTTAACAAATTCATGCAGTTCTTTCTTTTAAGAAGTTACTGAACGTTTTTTTAAATAAATGAAGCCACAGTGTGTATTTGTTAGGTGTTTTTGAAGCTCTTCAGAGTGAGCCAATGGGCTTGCAGCAGAGAGCCACAGACATGGGATTTGCTGGTGTAGTGAAAATATCAAATATCACCAGCCTTAACTTTTAAAACATGATGAGTAATTGGAAAAAAATGTCTTCTATTTTGGTCAGTTCTGTATTTTCTGTCATTTGCAGGAAGCGACTTTTTAATTTGATTGTTCTGGTTTATTTAGTAGAGTTGAAAATAATTTTTTTTTTGCCAAGAGAGCACAGAGAAAGGAAGGCTGAGCTGTTACTGCAGCAGCACTAACTGATTGCCTTTCATAGCTGACTTGAGGTTATTTCCATGAATTAAACATTTTATTCTGTTTGTGACTATCTCAGATCCACATGAAGACAATGCCTGCAGCCATGTACCGCCTGCTGACCGCCCAGGAGCAGCCTGTTTACATTTGACAAGACAAAGCCCTGACCTCACACACCCTTTAAACTTCTTGCTGTCAGCTGTCACTCCCCAAGCCAACCCCATCTGTTCAGTGCAGTTCTCATCCTCTGTCCCCCTTCTATTCATAGCTGATGGACTATAGTGAGTTGCTGGTTGAACTGTTTTGTTGCTCAACCTCATCTTCAAGTGATAACTTAAGAATATTGACTTAAAGATGTGGTTTCTTACTTTCGCTAAAGTTATGAGGAGTGCTTGATAAGTTTGTGGCCTAAGGTAGAAGGAGTCAGTTTAAAAAAAAAAAAAAAAACCTTTTCCAGCATAGTCCCCTCCCACTAGTAGTGCCCCAAAACTTTCTTCAAGGTTCACTATTACTGTGTTAAAACTCAACACATTTCACACTTAAAACACTTGGGAGCACTGTAACATGTCCTAAGTGTGTCTGTAATGTTCTGTTTCAGCAATTATGGCAGTCTAATGAGCTTTTTAGTCATTGCACAAGAAAAATGAGAACACAGTAGAAACCTTATTTTCATGAGCTGGCAGCTGAACTCTGACTGTGGGCATGAACCTGTACATTGAGTCCTGACCATCACTCCTTTTAATTATTATTATATTTTTTGGAATGTTAGCCTTTATGGATAGCACAGTGAGATAGGAAGGGTGAGAGAAGAGGGGATGACATACATCAAAAGGCCTGGGCTGGAGTCAAATCCAGACTGCTGCAATAAGGACTCAGCCTTAAAATGGTACATGCGTAACCAGTGAACTACTGGTACGCCCAGCAACCTGACTACTTCTGCCATGCTGCTATTTCACCGGCAGAACACTGCCTGTTTCTAGTTATATTTCCACCACCAAATAATTTCTGCACAAGACAGAGCTCTCCACAGAGGGAGTTAGTCAATCTTGTTGACAAATGAGTGCGTGACCATGCTCCCTGTCGTCACATTCCACACATTTGCTGCGTTGTTGAAGAGTTGACTTTGCAGCTCCATTTGCACTTCACATTTCCAAACAGGGACCCTTTCCAACTTTACTGTAGTCGATTGTTACAGTTGTGTTTCTGTTCCATTGTTAGTGTATGTAGCACCAGCAGTAGCTCCAATCATTGTCTAATAACCCCCATTAAAATGAATCCCCCATGTAAGCAGGAGTACCCTTACAGCACAGACCAGTATGCACCCAAACATAGAGCAGACTCACATGCGACCCCGTTACACCACCTGATGACCCATGATGTTGCTATGTCAAGACATCTGCACAAGATGCAGGAATGGGCTGGAGTAACATATGGTGCATTGCTGTCTAAATTCACCCAGGCTGGTAAATACCGTGTATATGAACTTCAGTTTCTCCCCTCTCAACCAAAAAAAAAAAAAGAAAATAAAATCAAACACGCCTATATGATTGTACACAAACAGTATCAGGAAACTAAGAATTTGTAATATAGCTTCTATAGAAAAGATATTCATTTTTATGAAATATATTCTTCAGTGTGGTTGGTGGACAATGTAACCCAAAATTATGAGGAGTGAGCTCGGGATTTACATCATGCTAAACATGTGGATGTGCAAAGCACCATACTGCATGGTGTACAATTGCATAGTCCGTTTCCTTAATACAGGGTTTTGGGGGCTTTGCACCGCCTTAATGGTGTGCATTATAGTACTTCTTGTAGAAAATTCAGTAACACTCAATACTACCATCGATTCTCAAGTGATAGCTGGAGGCATGTGGGCCAGATCCTAATATAAATTTCCACTGTACAGTGCAACATGGCATGAATCTGCTGTTGACTAGAGCTGTGGAAACGGACATTGTGAAGAAATTATTCAAGAATACAGGTAAACATGAAGCGTTAGTTTTTTTTTTTCCTGCATCTCATGGATCACATCCCCTTTTTCTGAGTAGTTTGAGTCAAGAGGAAAAAAATTAAAAGAGGAGCAGATCAGACTGGGAGGCCAAACAAAATCTGATGGAATGTACTTAGAAAATATAAGAAATAGTGTCCTGTCTCTAAGAGCAACTTCTTTGACATAAAGACCCCATTTTCTGCATTTGAGGAGAATTTGCAGTAAATTTACAGCAAACAACCACACACCAGGTACATCCCTCTAGTTACAGTGTAATTATTCTGTTAAGTACATTTCCCTTTAATTATGTAAATGTTAGTGAAACATTTACACTGATCACCAAAGACCGTCTCCATACACTTTTTACATGTAGCATCATTTAGCAACCAAATTCTGTAAATTGTTGACAGTTGTTTATTGAATTTTATTGGTAACATGTTTATGGAATTTTAATGAATTTTAACAAATGATAATTCATGTCAACACATCATTACCAATGAGAGGAAATGGGAAATATATTGTTAGGATTATTACACTGAATATGGCTTGTTACATGGCAGGATAGTACAGTTCAGCTAAGTTTTTCCTCAACTGAAAAGTACTATGTGTTGTATTCTGACAAAGCTTAAGTTTCTCTGTTCTGATGATTCAGTCAGAGGGAATACACGCCATTGGCTGCATGTATCTTCAGATCATACATTGGAGTCACACTGAAAGACAGTCAGTCCAGCAGTTCAGCCAATGGTCTCTAGAACATAATTTCCTGTCCACCAAAGCCCTGATGCAGGTTGTATAGTTTTCCCTGAACAGCAACATTTCTGTTCCTGTAATACAAACTGTTCAAAAGTCTTAATTATGTTTTATTATTTTTCTTCAGAGACATGAGTCATGATTCTTTTAGTCAGATTTTAGTCAGGTAATGAGAAGAACACACAAATGAAGACTGTACAGTAGCTTCTTTTTCAAACCTGAATGGTGCTTATAATGAGACTGGATATGAATTGAGTGTAGCTGTACCTTAGCTGTTACTACTATAGTTAGTCTTACTATATGTTTTATGCTAATTACTATAAAATACATATTCTTTGCATAGTATTGCAATGTAATTTCTTTCCATCTTCCACAAAATCAGCTTGTTAAATGAAATTTAGTTTCGATAATCCATCACAGTGAGCATCATGGCTGTCAAGGTTTCCAGTCTGTCCAAGTAGATTTTTAGACTGTCAGGAAATCAGTGGCGAAGAGCTAAAAGCAAAGCATTTCCTGTGGCTAATCGTCGACAGCATGGAGAGAAACGATGATCTGAAAATCTGAAATCACTGAAGTGCTATGGATATTGATTATCTGCTGTTTTGAATTGCAGTTACTTTGAATAGACGTGTTGTAGGAAGTGCTGAGATCACAAGACAAACTATTAAAATCTGAAAAAAAAAAAGCAGCGTATGTAGGTTTTTCCTTTACCTTTTTCATGAGTTCATATTTAAATCTTTAAAAATATAGTAAATCTCAGTCTGTGGTCTAGTTGTCCCTACTGGGCAAGATATCACATATATTGTTGAAAAAATGTTTAAAAAATTAAAAGCTATTAACCATTGCTTTGCATGTCGCTTAATTAAAAGGTTGATTGTCATATGTTATTGCACTTACAAACACATGTCTCCATGTAGGTCAGATGTTAGGTTGAACTGAACAGCATATATCCTGTAAGATACAGAGAATATCTGTAAATTTCACATTTATTCAAGTGACATAAGTTGTGAGTGCAAAAATTTCATTTAGGCCTGAAATCACTGGTTCGAACTTTTTTTTTAAAAAACAGACCTGCTCCTATGTGCTGTAAATGTTTACCTGTACTTAACATGTAGCGCATCAAAAGAGCTACTTTTACGTCTTTCGCACCAGACATCAGCTACAACTGATGTTTTCTACAGTGACTAACGCTTAATGAGCTTTTCTTAAGATGTTACAGATGTGTGGATGCTCGTCCTCCCAAGTAAAACTGAACCAGTCTGAACAGGGATATACTTTAAGTAGTCATGATAAAAGTTAAAATTGATGTTTAAACTAACTTGGAATTTGGAATTTGATTCTGAATTTTTTTGTGAATCCATGGAACTTATTTTCTGCAGTTTCCTTAAACATTTAACCCGACACTTATTCTTCTGCTCCCCTCTTGTTTTTCTGGGAAATATACCTGATTACATCACATCAGCTTCACCAAGCTTTTATTTGCCTTTGGAATTTGTATCATCTTTGTACGCAGCCTTATGTTTAAGACAAAACAGCAACTTGTTGCCCACTATACCCCAACTTCAAAATCCAGCTTATTCCAACTGTCTGCCCTCATCATTTAAGCTCATCTTGGCCTTACTACTACTACTATTGGACTTATTATGAATTAAAACTGATACTGAAGAGGAACAAGGTCTACAGCTAGCCGTTCTGGACTTTTAACATGGGCTTCTCTGGAGCCATGTGATTATGCTCTACCGTTCTTTCTTCCAGTGTGTGTGTGTGTATGTGTGTGTGTGTGTGTGTATGGTGTGCGATTACAAGCAATGTACTCCATGTTCAATCAAAAACCAGCTGGATATATAAAATACATCCAACTATAGAGAAAATTATGTGAAGGTATGTACTTCTAATGGTTGCTTTGTGTGTTCAGGCTGGTCTATAGGCAAGGTTTCAGTCTGTAGAAAACAAAAATATATATGCGCGCAGCACAAGATTTTTTAATTTAAGGTGGATATTTATTTTCCCTTCCTGCTCTGTCGGGCATTGTAGGCTGGCGTGATACAATGAAGCTAACCAAGGAAATAAGCACTTGAAGCTGGTGGCAAGCAGCATGGTTGGCTAACAAGTATTTACAAGTGCACTCATTTTGAATGTAACTGAAATGTTAACTCTCATTGTGTCTAAACATAAAAAACATTCAAGATAATGACCATTTCTGCAGAGCAGCAGCAATGTTTTATTTATTTGCTAGCTTTTTTTCTGTGATGTTCTAGCTATTGGAGCTCTATTCCTGTAACAGAGTCCGAATGTTTGTAACAACAATAAAAGACTTGCAAAAGGCTTTGGCTCAGACTGTTTCTAACTGTGGCTTTACCTGTGGGTTGATGTGGGATTATTTGTTGATATTGTTTAGTGATGTTAATTCTGATTCTGTTTAAAAGCTACAAAAAGCAAAAGACAGTATCCAAACAGTTAAGTGGCAGTAGAGTGTATTATGTGTAAGTCTCTCTGAGACAGCCACAATAGCTGCATGGGGTCTAAATCAGACTCCATTTAAGTGTTTTTTTTGTCCCCTTAACACCAATAACAAATGAATTATGAATTACTATTTACTTTGGATTGGATTACTTAATGTTTGGATTGATAAAATAAACCAGTACTCTTTTATCAGTATCTGAAAATGTTTAAGCCAATGCATCGCACCATTAACAACAAAGACAGATGTTAAATAACTGCTGTCGTGTACAGGTAAACTGAGTTGGCTAGAACAAATGCAAATGTATTACAATGTTAAAATCTCTAAGTGTTTAGAAAGCATACAAAACCTTGGATGCCGTGTACCGTTTCAGTACAAGATGCCCACATTTTTTTGTATTTCACAAATAAATTGTCACAAAAACAGAATTAGCAGAGCAAAAAATGTTTTTATCTATACATACCTCACACATACACACACACACATATTCTCAGTGCATAGATTTGCAGTCCATGGGTTATAATTGTTTACTATTTAGTTTCTAATTTAGCAAGAGATGAGACAGCATCCAGCTGTGTTGCCACTCACAGTATGTTAATACCATTAGTTTTCCCTCAAAGCACTGTCTCTCTAAAGACTCCGATCAAACTGTGAGGGCGATCGGGATGATCCAGGCGGGACCCTGTCCTTGAACCCGCTCTAGAACCCGCCCTCGACACCACTTTTCTATTGCTTGACTGGCGTTCCAGAGACTCAAGTGCTGCACAGGTGAAGGAGCTAAGGTCCCCGCAGCTCTGTAGGTGCAGCAGACCAGGTCTTCTCCGGGGAGGGCGGTGGAAAGTCTGGGAGGAACTGCCTGCTGGCTGCTCCTGGGGTGGTTTAGGTTGACGGGGACCCAACTCTGAGTCAGTGAACACCTGGAAGAAAGCACACAAAATGTACATGCTGCTCACAGAGGAACTACAGCATCTATTAATTAGCACTTATATATCATTTGGAAGCAACATACTCATTTGCCAGTTCATTAGATGTTTCTGCAAGAACCTCCTACCTGTTCTATGTAACTGGCACAGCGTACAGCTTCCTCCATGTGCTCCTCATCTGACTGCAAGACATTTCGTATGCTGTCCACCAGCTCCTGGATCTCAGGGGCCAGGCCCTGGGCAGCTGGCTGCTCCAGGATTTTCCTGACGAGCTGCTGTGTGTGTTGGTAGCTCTGGTAGTCCACCATGGAGGAGGGTCGGGGCCGGCGGGGAGTTCTACTTTTGTTGCTCCGTCGCAGTGTGACCTGGCCCTGGGCAGCCAGTGTGGGCTGGGAGGTCTGGGTGGAAGAATCTGTTGTCTGAGGAAAAGGAGTAAGGGGAGTGTCGCTGCTGCTCCACACTAAAAAAAAAAAACATGAAATTTGCAATTTAAAAGGACAGAAATGGGTGAGTAAATCTTTAATCTATTTGAATTTAATGTACAGTATGTCTACAGCTGCTCTGAGGAAAAGGAGTAAGGGGAGTGTCGCTGCTGCTCCACACTAAAAAAAAAAAACATGAAATTTGCAATTTAAAAGGACAGAAATGGGTGAGTAAATCTTTAATCTATTTGAATATTTAATGTTCAGTATGTCTACAGCTGCTTTTCAAAAGTTTCTCCTTCATCCAAACTCTGCAGCCTTCGCATCTGCAGGCTCTGGGTTTCTGTGAAGCGCTTTGAGACAATTTGATTGTGGAAGGCGCTATATAAATAAAATTGAATTGCTTCTGATTTGGAGAAGTGTTGCATCAGGGCACAGAGCAAATGACACCACGCTGCTACAAATTTAACCACACATACCTCTACACGCATCACACTGGTTGGCTGGTTGGTTTTAATTCCATATTTATGAGGCGTTCCATTTGTTTCATATAATTCAACGTCATGCTTAGCACTCAGTGTTGATTTTAAACTGGTTGGGTGATTTTTACACGCCGTCATAAAGGAATCTCACAGAATCTCAAAGGGAGGAGTTGTTGATGGATGACTGTCAGTCATCCAGTGGGATGGTAAAGACTGACTCAATGAAAAGACTCACTGATGTGCTGATTATGTACAGTCTGAATCAGTATGTGGTCTCATATAAAACTGGAGTATCAGTTTCCAAAGACACACACACACACACACACACACACACATATATATATAGTTCCTTGTGAGCAATATAAAAAAAAAAAAGAGAAGAAAAAGCCAACCTTTAGCCGTGAGGTCTATCAACACTGGGTCACTGTTGGAGCGGCGGATCCCTGCTTTCTTCCAGGGGGCCAGTCCTGGAGTGTGTTTCTGCTGCTGAGGAGGAGGCTGGAGCTGGGGCTTAGCCTGAGCAACGACGCCAGGTGACATCTGTACCATTTGGGGACTCATGTCTGATCAGATACATACAGACAGACACATGTGCTATTAGAACAAAAAGCAGTGTTTGACATTCATTTTATCAAATAAGAGACAGACTGTTTTAACTGCTGCTGGAAGAAATAATGCATCTTAACAAACACAAATGTAAAGGAATATTAGAGCACCAAAAACAATGCCTCCACTTAAGGACGAGAATGGGGTGGTGAGGAGAGTTTCAGCAGTAAACACTGTTAACTTGAGGGTATGAAGAAAGTAGTAGTGCAAAGTGATACCTGGACCAATTTGATTTGCTGCAACAAGTCCGCAGGTACACAAACAGAAGGTGGACGAGATACTGATGGAAAATCATGAATGGAGCCTTGAACTTAGTGAAATTTGTTGGTAAGTGTGATCTGTGAAAAGATAACTAAAGCTTTAGTTGAAATCTTTTTAAGATAAATGTAAGAGGTTGCATGTGCGATGTCAGCACAGGCTGTAATGATTTAAACAGCAGTCTGAATAAACATGAGCTGCAGCAGAGTCTCCCTGCTTCACCTGTAGAGCCATTCTGTTGTCAGGAGGAGTTTCTGTACTTGGGAGAGATCTGGTGAATTCTCTGGCTTAGATAGACCATAAGAGTGGGGGCTGGGATTAGCAGGTAGTTTAGGGGTGATACATGGTTTGCAAACTAAAACACAACACAAAATGAAATGCAGGCTTAGTAAATCACTGCACTTCCACACAGACCATGTTTGTGCCACCCCTTTAGACCCAGGCCCTCACTGCCTGGTGTGGCTGGTGTGTGGACATACCTCGAACATAGGTGTGTGAAGTTGGAGGGGTTGTAGGGCTCCTAGTCAACTCTGTCAGAGCAATCCCTGTCTCCTGAAATAAACAGAAACTGCTACAGTTAGATGACCTGGCCAAAAAGGTTGAGCTAGTAATCAAGTCTACAAATTTACTGACATTACAGTCATAGGGCAGATAGTCTATATGATATATAAAGTTAAATGCACTGATCATCCACAAGACACTGAAATAACTTGAGTAATGTTTGTACTAACTCCTTTGATTGACTGGTAAATATGTGACATTCAAAAAGCTGAGCCTTGATGCGTGACACATGTCCACGTACTAAAGTGCTGCATGTTACTCTTCCATTACAATCTCAGCCAGTTAAGTTAAGCAATGTGTACCAATGTCGGGTCAGGCTATGGTGTAAAGGATGCTGATCGGGAGCGTACCTGCAGGACTTCATTGCTGGAACTTCCAGCGACAGCCTCATATGGAGGTGGGCTATCTAGTGGACAGAAGACCTCCACCCCTTTGATCCGAGCCCCGTAGATATGAGGAAGGGGGATCGCACTGTCCCCAAGCATGCTGAAATACAGAAGTCATGCAACAACCTAATCAGGTCTCATGGGCTATAAAGCTAGTCAGCATACATCAACACAAAAAACAGGACTGAAGTCAAAATGTAAGTCTCTCAACATGTTGTACATGACACTAGGATTGAGGTCAGAGTCCTCCTTACACAGTCAGTCTTTCAGCTGTAAAATGTCCCACTCAGTATGCAGCCTGGTTACAATTTTAGAAAAAAAATGAAAGGGATAATCCATGGGGGCTTTATATGCCTCCACATTTACTCAGTTACTTATGACATTCCTACCTGAACTCCACCCATGGACTCAGCATTTCCACTAATATTTGGTACTGTAGATTAGCAAAGCAATAAATCCTCATTTGCACTAAATTCTTTCTCTCTTGGTATGAACTGAAATTATATATTTACCATCTTCTATATGTGATGGCATCTGACAGATGAAACAAACCATAAAAACATAACTAGAATTACATCAGTGACTCGAGTGTGTGTGTGTGTGTGTGTGTGTGGGGGGGGGTAGGCGGGCAGTTACTGGCGAGCCAGACGTGGTGTGTATGAGTAGAAAGTCGAAAAATAGGAGGGAGGAGGGGCTGGGGCCACAAACTCCTCTGGGTCTGGGACCTGAGGGGCGTCCTCCCTTTCTTCTACTACAGGCCGGGGCTCATCCTGTCATAGAGCATAGACATGTCATCTTAAGTAGTATTACATTAGAAAAACTTCTATAGGCATACATGTTTAACTGTTGGGTCACATGAATGTACACAGTGCTGTTATACATGGACAGATCCACCAACTACTGAAATGCACAACTGCACAACCTTTGTAAGCCAATCCGTGGCTTACAAAGCTGTTCAAAACGTTGTTCACGTGTTCCAGTCTTCCTGTTCAGCCAGCCCACTCAGGTTGCTGGTTTGTTAACTGAACTTTATTTTAATAATCCCAGGTCAATGACCCGTGTTTACCGATTTGTTAATTTTCCATCATCTTTCCTTCCACTCATAGGCTGCTCATCCCTCTCTGTGAACAATAATACTTCAGTGTGTGACACTCCTGACACCTGCTTTTCCTCATGAAGTTACTCTTGATAAAAAAACATCATCTCATCTCATCTCTTATTTCTGATGTGGACATTTCCGAGCAGTAGGCTACAGCATCAACCCACTGTAGCAGCAGCACACCTGTCTGTTTGTGACCATACCATGAAAGGTGTTCTTGTAGTGAAGATCTGCAGGTATCTCAGGGCAGCTGCCATAAGGCACACAGCTGTGGTCAGAGCGTTCAGAGCACACAGTGCAAACAATACTTTCTGAGAGAGAAAAGGACACATCAGTTAAAATCAGACAAAAGGCACTACAAAAACAGAATAGCTGAAATGAGTGTTCGACATCATATCAAAAGCACATTTGAGTAGTTTTGGTACGTTGGTAACACATGCTACCCGATGAGAGCCGGGATGTTGGTTTTTTCCTGAACGTTGGATCTTAGATATGATACTAACAGACTGTGGAATTCAAATCATGACCGATTTGTATTAAGGTGCCACAGTGAGACAAGAACACATTCCCCACACCATCAGACCAGCAGCCCAGACTGTTGATAAAAGACAGGTTGGGTCCATGGATTCACGCTACTGACTCCAAACTCTGACCCTTCCATCTGCAGCCTCAGAAGAAATCCAGATCAATCAGACCAGTCTACATCTGTTCCAGTCTTCAACTGTCCAGTTTTGGTGAGCCTGTGTCCACTGCAGCCTCAGGTCTCTGCTCTTGGCTGACAGGACTGGAACCTGAGATGCTTTTCTGCTCGGCACAGTTATACAGAGTGGTTATCTGAGTTACTGTAGCCTTTCTGTCAGCTCCAACCAGTCTGACTTCTGACCTCTGACCTCTCACAGTTTCTGACCTCAGAACTGCTGCTCACTGGATGCTTTTTTTGTTTTGTTTTTAGGACCATTCTGACTAAACTGAAGATCCCAGGCGTTTGGCAGGTTTTTATGCACAGTACTGCTGCTACAAAATCATCTGATTGGATAACTGCTTGAAGCAGGTGTACAGATGTTCTTAAAGTGGTCAGTGAGTGCAGAATCATGTCCCGAGTTATGAAAATCTAAGTTTTGAATGATCGGTCTCTCGAAGCTTAGATTTGTCTTGTTTTCCGAGCTAGAAATGTGCTTTGTGTGTCTGTGTGGGGTTTTGGTGCAGAGCGCAGAGTTTGAGGTATTTTGCCTGTTCATGTGGGAAAAGTCAAGTCAGACAGTTTTGCATGTACATTCCATGGTGAATCCACAAAATTAAGCAAATTTCCAAATTCAAATCAAACAACTCATATACTGTAGAACAATAAAGGACATGCTGTTTTTTAACAAAATGTGTGATACTTTTAACTGTGTGTATGTGTAACTGTGTGTGTTCCTTCTCAGGATGTATTCAGGGGGTAGCTGGCAGTGCACCTTGAGCAAGATCCTCATGGTGCTGCAGGAGTGGGCAGGATGGAGCTCCAGCAACTTCTCCTCCAGACATTTGGACGTGGGGGAGAGGGAGCAGCAGTAACATACATCTCCATCCTCACTCTGACATAACAAACAGAGAGAGGGAGAGAGGGAGGAAGAGAGAGAGAGAGAC
Organism: Toxotes lorentzi; assembly: GCA_037833715.1. NCBI lineage: Eukaryota > Metazoa > Chordata > Actinopteri > Toxotidae > Toxotes > Toxotes lorentzi. Next base: position 25,810,761 of record JBBMJY010000024.1, read on the forward strand.
AGAGACAGTGACAATGTCAAGAATACAAAATGAATTTGATGTGGATGTTCACAGCCTCTCTCTCTTGCAACACACACGCACTCCGTCCCAGGCAGGACTAAAGTACAGCTGAACAATACCCCCAAAGACAAGCAAATTCAAACACATACAATATGTTGTGCATTCAAAAGAGGATCAATAGAAAATAATAAATAGATAACATGAAATAAATAATCATATAAATAAATACAGACAAGATATAATCACAAAACTGTGAAAGAATTCAGGACAATTCAAATGTTACCATTCTTATTTACAAATGTCATTTAGCTAAAGCCTGTTTTTTTTCCACAATGCCATTTTTTTTCCTGTAACTGTATTATGCCATAAAAGTATTTCATATACGCAAAGTAAGTTTTCACTTCGGTTTGGCTTGTTGTGGACACCAAGCAGAAACAAAATCCAGATTAATGCAACCACATATTCCCTATTTACCTGTTAAACATGACTGAGAAACTCTTTAATTCATTAAACACAGTTGTCAAATGAATCCAGGCTAGATTTTGATCTTTGGTATTTCTCCTGAATCACAAAGGTGTAGACAATTTTTATCCTTGACACATTTATTGAAAAGTGAAAAGCCTAAGAGAGAAATAAAGGCAGCTAGGGACAAATGAGTAAAACCAGGAAAGTGTATGTGGTTCTTTCAGAGAACAACCAACACTGGTGTTGCGTGTCTTATTTCTGAATGAATTTCTTGAATGAATCACAGCAGGAAGGCTCCTTCTAACAATTAGCAACTCAAAAATACACAATGAATTTCCATGACAAACCCTAACCCTAACCCTAACCCTTTTATGTCTGACTGCACCATGAAGCCTCAGAAGGAGTTTCAGGGGCCTTTGTTGTGGGATGAGACAGAGGTGAAAATGCGATCTGTTATTACCAGTGTTTCCCATTTTAGTCTGCTCCTTTAATTCCAATGGCATCTTACTTATCATGCACTTAGTGCCAGAGTTACTGAGAAAAAGGAATGTTTTCAGCACTGAGTTTGCAGCCATCATCTGCAACCTATTTACAATAGATGTCTAATTAATGCTATAGGTAATGCTATAGGTAATGAAAATCAGAAAAGAGGCCCAGAGGGAACAGTTCGTGTGAAATTTTGTATGGTCTTTCACTGTTACATTTTTAAATGCCAGTAACTGCATGCTCACATATCTTTCGTCATGTGAAGTGATTAAATGATTAAAACCTTTACTGTACACCCTTTGGTTTGCCATGTCATGACCTTCCCAAGCAAGGGTGATGATTTCAAGGAGCCATTTCTTGACAGGAAGAAAAGAGTAAAGCAGAGAGACGCTAAAGGAGAAAGAAAACAGAAACCAAAGGCACACAAACGGGTAGCAACCTCACCAGTTGGCAGTTGGTCATACTGGATACTAGCTGGGCTCCCTGGCAGCACAGGATGAATCCTGCCAAGTTAAGGAGCACACACACCACAGACAGCAGGACAAACACATTGACCTGGAGATGGAGCGATGGGGGTGGGGTTAAAAGAAGGTGGATGGGAAAAGAGAAGGAAGAAGGATTATTGTAGTTTGAACATACATCCAAGTGTACATGTACTGTAAAAAAATGTAATGAACATGATGTAATCAAATGGAGAGAGACAAAACAAAGTTTTGTGGGCCATAGGCAAGCACAGACAGACATGAGATTGCATTCGATTCAAACAAAGTCTAACTTAAATCATAAATCACTTAAATCCCTTTTTGCAGTGACGGTGATTTTCAAATGTGCTTTAGTACTGAAAAGGAGTAAAATAATACTGAAAATTCAGGAGCACACTGATGTTTGCTCGATGGAGACAGTGGAAAACTACCAGAGGTGGTGGTGGTGAAGAACAATGGAATGGAGTAACGGAGCTTTAACAAAATGAACACATAAACCGGCTCAGTGAGGGTCAGTAGCTGTGTGGTATAAAAGTTTTCCCAAAAACTTCTAAAAACACAGCAAAACTTTTAATTAATCTGGATTAATTAATGTGCAGCTGCAGATAAAAACATGACTGCTGGTTAACATGTGGGCCAATTACATTCCTTTTCATCCCTGTTCAGATGAAGGCTTAAGTTTGGGCTCCTCTGGGAAAATTGCATATTTTGTTCATTTTAAAAGGAGTAAATACAACCCATTAAGCAAACAGACATTAAAACCTGTTTCATGAGCATAGCAGTGTACAGTGGCCTCCCCAGTCTCCAAATCTGAATTCAGTAGAATGCCTTTGGGATGTGGCAGAGCAGAAGATTGGCAGCTTGAACATCATTAAAGCTGCATAATGATGTGATGCAATCATGTCAACATGGAGCAGAACCTCAAAGGAAGAGTGTATGTGTGTCTTTTGTTTCATCCAGCCCACTGATTACGAACTGCTGAACTCTGCAGAGTTAATTCCTTATTACATTGTGGTGAACAAACTCATATTAGAGTAGGTTTGCCTCCTCTTAAAAGACATATTTGTCTTTTTCCTTATTTGTCCACTGTCTTGTCTGATTTATCCACTTATGTGCCTCTACAGGTTTCCAGTTTCAGCTGATGACCTTCAGCAGGTAGTTTCACTGATGACTTGTCCAACTGAAGGAATGCTGAGCAGCTGAATGGAATCCTGGAGACCTCAACACTCTTGGCTCTCTGTCGGACACCCCTGATTTCAGTTTAACAGCAATGCAATACTGTAATCAATACAATTACTGCTTTATAGAAGGAAAAAAAACCATGTTCCTTACCAGCAAAAGCATGGGCCTTCTCCATGTTGTGAGGCCTACAATGCCTGACAGAATCACCTGCAAGTACATGGAGACACCGTGTAAAAAGAATAACACATAACTCTAACACACAGAACTAAAAAAACAAAAGAAAAAGCTGAAGGGAGCAGTAACTGATTTGCCACTACTAGTGACACCCATCATATTAGCATTGGAAGAGTGTAGTGCAGCTTTAGCTTAGCTATGCACAGAGATTGTTAACTTCTTAACTAGTAAGTTTTTTTCATACGAAGAAGAAGTTATCCTTACCCAAAAATCTATATGAGTTAACCTCCAGGTTCTACTTTCCTGAACAACTATCTCAATCCCAGCACCTTCTTCAGTTGTTAGTGCACACTATTAAATCAGTTTGGCCTCCATGTCAAATGTACAGCTCCCTCCCCCCTCTGCTGCTGATATTTAGTGTGTTAGATTTGAACTTGTACAGTCCACGATACAGTCCACCAGCTTCCATGTTCGACTCCTGGCAAACAGTCTGCAAATCCACTACATCGCTGCCCAACACAACACACGTGTGTTCTGTGTAAGATGAGGTATGAAAGACAGGACTGCTGCAGCAGAGACCGAAGAGCTGGAGCAGAAAGTGATATGGAGGGTGGGGAATTCAATCTTCTCCAAAGGCTGGAGGAGCAGCAGAATTAGAGGTTGTGAGAGAGGAAGATGGTGGAGCATGGGATCATTTTACCAGCACTTCAAACAAGAATTCCTCATTTACCATGATCATGTGATCTATACTTTTGATTATTATTATTCCACAAGTGATAGTAAATGTCAGTGAAGGGAAACCATTCACCTTGGTTTTAGACAACCTAGGGCACAGCCTTTCTGACTTGTCCTCCTGCTGGTGTGTCTTGTGCGGTTGGATTTATTTTTAGCGATGTTGCTACGAGGCTCATCAGTTACTTTGGTGAATACAATGTTATAATAACTGGGAGGGGGGGGGGGGGGGGGGGGGGGGGGGGGGGGGGGGGGGGGGGGGGGGGGGGGGGGGGGGGGGGGGGGGGGG
>JBBMJY010000024.1:25814670-25830051 GCA_037833715.1 Toxotes lorentzi
TCCTTCTTGTTTTTTTTTTGTGGTTGGGTTTGTTTTTGGTGGGGTTGCTGGGGGGCTCATCAGTTGTTTTGGGGGGGAAAAGGGGAGGAGAAAGGGCAGAACCCCCCCCCCCCCCCCCCCCCCCAAAAAAAAAAGACTTAAGACCTTGTTTGATAGGCTCTCTCTGCCAGGGACCCGTAAAACTAAAACTCCCGTGGCTCTGACAGTAACGTTTTCACCTGAGAAACCAATGACATCATGTCCCTGACATAGATACCGCATTGACGTCACTAACGGAAACCAGTCAAAGTGGCTCCGGCTCATATGCTTTTTTGTGACGTACAACGTTTTGCTCTGTCGTCATTTCCGTTTCAATGTGAAATACTGATTTGAAAACGTTTTTGTGTCCGTGTAGGGCTAATGCAGATTACTGTATGTACCATGTTTACCATGGATATTTTATTACCTGTGATCTGTTAGAGGCACAAATAAATAATTTAATACACGACGATAAAATGCTCGTGGCTAACTTACCGAGGAGCCTGCCCAGAATGGGCAGGAGTTTCGGATGGGGGATGAGTTGCTAAGGGACAGAGCTCCGAAGGACAGCGCCACCATGGAGCCTCCGAGCAGCAGCTGCAGCAAGCCTAGCGACAGCAGCGGTCGCCCGGGCAGTAGCAGCCGAGAACCACCGCTGGCAATCCGAGAAGGCAAGCCCCGGGGTCGGTTCCTGTGAGACGGCTCTGCGAGCTGCGAAGCCCCAGTAACGGGACAGCAAGACCCCGGCAGCACTACTGGGAGCGACATCTAAAGCTGATCGATACACAGGACGAAAACAGAACGCGTCGGAGCTGTAGTTTAAGCAGAGAAGCGTTATTTAGAGGGAGTTAGGCGTCGGGCTGAAGGGTGGATCCTCGCTGGGTTCACTGGAGTTGCTCGGTACCCCAGCCATGATGGTGTCCATTTTTAAATAACATCCTGCCTGAACGGCAGAGCTCGCTTGGATTGACTTTCACATATTTTGGCAGCGGACTGAGAGAAGTCAGGACGGGGGAGGGGCAGAGCAGGCCATGTGTAACATGTAAACAGCCTGCATGTCTTCTTCAAAGGCTGGAATAAAATGGATACTGGAGGCTGTACGTAAAATTTAGCAAAATGTTCAGTTGCTGCCATTTTCACCCTGGAAGAGAGGGTCGTTCTGTGACAAAGGGTCAGGGCGATTTCTTTGAATAAACGGTATATGAAACGAGAACAAAGCCAAACTTATAATGGACGCGTATCATGATGTTTTTTTCTAATTTGATTTGATTTTTGTTTTGTTTTTTTAAATCGAAATCGTGATAGATTTTCAAGAAAAAGCTCCTTCACGAGGGCATTAGAGCTCACTGGTCTTTCTGGGACGTCAGAGTAAAGCCTGCAGCTCACCTGTCTGCGTCTGTGCTCAGGATGCTGCTGACAGGATTTTCAGAATAAAATGATGCCTGATAATAACTAAAACATCAGTTGTCAACTTGTAGCTAATTAACTTTACAAAAAATGTTTATGCAGTAAGAGGTCTGTTCTTGTGGATTGATTGGATTGTATTGATGACTGATTACAGAACATGCCTATTAGCTGAGCCTCAGTTCTTCTTTAAAAGGGATATGATGTCATAATTTGAAATGGGAGGCATTTTCAGTTCACAATTATTTAACACTTTCACTGACCTTTAGATATACTATCGCTTGATAATGAATTGCAGTCAAGATGTTTTCAATTCTGTGACATTTGGAAGATATAACTGCTGTTTGTTTCAGATCCACCACCGCTCATCACCAGCTCCGCTGGTGCTGGGCTGCAAACAGCCAGGCAGTACTACTCACCTTTTCAGACTGACCACCGTTCATCACCAGCTCCACTACTGCTACCGCTGGACTGCTGCTGGTCAACAAGGCATGCTGCAGTTTGAGGCCAAGGGTTGTCAGATCATTGTCGAGTATCCCCCACATCAGCCCAGATGTACAGCTCTGCATCTTACCAAAGGTGACGCAAAGGCAAAATGGCAACATTGGAAGGGAAGTCAGTAACACCTTGACACTAGTAGGGACATGTCCCAACTGTCCATACCCAAGTTTACTCCCATGGTTTATTCAGTGTGATTAACTTAATGCAGATCACACAGGAAGGTACTGCAGACGAAAGTCAACCTTTTGGCTATTTGGCTAATTGTTTGGAATAATTCTGAAACATTTATATCATGCATGATGCTAAAGTATGTTCTCATAGCTGAATGTATTAGTTTAATGTATACCAAATATCATTTGAATCTTATGAGGCTTCAGCTGTCACACTCAGACTAATTCGTTGGGTTTGTCAAAAATGATCACAGTAGATACAAATGGTTGAGGCTTTTTATTTTATTTGGTGTTTTAAGGTAAATAATTGAAAAAAATAAATAAATTCAGCAGACAGTCCAGTCATCCTTCTAATGCTGTTTCATTTTTATATAACCATCTGTCAGGATGCACAGCACAGTATTCACTGTGAGCTCAATGCCAATCCAAGTTAGGTCGCTTATCAGTTCTTCTGACAGAAAGCACTGGCGTGGACATAAGGAGTGAACTGAGATATACAATCAGGTATATTTGAAACCTGTGGGACTCTGTACATTTGCCCTGATGGCGAAGCCCAGACGAAAGACAGCTGACTGCCTCCATTACCGACACCAAGACCCAGGCATCCACACACTCCCACTCAAAGCTGGGTCTCCATCACTGTGGGTTAGTAATTGTGGCTTCAAAACCAGACTCACCTGACACAGGTTTCCCTCTGGGTGTATTTATTTCTGTTAACTAGCGCAACACTATTTTATTGCATACTATCACCACAGTTGATGGAGATGATTGTTGATGTGCACTAACTGGCTTTTTCAACAATTGAACCTATGAGGTTACACAAATTCTCTTTCCAGTATTCAAACACATGATAATAGAATAAACATAATAATCTGTCATATTTTCATAGAAATGAATCTGTTTTGCTCCACTCTGTGGATGACTGATAGAACACAAAAATTATTCACTCAGATCATTTTACGCGTGCTCATGTCATGTGTGTAATGTCACTGGTTTGTTTGGGATAATAAATGAAGCTGTTTCTCAATTCAGAACCATCCCCCTTGGAAGAAAACAGTCCTTCTGTGCCAAAATCTAGGCACAATGCACCCCCTAGTTATTCCATTCATCCATACCTCCAGAGTACTGAAAGCTGGATCTGGCTCTCTTATTCAGTTTTTTGAGGAAACTGTTCTGAAATTGGACACAGCTTTGAAAAGATAAGGCTGGATTTATTCTATATTGTTCTTTTGTCAATAATCTCCACATCTGTCACTCAGAAAGATCATTTTCTTACAAAAAAAAGGAAACGTTTCCATCGCCGTTTTTCTCTTTTTTTTCTCTTTCTTTTTTTTTAAATGTGTTCTATACAGGATTAATAAATATCAGGCTTTGGATATGCACACACTACATGTTAGGAGACATCAAGTCGCAACATTGGGCTTTGTTGACAAAAAGAAAAAGATAAAATATGAGCGACCTTATCATTTCAGTGGGTTGTTCGCACAGGCAGTGATAGCCAACATGGCTGAACAGAGAGAAGAGGGCTTCACTTGCAGAAACTTCATTTAACAACCAAAGAACATCTTTCAATGGCATCACACCAGCCATGACGCCATGACATGACATTCCGACCCATAAGTGCTCATTACTCTTCTAGTCAGTGTCACATTATTGGACAACACCCTTCTTCAAATGCAGCCTTCATTGTGATCTCATCTACACACCTGGAAATGTTTGTGAGTGTTGCGGTTGTGATGCTATCTTAGTGACAAAATCTGTCCACCAACATTCAGACACCTGCCAAAGTACTCGAAGTACTGTGGTAGTTTCTGCTACAGCAAGTGTCTCCAGGACCACATTTTACCATGATGACACACACACACACACACACACACTCCCAAGCCCTTAACCCTAACTTTAACCATTACAACTAAATCCCCAACCCTTATGCTAACCCTAACCTGAATCTAATCCTAGCCTAAAACCTTAACCCTCAAACAGCCCTTTGAAGGTGTGTCAGAAATTGAGGACTGACCTAAATGTCATCACCTTCCAAGGATGTCCCCACTTCAGTAGTTTAGAACTCAAACTGATCCTCAAAATTTTTAGCCACTCAAGTACACACACACTCACACAAACTCACAAAGTGAAAACTATACCAGCCTCGCTGTTGTGGCTGGTAAAAATTCCAAGGCAAAAGACATCACTTTTCTGGCCACACAGACTGACAAATCATTTCTGGATGGGAGGTGCAGTTCAAAAACAGCACAGCAGTTGACTGCTGAGCACCAAAGATGGCAAAAATAAGAAAAAGGGATCTTAAGGCCCAGTCACACCAGACAGTGGAACAGCACATTGCATTGCACATTCTAGTACAATAGGTTGTCAAGACAATTCACTATTGGTTAATGGCACAGTTCACCAAAACTGAACTTGAAATGAAATATTTGCGCATTTACTGCATCCCTGTGAGCTGGTCTACTCTTTGTGCCAGTTCCACTGAAGTTAATTGATTTAGCCATTAAATCCAGCTTTTTTAATGCTTGAGTTACATGAGCCACACAGATTAAAACTTTAACCTACTTTTAATTAAAAATTTCTTGTCTTAGACTGATATTGTTCCTGACTGAATTTCAGAGATTGGACAGAGTTTGCACTTTCTTACAGATTGGACTGGCAGAAGGGTGTGTACTGTATTTTTGTGGGTTTGTTTTGTCACTAGCGGTAACAGCAGACATTATAGCATGTGGGGACAGCATTAAGGTTTTGGTGTCACTGGTTCCCTGGTTTACCTTTAAGCTTGACAGCAGCAGAGGTTTTAGTCCGGCTGGGTGGCTGAGGGGTGGAGGAAGGACAACCCAAACCTCATGGGACTAAGAAAGTAAAAGGCACTTCAAAAAACTGTAACAAATTCCAGTGTTACTAGATAGGATATAGATATATGCTGTATGTATACGCAGGCGTTGTTGTTTAGGACAGAATGCAAAGACAGACAGTATAAACACATGACGTGTGTGTGTGTGTGTACATATACTGTATGAAATAATATATACATAACCTTTGCTGATTGCTTAAAAAAAAGGAAGGGGATAGTTGTGCTGAAGCGCATTGTGTTTTTTTGTGGGGTTTAACTTTTTTGTGAGGGCAAAACTCGTGGCAATAGGTTTCAGTTGCTGTGCACAAACTGAAGAGTTGCATAGGCAAGAAAACAAGTAGTTCCTGTTCATTCAGTTTTGACCATTTAAAAGTTTGAAGTAAGAAAGAAACAAATACAACATAAGTAAAGTGAAGACAGTGTGTTTGTATCCAAATGGATAGTGCAGATTACTTTAACTTCCTAAAAAAAAGTTCTTTTCCCTCCATATCAAAGAACAACAGTCAGTTCAAAATCAGCAGCTGACTTGTGCAGGGCATAATGGAATGGTATGTGTGTAGACAGACTGCATGTGCAGCACAGGTGTATTTGTATGGCCAATAAGCTGAGGGCAGGCACAGTTCCTGTGTACTGACCCTACAGTTCAGTGTCTTGGTACTGATAGGAGTTGGGTGAGTAATATCCGGGTACTGCCTCCTCCTCTGCCTCCTCTTTGGTCAGGTAGAAGGAACATCCATCTTTGGAGGACGGAGTAGTCTGGGGTTCAGGACGGGAGCTGGAGCTGGAAGGAAACGGAAAACACATCCTTCACTGAGACCTGCCCCACTTCCATTTTAGCTTGTGCTTCATTAGCACATTAGCACACATTACTAATTTTTGATTGAGAAGTTTGGTAATGTCGAGCCACCACTTTGGTCCAAACTGAAATATCTCAACAAGGTCCAAAGAGGATTCCTTTTTTTTTAACCTTTGGTGATCCCCTGACTTTTCCATAATGCTGGTTTGTTTCCCCTGTGAATTGTACATATCAGGCTGTTACCATATATTGCATGTTGCACTGGGGAGACCACCACCTTCAACCTTCAAGCATGGGTTAAGCATGTAGATAAGATCTTGTGAATAAATTTCTCTTCATTCCTTGCTGTGGCTGTGCCCCATTTTCTACCGACCCCATGGTGAGCCACTCTTTCAAGTGTTGGGTTGGGCTCAAGTCTCTGTAAGTTTGTTTAATCTGTTTTATCTGTAAGTTGTTTTAGTCTTCAAGATCTTTCTTGACTTCCACACACACCCTTAATTGCGATTTCAGAATTTCAGGTTAGTATCATTTTGTTTTATAGCTTTGTTAATTTGTAGGAATCTGTTAGCCTGAGGATCTGAAAGTGGTTCAGATCCTACAAACAACCACATCTTTCATACTCCACCCCACAAGGCACCAATCCACCCCAGCTCCACGGGCGCCCTAGTAGGCAGCCTTGTGCCCCAGCATCTCTAGTGCATGCGCATGCTGTGCGTGCTTGGTGTGGGTAAAATGCAGACATCAATTTCCTGGTTGAGGGACAATAAAGGGAGAAACTCACAAAATCACATGGAAATAGTTCAGAGCACAACGGGAAAAAGACAGGTTACTGACTGACTACTTAATTAAAACGACTGCCTTGTAAACAGATCCACCAGCTGTTCTTTATGATCTGTTTCTGACAAAGTGTAGTATTAACACTTCTTGGTACAAGTAATAACTCGTAAACTGGGAGGTTCCCAAACGCTGCAGAAACACAGGTAGCTTGGAAACAATCATATGGGCCTACCCGATAGGCTGTGGGCGACTGGCATCCAGTTTGGCAGTCTTCAGAGGAACAGCGTAGATGTCTGGATGCCTCTGAGCAATTTCCAACTGGGAACACAGGATAGCTGATTAAAGTCTGTGATGATTAGTGTCCAAAATAACATGCAGTTTCTTTTTAGAAAACAGCTAAAATAAGAATTCCTTTCCTGACTACACAAACAAAACAAATGCAGCTCACAATACAAAAGGAAGCAAGAAACTAAAAGGAACTGTATGGAATACTTTCAGATTTCAGATCATTCTGCTGTGTCCCAGTGTATGTTTATGCAAGACCATAGTTCATAGATGTTTTTTCAGTGTAGGCTACAATGTCTTCTCTTCGGCAATGACTGCATCTTTTTCATGTTTTAAGAACATACCAACTTACAATGTTATAATGAGAGAACATTCTGTGATATTAGATGAACTGGCAAACAAGAAAGGTTTCATGGGAAAGAATATATGATATGTAGTACATGTTTGTCATTGCTACAAAGGATATCTTGCTATTATAAGGCTCTTGTAAAATGAGAAACTCTTCTTGTTAATGAGAAACAAATAACAAAGCAAATAAACTCTACTTTAAAAGTACCACCTGCCCCATATGTCTCAGTAAAACAGGGCAAACATCAACAAATGACAAAGCTCAAATTAGTGCATCACAGACAGGAAAATGAGATCAGACCTGGAAGGTCTGGAGCATATGTTTTTTAAATTGAAGGGAACTGCAAGGATTTACACAAAGTCTGTTCCCCAATGCTGGGGACTAATGCTGTCCACTTTCCTCTCCATTTGGTGAGAACAATTTTCATCACACCACTGTAACTGGTGCAACAAGGTGTGAAACAAATAACCTGATTGGTTGAGAGAGGATAATGTTTAATCACCACAGTAATCAGATTTATATTTCACTTCATACATCACTTATGCAGCTAGTGGGCTTTACTTGTAAACAGGTTAGCAATGATAGTAGATTAAATCATTTTTTGAAGGGGATCCTATGCCGCTGCATTCATAGAAATAAAAAACTACACACCTCATTACAATATAGATAAAGGCAAAATTGTCTTTTTTTGTCATTGTTGGCTACAATGTTTTCTCTTAAGCAATGACTGCATTTTTTTCATGTTTTAACAACATATCAACTTACAATGTTATCTCACACAGCAAAAAGGAGCTTGTAAAATGAGAAACTCTTCTTGTTAATAAGAAACTAAGCAAACAATTGGATTATTATATCATGTACTAGGATATGCTCTTATTATCATAATTAGGGCCAGCTAATTGTTGCACAATTAATAAACAGACATACCTGTATATCTGAAATGTGATTTCACCAGTCTACAGACCTGATCTAAGCCCCTGACATCCTTTGTGTGTAATAAGCCTTACAATACTGCAGATGACCATTGGGAACACTGAACCATGCCCACCCTGGCATTCTGTGCCTCATGCAAATCCAGTATCCTTTGGGCTCGGGCGAAGTGATCCATCTTCTCAAAGGCCTTGATCTTCCCCAAGAAGGACTTCATGGCTGGATCCTCCACATGGCTCTCATCTACTGCCTCCTCCTGCCTACAGGCTGCTACAGATGCACTGGGCAGAGCCACTGGTGAGTGAACTGCAGTCTCTGCCATGCTCCCACAGCTGCTGTGTGTGGGTGCGGCAGGGGGTTGAGTTGCTCCCAGGGGCCGCAGTTTGCTGAAGGAGCTGAGGAGGAGAGCTGGAGGCGGGGGAGGTGGGCCAGACATGACAGCTGAACGGGAGATCAGTGGAGGGTCATTGTTGCTGCTGGCGGGGCTGCTGCTGGATGGAGAGTCGTAACTTCTGCTGGAGCTTGGGGGTGGAGGGTGGTGTTGGCGAGGATGATGAAGTGGGTTGATGGCACCAGATGCAAAGACTGGATCATCCCTCAGAGACAGTTTGACCTGACCAGTGAGGAAAGAATTAGAAAACATTAGAGCACTGTACAGCTCCTGTTGTCTAGACTTCCACTGTGGTAGACACCAAAAGTTTCACTCCATATTTGCAATGTTATCGCACTGAGTCACCTCTCATTGATCTGGGCAGTAGATTAGATTAGATGTTTTATTGCCATCATATTGAATATGACAAAATATACAATACAGTAAGAATCATTACCAATTTTTCCATCTTCCGACCAACACACAAGTACATCCATTTCTCTCCAGATAAAGAATATTAGTTTATTAGAATATCAATTAAAGCATATGATGAGGGACTGGCAGAAGAGTTCTCTTAGATGATAAGACCACAGACACAAACGCCTATTTTAGCAGCTACAACGGCTATCAGAATGTGAATGGTCCAAGCGTAAGACAGATGTGGGACTTCGAATCGACACAACCAGTGCATATTTCAGTCCAGGCAGGGAGTCAGTTTACCACACCAACAACATCCTCTACAGAAACAAGCATTGAAACCCCACCAGTGTGGGTCTGATACAAGCAGGTGTGTTAAATTTTCCCAATCAAAAATAAACTAATTCTAATGACCTCTGTTGCATGCATGACTTAAGAGCAATTAACGCAATTGTTGATGCAGAAATTCCATGTTGCTGTCCAACCTACCTCCAAAAGTATGATGGTATACAGTGATCCTTACTCAGCACCTCTTTGCCTTCATGTATCTGTATCTATATTGTGCTGCACCTTAATTTACTTTGTGTGATTTGTTTCTCACTGATTATTGACTAGGGCCGAACGATTTATCGTTTTCTGATCGAAATTGCGATTTCAGACAGCGCGATCATGTGATCGCCAAAGCTACGGTTTTTTTTTACAGTGCTCCTGACTGACCCAGGATCTGCTGTGTCAACTGTTTTACACATACATACCGTCTCCCTACCTGCCAAGCTCACCGATCAGAAGCGGCATGCTGCTCGGGGACAGGCGACGCTAAACAGTCAGTATAACCTGCTCCACCTGATCCTTGACTTGTGAAATGGCTTCAGCTGGAACAGAAGCGGAGTGACGGGATTTAAATCCCAAGAAAAACAGAATGCTGGTCATTTGGGAGTATTTCGTGTTTGAGGCTGCAGACATGCACCAGTACGGAGCCCCTCTGGTGATTGGACTAAAAAAAAAAAAAAAAGTGTGGCCACGAGATCATAATGCATAATGCTATCTCATTAACTATCTCGTGGCCACGCATTATTTTTTATCCAATGTCAAAAGCAAAAGCAGGACTGACCTCATCATCAAATAACGTCTTAAAAGACTATGAGATACGACATCGGTCCAAGTTCCCGATTCGATTCGATTACGATTTTTGAGGTCTCGATTCGATTTCCATTTGACAACATTTTTTTTTAACTCAGTCTTTCACCGGGGCTAATTTTGTCGTCCCCTCGTGGAGAGTTCGTTGATTCGGTGGAATGAGGCTTCAGGCGGTTGTCTTTAGCTCACACAGCCTCCTCTGGATGGAAGCGCGACATGTGAGCCTTCACCCATCATCCATCCGTTTTCTCTAACGCTTCATCCGTCAGCTGACTACGGGCGAGAGGCGGGGTACACGCTGGACTGGTCACCAGTCAATCACAGGGCCGATACGCCCTGACAGATAACCACACACGCGCACATAGAGGCAAAGTAGAGCAGCCAGTTAACCTAATGTACATGTTTTTGGGATTGTGGGAGGAAGCCGGAGTACCTGGAGAAAACCCACACAGGCACAGGGAGAACATGTAAACTCCACACTGAAGAGCTCAGACCGGGGTTCGAACCTGGAGCCCTCATGTTGCTAGTATTACCACTGTACTTTAGCTTAGTGCGGCAAAGTTTGCAGACAACGTCCGTCCTGTGTGTTTAGAACTGCTGCCATGAAAACCTAAATGCATCCACACGCTCGCTGTTAGTCCAGATGGAGCTGGATGGATTGGTTGGTTGCGGGTTAATGTTTTTTCCTCGTCACACGCCTCTCGTCTCGCTAGCATGGTAAACTCGCTCGCTGGTTCTGTTTTGTTGTGACTATTAGTCAACAGCTCCGCCCTGCGGTTAAATCCTGTATGACAGCCAGTAACTGGAGGAGTCACTGCAGGGTATTGCAATGAAAAAAAAATCGATCTTTGGAAATTTAATAATGGATTCATACTCGTCCGTAAAATAATCTCGATTAATCAATAACCCCCTAGGATGTGATACTGGATATGTTTTATGTTGCATCTCACTTTGTTCTTGCAGTGGAAACTAATTTGGTTCTTCCTGGACAGACGGAACTATTCACTAACATTTTCATGTTCTATAGATACGGATAGATAGTAGACTAGTAAAGTATTAAGGCTAGTGGGCCCTTTTGTTGGTATTTCTTTGGATCACGGAGGAATCTGAACTGCAGCGAGAGTGGTTTCTCCATATCAGGCGATGAGTGCCACCCAGCTGTTCACCTGTCAGTATGAATGAGGAGAAGTGATGCTCCATAGAAGGAGGCTTTCTGATGGGACTGAACTGCATTCTTCCTGTTCACTGTTCTCTACTCTGGAAAGTGGTATTATATTCTTCACAAGCTATCTTAACATTGTCTGCCTTTGTCACCAACTAGTTAGACTGTTTTAGCAGTTTAGCAGTTTGGCACTGCTAAAGGCAAGAAGACCTTAAAGTATTCAGATGTGCCACAGGCACACTGCACCAAAACTGATCTACAAAGCACATGTGAGGCATACGTGAACTAGAAGCTGCTTTGGGCCCTGTATTTACCAGGAGGCTCCAAACATAAAATTACAGTGACAACTAGACCTGCAGGAGGGTATAACCCAGCAGCCCATTGAGGCAGAGCAATTCAGATCTGCAGGCCCATGTGTGCAATGCAAGTGATAGGTTGAGAGCAGCACAGAGACTGAAAATGTTTCATCAAGGTTGGAAAAGCACCACCAACATGCCATATGCACCAAATTTTGTACAGAACCTCAGTTTGGCACAGCAAACTACTGGTTTTGTGTTAATCAGACAGACCAATGTAAAGATACAACGTCACTTCCACTGGACACAAGTCCTTATATATAGTATATAAATTCTTTGAATAACGTGTGTTCATGAGAGTGTATCGAAAATATGTGCAAATTTTCATGCAGATGGAATGTACAATCGTACAAGAGTTGTCTGGAAAAACAATTTGATCATGTTCATGCAACAAAAGCTCCACAGATTGGTGCCAGAGCCTCAGTGAGTCATGAATGATGAATGAATGAATTTTGGGTTAATAGGAGTAACTGTGGCTATGGCAATGGCATCACATGTACACAACGTTTTGTCTGTCTAAACTTACAACATAAAACTCAAAATGCTGTTGTGAAAATTCTGGAAAAAAAAATCACCTTGCTGTCTGGTAAGGTGACAGCTGGAGGGCTAGACCTGTTGAGGACTTCCCGGCTGCTGATTTTCCTCATACGACTCCTGATCTCTGGACTGTATCTGCGCAAGATCTACACACACATACACACACACGTTGTACACATCCATACAATACACAGGACAGGTCAGTGGGAATGACCATGACACGGTTAGAATGTCACTTCTGAGGCTGAAGCCTTAAACACCATACTATGCCCTTAATTCAGCCTGTTAAGGTGCACTTTAATGACCTGTTTACCAGCAGTCTAATCTCAGATGTATCATTTAAAATACACAACAATTGAACTGAACTGAAATTGTGTAACAGCTTAACACTTACTGATAGTTGTATTGTCCTGTCATGTCAGATATGAAGCTGTAATACCTCATCTGCTCTATAGATGGCAGCACTATACAGAGACAAGGGAGGGACCCTGAGAACTGAGGTCTGCATCAAGGCTGTATGTTTATGAGTCTGACATTTCCATAAAACTGACTCTGAAATCTGGATCAAGTCAGCCCAGTTCTGCAATAATAGAACTAACCTCCTGTTAGTTTATGAAGAACTGAATAGTTCAGCACCAAAACACATTTGTGATCTGCTATCTTCTGAACTATCCAGACCTCTCAAATGGTCTGGGACAAATTTGCTGATGACCTGTCATCATGGGGCCAAACTAGACATGGAGCAGCAGAGATCAAACTTCCAGAAAACACAAGCTCTGCTCCAGCTCTCACTTCTTTTAAATTACATTTAGATTTTATATTAATGAACTTGTCTTGCCTTACATACATTTGTAGGGCCACAACTTGCCTGTAGAAAGTGTTATTGCTTTGTATCAGTTAATCCTCCTACTCCACTATATTTGAAAAGGAAATATTGCACTTTTTATTCCACTGTATTTATCTGACCCACACACAACTGTATGTGCACTTTGCAGACGAATGTTTTACGTACAAAGCATGCTAGTGTGTGTGTTCCAAATACAACACCATGAATGAAAATCTCAAGAGGAAAAACTGTGTGAAAGAGTGGAGCATTGACCCCATTTGTATAATTCATTGTTTCCCTTTGTGCGCATGTCTGTGTGACTCTGACCTCTTCAGCTGTGACAGGCTCAGATGAGCGACTAATGGCGGAGATGTGTATTGTCTCCAAATCAGGCTCATTGTCTGTGTAGGGCCCCCCCTCGTCGGCAGTGTCATCCAGGTCAGAGGTCAGCCGGCTGTCCATGCTGAGGTAGTCAGCAGACATGGCAGACAGGAAGGACAGACGCTCCATGTCCTGGCAGTCCAGATCACTCTCTACTCCCTCCAGCTAGAAGAGACACATGATGGATCTTGGGTGTACAGGAAGGAAGGATGGACACACGGATAGCACGAGAACAAGAGAGATGAAAGACAAACAAAGCCGAGCTGTAGAGCACTGCTAGCAGGAAGTAGGAAGACAAACAGTGAGCATTCTCAGCGTGCACACACGCTGTGGTTGCTATGAAGGTGACAGGAAGCTAGAAGGACAGTCAGTCCACTGCAGACTGCAGTTAAACGATGATGTATTAGGTACATCAATCAAAAACCAATGCAGTGTAATTCAACAGTCCTGTAATAAATACTGTCTTCAAGAAAGTTCTACTGTCCAGTTTGTGCTAGAACTTTTTCAGGGAAGTGTTCATACAACAAAGTGGGCTGGACAAAATAATAGAAACACCTCTCTGTACAACATGAATTTCAACAACACCACTAACTGCAGTCTCCAAAATGATCGTCCAGCTGGATGATCACCACCTCTGTGAGGCAGTTTCAAGCATTGATTACAGGACTGGTGGATCAGACTGTCTTAGTTTTAGCTGGGTGGACTTAATAAACGCTGTGCTGACTGCAGTGTTCATATTGATATTCATGGCATGAAGCTGTGAAGTACAAGTAACTGAGGCATGTGAAAACCAAGTGTCGATTAAAAAAAAAAAAATTAAAGATAGAACCCTGGTTTTACCCCTCATGCTTCTTATTTCCAGGGTCTTTATAGTCTGGGTAGATGTGGCCATCTTTCCTATCAAAGTATGATGATATTTTAAACCCCTGTTTCTTTGCTGAGAGCTGGAGTCATGGTGACATGGCTTTTACACTTTAGCTTATAATAAAATGTACATCACAAATAAAATGACCTTGCCTTATAACAGACTGAACAGGGCGACCACACAAGTGATCAGACAGAATTTAAATGTGCAGTTAAACCTCCTATACGAGTGAAATAATATATCTGGATGTAAGTCAAGACAAGTGCAAACGTTAACCCCAAACACCTTTTACAAATGTCCAGAAGAGTTACAGTATGTCTCGCAGTGCAGTACATTAAACTGTATAAATATTACTGAAACCACTTTCAAAAATATGGCTTTATTTGGAATATGTGTGTGTGTGTTTGTGTGGGCTTGTATTACTCATGTTGTGATGTTGTGGGGACATAAATCTGTTTACACAGTCACAGTGTGGGGACATAAATCATAACATAAATCATAACATTTTGGGGTGAATTTTAGGTGTCAGGTTGAGGCAATGTTAGATTTAGGTTAAGGTTGGGTTAAGTCTCCAGGAAATGAATGTAAGTCAGTGTAAGGACCCCTGAAGCAATGGAAACAGGACTCTGTGTGTGAGTGTGAGTTTACCTTGCCATCAGAAACCCAGACGGCCTGCATCTGCTGCTCTCTGATGGAGTCCTTGACGCTGCCGTACCAGGCATCGTTGGCTGAGTTCAGATCAATGGTGGCTGGATGAGAAAAACATCCAACCTCAGCATACACACTTCAATAACGGTAAATACACAGTCACTGTACAGTGCTACTGTACATTTACACCTGACTGAATCTCTGTATGTGTGTTGACTATACCAGTGAATAAGTGAGAGCAGGTCTTCCTCAGTTTGACTGCCTGTTCGTAGAGTTTGCGGGCGCTGCGGTTGGAGGTGGGGATGATCCTCTGTCTCATAGCCTTGATGCCATGCTTACTGTCTGGATTGAAGAAGATGACAATGGGGTACCACTGGGTGTAGTTCAGGGTGTCCACTGCCTTTGGTGTCACATCCAGCAGAGCGTGCTTATCCTGGGTAGAGTGAAGAATGGGGACACAAGGTCAAAAAAAAAAAAAAAAAAAAAAAAAAAACCCCCCTCCCCCCCCCCCCCCCCCCCCCCCCCCCCCCCCCCCCCCCCCCCCCCCCCCCCCCCCCCCAAAAAACCCCCCGAGGAAAAAAAAACCCCCCCCCCC
>JBBMJY010000024.1:25840273-25854435 GCA_037833715.1 Toxotes lorentzi
AGGGAGTTTTTCCTTGCCACTGTCGCCCTAAGTGCTTGCTCTGGGGTCAGGCTCTGGGTCTCTGTGAAGCGCTTTGACACAATTTTGATTGTGGAAGGCGCTATATAAATAAAATTGAATTGAATTGAACTGAATTGAATAATGCATTCCCTCCTTACCATAACCTTAACCATCATAAATTAAAGGCCTAATCCCAACCATGACCGTAGCCTA
The DNA here is from genome assembly GCA_037833715.1 of Toxotes lorentzi. Classification (NCBI taxonomy): domain Eukaryota; kingdom Metazoa; phylum Chordata; class Actinopteri; family Toxotidae; genus Toxotes; species Toxotes lorentzi. The sequence continues at coordinate 25,840,487 of JBBMJY010000024.1, forward strand.
AACCTAAACCTAATTCTAACCTGAATCCTAAAATCAAGTCTTAACCCACACCCTTTGCCCTTTGAAGGTGAGAGGACTGGCCAAAATGGTTTTGATCAAAAATTTGTCCACACAGCCATAGATAGACAGTAGGTACACACACGTACACGAGGGATGAGAGGCTCAAAAGGGACCACAATGTGCAACTGATTGAAGTATGTCTTCGCTCTTGTAGGAGGTGGACAAGACTACAGTAAGAACTCACACACATTTAGACAAAGAGACTAACAGGGCACCTAACTATAAGGGAAAGGGAGTGAACATAATCCAGCCAATGATTATGTTGCCAACACAACATGATTTAGCAGTTCATGAGTTTTCCAAGTTAAGTCTACATGAGCAAACTGAGTCAGTCAGTTGTGTCAGGTTTTGAGACTTTTCTTGCTTTCAGCTCATTCATCCTAGCTTCTATCCATCCTACCTGGGGTTGTCTCTTTCATTAGAAGAGTGGGAGGACAGGTCAGACTGGCGGGACCTCCTCTCCTCCGGGGGAGAATAGGAATGGTATGACTCCATCTCTGACATGTCTGCAGACAGACAGATATCTCAGTAAGACACAAAACCTTCTTCAAGCTAAATCCCACCACCCAGACTGCGTGCCACCAAGGAAACCACCACCAACTCCACCATAGGTAATAATGGTAAGCATAAGTAAGTAAGAACAAGAAGCCCAGGCACCATCTTTTTACTACATGGGACAGTGTGGACGAAATTAGAGGTGTTTGTCATAATTATGAGGGTGAAACTCTGACTGGACTGAAACAGCTCAGGACTCAAGATGAAAGCAGCTATTACTCAAACACACTGAATTCATAGCCCAGAGATAATCAGAAAAAAGCAGGATGAATGTTCAGATTTGTGTAAATGCTTTCAGATTATTTTCCTGCCTTCCTGGAAGCCATTGTTTCCAACACATCACTGCAGTAAATGCAAACATTTGGCGCCCCTGTAAGTCATTTGTCCAGTGGTGTCCAAACGCAGACATAAACTTTAATCCAACTGTACTGCTGAAAGTACTATCAAAATGGTTTGATATACTCATACAATGTATATCTTAAGGATTATAACTAAGGAGATAAGTCTAAAAACACTAAATTCATTTTCTGTGTCAACATCTGGAATGCCAGTGTGAGGGCCAGTATGAACTCTGGCCTCATGGGAGTATACATACTGCTCATAATCCAGATCCAAGCAGGTGGAGAGTTCTTACAAACAGCTACGACTGCTCTCCACAGAGAGAGCCTGGCTTTCATGTAGCCCCTCTGATTTTTTTCTTTTTTTTTTTTTTTATTTGAAGTGACTATGGGTGTCAGAGTCTTTGATTTTGCTGCTTTTATCCATCAGAGTATGGCTCCAAGGAGAGAGAGGCTGAAGATGGAAGGTTTGACAGATGCCTGTATGTCAACAAACCAGAAACATTGAGACTGACTGAGGTGAGAGAGGACAACCCACACTGAAGAGAGTGAATACAAAAATAGCAATAAATGTCCACCACACCACGCCATGACAAACCCCATTAACAGCCAACAATTTGGTCATGTTTAACAGGGTTGTTGATACCTCATGTATTTAAAAAGATCATGTGTGCCTTTAATTTTACAGCAATTAGAGGTCAGAGAGGGAAAAGATGCTGGTTAGTTGGGGGTCTGGCACAACCCTGTTTCACCACGTACCATCTAGTAGTCTGATCTAGATTAGTTCGATTAAGGTTAGAGAAAGGTTCTGCATGCAGAGGTGATGGAGTTTGAAAAGTGAGACTGAGACATCAAACTGGAAGAGAGTGAGAGAGAGACAGGGAAAGAGGAAGAGAGAGACTGAGAGCATGAAAAAAAAGAAATGTGAGGATAATGTGTCAAACCTGATATGGGCGTTGTTCAAATATGGGAGAAACAACATCATTCATATTTATGGCACAGCACCAAATCCGGACGGAGTGTTGATGTGAACATAGCCATCACAAAGACAAAGCCAATCAGTCCTTTCATAAGGATTCACTTACTATAGGACAGATTGGATATTCCTTGCCCCCACAGAACCTATCACAGTGTTTTGGTGACCCCCCCTTAATCTTTCTCCTATTTGAAAATATTTGAAATTTAACAATTAGCTGAACAAACAAAGCCTTTGCAACACTGTCTCTCAACTATGGGTCAGTGGACCCTTGGTGGTCACAAACTCATCATGGTAGAGTATAACTTCTAAAGACAACGCTTCATCTGCCTGACAATTCCTAACAAGTTAATGAAGGTCTGAGTGTTAGTAGATGGGTGCCCAAACTTTAGCACATGCCACAAGTACTAAGTTTCATTACAAGCTGTGTGGCTAGTATTGTTGTCACCCTGTGAGTCTGTGTGTTTGTATCATCTTGGCAAAATGTGGTCCTCTAGACACCTACTGTAGTGGGAACTACCAAAGAGATCTGTCTGTCTGTCTGTGGACAGATAGATTTTGTTCTGTAGTGTAGTTGAGATCAAAAGGTTCAAAGACGGCCTGTTTGTTTGTTTGTTTTTTTGTTTTTTTTTTGTATTCCAAAGCTCATGAAATAAAAAAGTAACAGTGAATTAACATTTGATGAAGGGCTCATTTTTATGTCTCTTTGCTGTTGGATTTACTACAAAAATCAGCTAAATCAACTGACATCAAGTGCTGTAGAGTCTAGAGGTATCCATACTTCTGTATACTAATAAAGATGAACCCTATTAATCATAATGACTTTTCTTCCTACCACTTTCAGGAAAATGGTCAGAATTAAAGGCCTCTCAGCTGTAAGCCTTAAGAACAGCTATAAATCCTCAGAGCAGTGTTGCAGCTGCTCGTGGAGTTTCACACTTTTAATTTATTTATCCATAGCTAGAGCAACACAAACAGCCAACTTTTGTGTGGACATTGGTGCTCTTACCTAAGACTAAGAGATTCATGTCCATTTCAGGGTATTTCCACGTGAACAAGCACTCTTCATCACTTCTGCCCAAACACATTCTAACATCCAAACCTACCACACACACACACACATGCACACTATATTTCAGGTGACCTATCACTGACATAATGCATAAGCCCTTACTGACGCATGTCTACTCTGGTGTGTTGCATGACTTTATATTTTATTGTGATTTTCCCTTTAAACATTTGGCACTTTGTAATTGCACTTTTGTCATTTTTAGCACAGAATTTTGAAAATAACAGAACTAACACAAATGGGGAGGGTCGGTGACTTTGTGCAGATCCCTGTTTGCCAGTGCACCTAAATCACATAAGTGATTTAAAATAACAGCCATTTAAACATGTGGGGTCCAGTATTTTGGTTCCCACAGAGCTGTTGAACCCTACAATGTAGCAGCACCCTGGTTTTAATAAAACAAGCCCCCACACACACACGCATGCACACGCACACACAGTCAGCTGCTCCACTACTACAAAATTTGTTTAGTTTACACAGTTACTTAGCTACCTGGGTTTAGATTGTATCTTAACCCTGTGATGTTACTGTATGTGCCCAAATTATTAAGAAAATGTCAATGTCAGTATAGTTGTGCAGTGCATTATCACACCAGCATAACTAGGGGTTGGGCTCCTGAGTTGAAAAGTGGAAACTGGGAAGACTTGCTGCTGTTGAGTACTTGAAAGTTTGTTCGTTTGAATGTTTTTTTTGGTAATTGGTCATTTTTTTTGGTATACCTCCAAGGAAATTTACAAACTGAATCAGTGTGTCTTTAATGTTATTCAAGTCATCTAAATGCTGTTTGTTCTTATTTTATACATATGAAGATAAAATGAAATGTAAGAAACTTACTTACAGCTACTGAAAGGTGTAGCGGCGATGCAGCTGCACTGAGAGCAGAAAGGCAAACAGTTGTCAACAATAAATGGTCCAAATCCTGGTTTCAGCAATACTGAATTTAGTGACCCTGACAGTGCAGTGAGATGAGTGAGCGTGATATGAGAATGTTTGTATGAAAAGGAAATGCAGCAGAAATAGATTCAGATATACCACCTGGACAGACAACGGCGAGTTGCTACACTGTTAGGACAAATCATTAATATGTTATTACACTGAAAATGCAACATACATCTTACCCACTTTATGAGCCACGCTTTGTCATGCAAAATTCTGTATTCACAAAAATAAATCATCATCCTTTGTCGCAACATCATGATTCAGGCATAAAAAAATTAAGCACATCCATCGGGAGGCAGCTTACAGAGGTCTTCCACTGGCATTATTCAGCTTCTTTACTTAATGAATCACACAATTCATAGTACATATGGATTAAAATGTTTATTTATTCAGGAAAATGAATCATGTATTAAAAAGTTAAAAGATTTAGAGCAGTATAAAGAGAAGTGCAAAACGTGTGAGAGCTTTACATCTTAGTCAGGTTTGTCAAAGCTGTTTTACAGCTTAGAGAAAGGCAACAGAGTGTTACACATTCTGTGTCTCGGGTGGTCCTTCATCTAAAAGTAGGACATATTATCTGGAAGAGAAAACACAGACAGAAATTGTGCTTTTGAGCGATTACAGGGATCGCTTCTGCTTGTCAAGATCAACACTTTCAAATCAATATGATACCTCTGCCAGTCAGATTTCAAGACAAGGGGTTGGTGGATTTTTTTTTTTTGCTAAAACATTTCATTCCACAGGAAGGTCCTAATTCAGTCCTGACCTGCTGCTGACCTCTCTCTCTTTTTGATACATAGCAACTGAGCAGCTGCAAGCTGAAACTCAAGACCACTTAGTTTCAGATGTTATTTTTAACTGCGTGAATGCCAGACTTTGGAACTTTTCTACATGATATGTGCAAACATGGATTAGAGACAACTGTTTCTCTAGGAAACTGCTGAAATAATACAAAAATATGTCAGTGGACACTAATAATAAATCCTTCCATTCATTATACTGTGTTTTATATGAAAGCTCTGTCTTTCTATTCTCCATTTATTGTCAACATGTTTCTGAGTTCTCAGGTCTACTCAGGGCTGCAGCTCTACCACTTCTGATGACTCAGGAAAAACATTTTTTTGCCCATGATGCTATGGTGGTTGAGAGGGGGGAAGGCTGCCAGGAAACTGACTGAGAATGTGAAAGGGTTTAACCTTAAATCAATCACAAGGAAATGTTCTAAAAAGTAGGCTCATAAGAAATTCAATTTTTTGTGTTTGACCTGGACCTACACCAGAGTTTGATGGAGTAACTGCTACAAGTTTATGATAAATCTAAGCCACAACAAACCTTATACGGGCTTTAGTTAGTTAAGTGGACTAAGATCAACATGCAGTAGGATACTGTAAGTAATATGAGGCCTTTTATTAGACATCACACATATTTAATTAAATTTTAAGAAACATTTTTCATCCTCTGAGGTTTTGAAATTAAATACAAATACTACGGTAAGTGTCACCAATAGACCATTTGTTGTTTGTCATGTGTTTGCTGCCCATCCAGAGTCCCACAACAGGTATATTTCAGACCTCTGGACACTGGACACAGCAGTCCTATCTACACAGCATGATAACCACTACAAACCTCCCTGCAGTTTAACACTAACTCTCTGTTGGTTAGGCCATGCATTGAGTGACTAACCGTCATTATCAGAGTCAGAGTCTGCGAGGGGGGGGATGCGGACGAGGATCTGGCGACGGTCTCTCTGGACCACCAGCTGCAACTTCCCTCTGGACTTCTCTATCAGCTTCCCAGCATCATGGAGAGAGAGGTTCTCTGTTACTGTGCCATTGATCTGTGCATGCACAAGCACACACACACAAACACAAAAACAGACGGATTTTCAGACACACAGTTTCTTTAAATTCACATTAGAGGCTGTGAAATTGTACATCTCTTGACACCATTTCCAGATTCCAGTTCCAGCAAAAACATGTTTGTGCGTGGTGTAAGTTTTTTTTGTAGTTTAACACTAGAATCAAATAACAAGATCAGATGTGCAATATTAGTCTGATAACAAACCAACTATTCTAGGACTCATATCTTATTATTAAATACGTAACTATTATCTAAATTATTAAGTTAAATTAAGTAATTTTTAATGAGCACATCAATTCATTAGTGGTTCCCAGTCTTCATGGATTCTCAGCAATCAGTGTCTAGTGTGGACATGAATTGTTCTTCAGATTCATTTCAACCCTTTCATTTGAAAGGGTTTTTGATGCCACAGGAAAAGAAAGCCAAAAACTGAGAAGAGAAAGAAAAAACATTACTTACCAACGTCACCATAACAGAGATACATTTGGCATTCCCTTAACTGTGTACTGATTCCTCACACACAATTTAGGAGCCCTCAGAGGGTCAGAGGACCCTAGGTTGAATGCTGTGCTGGATGACTTATCTGTGACAGATGTGATTGCATGGCTGCACTGTAAGTAAATGTGTGCACCTTGAGAATGATGTCTCCCTCCTGCAGGTTCCCATCCTTCGCAGCCAGGCCTGTGCTGGTCATCTGTTTAATAAAGATCTGACTCCCCAGACGAAGACCATATTCTACAGAAGACACACGAAGCACACTACAGTTACTCCAGAGCCCTACTGGAACTGACATTTTAGGCAGGAATGTTTTGACAAAATAGGACCTGAATGCACCGCTAGCTGGCATATGATTGCATATCGGCATATGATTCTCAAACATTTTCTGACATAGAAGTTAACCTTCCCCCACCCCACCCAGGTCAGAACGATCTCATCAGCAAACAGTTTATTTTCCCTACAGGAATCTTTCATGCAACTTAGTTTGGAACTTAAAAAGTACACCTTCTGTGAGTAGGGGGGTATTATTGCTCATTAACTGTTGTGTTGTTGGGAGACTCAGTTAGTTAGTTAGTTAGACTGCCACTGCTGTCACTTGGTTGCTTTTAACAGAAACTTGCAGTGGTTTAGGAGTTGACTTTGGCAGAATCTTTCATGGTGAGGTTTTTACCAGCTGTTACTGTGTGTGTGTGTGTGTGTGTGTGTGTGTGTGTGTGTGTGTGGACTCATTTTGTCACTGCGAGAGCGTCACAACCATGCAATGTGCAGTCACAGCATCATGGCTGGTGTGATATCGGTCTCTAGTAAATGTTGTTGCTATTTTTGACAGTATTTATGTGTGATACAGCCATCTTCAGCAAAACAATTAAATTATTGATAAATGATTAAATAATGAGGTGACTGCAAGTGAGATACGTGGATGTCCATATAAACGTGGCATTCATTCCAATAGCTGTCAAAAGATTTGACACTGGACTAAACTGGTGGACTGACAGACCTGCTAGCATGGCTAGCTACTACCACAAAATCGCTGCCACCAAACTACACACATAAAACTACACTCTAAAGCAGAAGCCTTCTAATGACAAGCCCCATCCTGGAGCAGCTACTACTCAATTGGCTCCCAGTCATGCAGATCTAAGGTAAAACCCAGTCTCTTTTCAGTCTCTTTTCAGGCAGCCACAGATGGTAGCTGGTGTGTTTTACCTTCGTTGGGTCTGTTCTTCACCAGCAGGACGTTGACAGGTTTCTCTAGTGGCTCCAGCTCTCTGGAAGGTTCTGGGGATGGCGGGTTGTCATTAAGCTGGTCCCTGCTCCTATACCTCCCTCCTTTTCCTCCTCCTTCTCCTCGCTTGTACTTGTCATCCATGCGGTAGTTGTCCCCGGGGCTGCGTCCTCGGCTGTGGTACCTCAGACGGTTGGTGTTGGTGTCCAACCCTCGTTCCAAGCTACCCTCTCTCCTGGATCTGTCCGGGCTGGGTGAGGTTCTCTCCTGACTCCTCCCGCGGCTCCTTCCTCTCTGGTTGTAGTCCTGCCCTCCCCTGTACTCGGGGTCCAGGTATCCTTTGCTGTCAGAGGTGTGGTCCCGACCTTCGTCACGGTACCAACCGTTGTCATTGTCAGCATCATAGTAGTGGCTGGAGGGGGTGTATTCCCAACTCTCTCCACTTGGGGAAGGGGGCTGCTTCAGGGAGTGAACTGCCACCTTACGAGGTCTCTTCACCATCTGACAGGGAAAACAACAACAACAAAACAACCCTTTAATTACAACTGTTAGATCAGTGGTTCCCAACCTTTTCGTCTGATGTAACCCCACAGGCCAATCAGATTACTATTATTTATAATAGTTTATAACCATTCATTTACATAGATCAACGTTATTAAACACTACCAATTATATAAGACTGTCTGTTTGTTATAATAATAATACAAAACACAGTGAGCCTGAAACTCCCTCTCATACTTTAGTGTTCTGATTGGCTGGGAAATCAGGGATAGATAAACTAAAACAAGAGGAAACTTTAAACTTAGAATCCTGTTTCTTCCATTTACAGTTACAGTTACAGTTATGTGCAAAGATTTGGGTAGCCCTGGGCAAAGTAGTATTTTGTTTATTTTTTAAGTTAAGTAAATCCAACCCCTGCAGCAAACAGACATTAAAAATGAAGGTTCTTCAAATGTAGTCTTACATTTTCTGTAATGAACTTACAAAACAGAACAAAAATATAAACAATAAACAAACACAAAAATGCAGTAATTGTGGCATGTGCAACATTTGGTTCCTACTTAGAACTAGTAATTTGCCCCAGACATTTCCATACATATGTATTTGAAGGGACTCATGAGATGTCCTGTGAACAGCATGTGAAAACATAAAAAAACACAACTTAAAATCATTGTATGACTCACTGAAGTCCAGACACAAGGACATTTGTACTGGATGCAAATTAGATCCATGACAAGAACAGAAAAAAAAGCTACAATGGCAACACACAAATGTGGCCAGAGTATCAATAACCTGAATATCAATACACCAGACAATTAATAACCCCGATGTCAATACACCACAGTATTAATAACCCCAATACTAATACAACCCAGTTTTAGTACCCAGAATATCAATAGCCTGCATATCAATACACCAGAGAATGAATAACCTGAATATCAATACCCCAAAATATCAATGACCTGAATATCAATACACCAGACAATCAATATCCCAAATATCAATACACCACCTTATCAATAACCTCAATATTAATATAACCCAGTATCAATAACCCCAATGTCAACAGACTAGAGACTCAATAACCTGAATATTGATACACTAGAGTATCAGTTACCTGCATATCAATACACCAGTGTATCAATGAGCTATATATCAATAGCAAAGTAGCTGCAGCTGACACTGTGCCTGGGGAGATCAATCAGCACTTTGACTCAAGAAAACGAGACAGTGTTGGACCTTCACTCAGTGCAGCACATCATGACATCATGGCATCATGACTGTAACCACAGTAACAGAGAAGGAGGCCAAACACAAATGGACACAGACTCTTCTCAGTGTACCACCAATGTTGGAAGCTATGCCAAGTGTAGTGACTGCTATGAGACTTGGACTAACACTTGATGAGTTTATTGCCATGTGTGAAAATTCTCAGTACTGAGGAATGCCTCCCCTGACCAAGTGAATCTTTTTTTTGCAAATGTGATTAATAAAAACATATCTAATACAAATAAATATCACCTTGCTCTCAAGCATTAAGACTTTATTATAATGTGCAAACACTAAATGAAATAATTCTGAAGACAGAAGAATTTGGCTCCTAAATACCCACCACCACTTCCTCTTCTACAGGATAAGGGCTAGATTTTATCTGTACTGTCCTCTCCTGGACATCCTGTGTCTTCCTTGAGTGTGGTTCATACTCACTATTTTGGCCACTTTGCCACATTTACGGAGGGACTGCACAGCAAAGGAATGAGGCACATTGTCCATGGGGATGGAGTTGACCTGAATGACACGATCGTTCTCACTGGACAAAAAAAAGATGCATACAAATAATATAAGATTACGATGAGAAGAAAAAAAATCATTGTCAACAGTAAAAATGTTTCACATACAATGCAGTCTTACTTTATGACAATTTGTAATTCCACTAATCCTGACTCCAGAAACACAATCTTTGACCTAGATTGACTTCTGTTTTGTCAGTGGAGATAATCTAGGGAAAAATGAACTGAGTACTATGGTACTTCTGTACAACTGTTTTACTATAAAACACAATCACAGGGTGACTTGTAGTAACTTGTAGTAGAGCTGTAGTTGTGGATATGACATTAACCAGTACACAGCAACAACTCAATCTACTGGGGCAGTTTCCTCTGAAGATTACGGTAACTGTTTGACAGACGTACAAGAGTAATCCATCTGCTGGTCCTCCTTGGAGCACATCTGACACGATGATTGACGTCTCACCGTTCTCCACGTTGGGGTTGTCACGCCCACCTGACACAGCGATACCAAAACCCATCTTAGAGTCCTACAGAAAAAGAAGCCAATTAGTAAATACAGTACCTTCAGACAGGATGCCTGACAACAAACACACTGAGCCAAACTGGGTTTACAGTTTGAAGTGGGGTGATTTATTTTCCACCGGGCAATACCTTAGTTATTGTCTTTACTATCCAGCTTGATTTTATTTCATGTCTAGTGTAAAATATACTCCATCTCTTTAAAATGACCTGTATAAACCATTTAAGGATTTTACTTAGTTCATTTTGGATGAAACATGACTGCTGCTGGGATTATTGTCCACTGGGAACATTTGTTTTTTCATTCTATGGAGTGTTATCTTCTTATGCTGCACTGAAATCATAGAGAGCTGGTCAGGGTGGACAGTTGGCACAAAAAGGATTTTTACAACAGAGACTGGAATTTGCATTTTCACGTGAGCTTAGGTTTAGGTTTCTAAAAAACTTTGCTTCAGGTTAGGATAGGGAACTGTCGTTGTTTGGATCAAGCGTTGACTTGAAGTATGCTTACATAAAGAGTTGACTTGAAGAATATCATGCTTCAAGTCAACACTAACTTTAACTCATGACCACCATCTTTCCTTCACCTAAACCAAGTGCTTTGAGCTGCCTGAAAGTAACCATAAAAAGTAAAGCATGGTAGGAAAACTAATGAAATACATTGTCCGTGAAAATTTTGCAGATTTATTTAGTACTAGGCTGATAACAAAAATGTAACTTCTTTCAAAATGCTATTTGCTGTTTCATATTAGTTGTACATGGACATCATTTCTAAGCGACAGGTCGCTGATGTGAATGTGAGTAGTGGTGCTCTTTTTTGCTTTTTCAGTATAGTCTATTGACCACAGAGTTCAGCATGGAGAGGCAGCTAAAGGGTGGGTTAGCTAGGGTCAGGGCAGGTCTATTTTTAGAAGAATGTTCATTTGCATCTGGCCTAGCAGAGATAAGGGTCATTTATTCAATCACTGGAGGACATACCATAATTTGCATTTAGATGTGATTAAATATGGATTGTAAGTAGATAAAGTTCAATTTAGATTCTCCACCTCAGTCTCCCAGTTGATCCAGCCCAGCTGATGAAGTAGCCACACACTTGTTCTGACCATTAATAAGATTACAGACTGACAGAAGAAAGAACAACCATTCACACTCACATTCTCAACTATGGACAATTTAGAGTCACCACTGAACCTGATCTGCATGTCTTTGGACTGTAGGAGGAAGCTGGAGTACCTGGCACAGAGTAAACATGCAAAGTCCACATAGAAAGATGAACCCAGAATCTTTTTTGCTGTGAGGCTCCAACGATGTTATTCACCCCACCACATATAGTATCGGCAAACTGTATTTTCCATTAATATAGGGACACAGATTAAAGGGAAGGTATGAGCTATTTAAATCTACAAAAAGTAAAGTCTTTCTCATACAGTTAAATTTAAAAGTCAACAACTAGAAGTACCACATGGTGGTGGTATGCCTCCGCGCGTTTGGGTGCCTGTTTGTAGCAGATGTAGAGGTAGAGGTTATGGGTGTTTTGTAGTGATAATGACAATGTTTGGGAAGGTTAGAGTTGGGTGTTCACAAGCAAAACTTACACAAGATCACAGTGTCCTTGACCTTTAACCTCTGACCTCCAATACATATTGACTCCATCTCTAACAAGCATTGATAATATGTGCAAAGTTTGAAGAACATCACTCAAAGACCTTTCCAGATCTGACACATCCAGTTTCTCGCTGTACTGCCTCTTGGCTGCTGTAATGGCTTTCCTCAGTCCATACTTCGCAGCTTGGTACTCCGTCTCATTGCCTGATTTAAATGCAATGGACCGAGCATGCGGCATGTGGCGTACCTGACTGTTTATCCAGGGCTTCTGGTTGGGGAACTTCCTGACTTGAATGATGGGCACAATGTTGTCAACACGTGCTAATGTACCCAATCACATACTCAGTATAATCCTGTATACTGATGGAAGAATCCTCCAGAGTGGCTGCTGCTTTAAACACATCCCAGTCTGTCTGAGCAAAACGGTCCTGCAGGATGCTCTCAGTCTCTGGGGTCCAGAGTTTAATTTGTTTGGTGTCAGCTTGCTCACACACGGTCGCGGTTGTGTGAGCTGGCGATATTCAGCAGTGCCTGTCTGTTGTATGTTAGCAGTGCATGGCATTTGTGCACTGCAGAAAGAGCAAAAAGCACACAACAAAGAAGAAAAAGTCGGCATTCGAGAGCGGAGCAAGCAAACACGTCCACAACGGAGGCCGCCATGTTGCCATAACACATTTGCATTAAGGTCACAGCGGACCTCTGACCTCTGACCTCCACAATCTAATCAGTACATCCTTCAGTCACAGTCAACATGTGTGCAAAGCCTGAAGACCATCCAGACATAAAATGAACATAAGGTCACAGTGACCTTGATCTCTGACCTTTGACCTCAAAAGTCTACTCAGTGCATCCTTGAGTCACAGTCAACATTTGTGCAAACTTTAAAGAACATCCTTCAAAGAATTCTTCAAATATCACATTCGCCTGCATAAAATTAAATGTACGATCACAGCGACTGTGACCTTTGACCTCTGACCTCCAAAATCTACTCGGTTCATCCTTGAGGCACAGTTGACATTTGTAAAGTTTGAAAGCCATCCCTCAAATGGTTCTTACAATATCGCATTACCATGCAAAACATAAATATGGTCATAGTGACCTTGCCCTTTTAGATCTGCCTTAAGTCACAGTCAACATTTGTGGAAACTTTGACAGACAGACCTCAAAGCATTCTTGAGATCGTGCATAGAAGAATCCGGGACAGATGGACGGGCAACCCGAAAACATAATGCCTGCAGCCTTGCCTGCCTCTGGCCTTGGCTATCGCCGGCTCAGTGGCATAAGAAGTGGCCAGGTACAACTACTGTCCAGATGTGTCAGCGAAAAATGACTGTGCTCCAGGCAAACAGGGGTAATAAAAAGTTCTGAGGAAAATGCGCACACACCAACCATACTCTCCTTATCAATGTGTGGCTGTAGTGACCACAACAAACACGATGGAGTAAATCCACAGGAATGCTGAGCGGTACCAGTTCAGAAGAAGAGTAAGATCACCAAGGGCCAACGGGCCACAAATGACAGTGACAGACAAAAAATAATGTGCCACAATAACAGGATGGGCAGAAACGAAGCAACAGCCGAGTTTCTGAACAGCCCAGCTACATAACCACTAGCTCTAGCATTGTGTTGAAATGGTGTGGGAATTATATTTTTCTCTTACAAATGTTTGTCGGTGTGATTCCATATCACACCACAAGAGAGACTGCCACAAAGTATAAGTTACATATGTGTGCGTGTGTGTGTCCCTGGTATTCATACAAACTTTGTGGTGCTACCCACGCATTTGCATTATTGTATGTTGTATGGTTTCTTGTTGTGCTATACGTAGTGTATTTATTTTAACTGTACAAAGACAAAGACAAATTTCCAAGGAGGTGGACAACAAAGTCAATCAATCCAATAGTGCAGACAATAAATACTTAAATATTTCTTCTTCATTTTACATGACATATGTTCCTGTATTTTTAAATGTTTCTGAACCTGAATCCTTATTTCCAGGTTTTATATATACATA
>JBBMJY010000024.1:25855646-25866935 GCA_037833715.1 Toxotes lorentzi
CTGTTAAAAGGGAGTTTTTTCTTGCCGCTGTCGCCCTAAGTGCTTGCTCTGGGGTCAGGCTCTGGGTCTCTGTGAAGTGCTTTGAGACAATTTTGATCTATATAAATAAAATTTAATTGAATTGAAAAATTGAATGGAGACTAACCAGAGACTAAGACCAGATTAACTCACACACACACATGCATACACAACAGAGGAAAAGTATGTGTGTGGGTGTGGGAACTGACCTTAGTGAAAGAACAGTCAGTATCACGTCAATAACAGCAGCATGGCAGCCTGCATGTTGTCCTGTCTGTCTCACTGCCGGGCTGGTGTGTAATTTTAATTGGACAACTATTTCAGCAGACAACTGCCCTCATCCCTTTCCACCTCATTGCTCCTTCTCTCTCACACACACACCAAATAAGTGATGTGTGTACTGAGCCCAGATGACACTGATTGAGGCAGGCAGCTCTGCTCAACTCCAGCTGCTTCTAACAACAGTCATGAATGAGAGACAACAGAGGGGAGGACAGAAGGGAAAACTGATGGAGGAAAGGAGGGAAAGAGGTTGCAATGAAGGGTCGTCCTTGCAATGTGTCCCACACTGTGTGCTACTCAGGATTGTTAACCTTTTTTGCAGTGTTTATCACCCTGCAGGTTTGATAATAACACTTTTCAGCCAGCTGGTACATAAGTGAGCATTATAATCATTTTAATGATTTTGTCTTGAAGATGTTTCAACTAGAATCAAAACATTGTTTATTTAAATAATCCTGTGGTTTGGAGTCAGTGCGCAGGCACTACTGGACACTGTTTTCCCAAAGCCTTCCACTTACATGTGGCGTGCAAAAACTATTCCTGCCTTGGCCAGCACGTTGGTGCAGTGATTAGCCCTGTCACCTCACAGTAAGAGGGTTCCAGTTTCGAACCCTGGTCTGGGCTCTTCTGTGTGGAGTTTGCATGTTCTCGCTGTGCCTGCGGGTACTTTTCACCGGGTACTCCGGCTTCCTCCCAAAATCCCCCAAAACATGCACATTAACTGGCTACTCTACATTGCCCCTAGATCTGAATGTGTGCATGTGCCTCTCGTCTGTAGTCAGCTGGGAAAGGCTGACTACTGACTAAATCAAGCAGTATAGAAAATGGATGGATGGGCATTCCTGTCTTGAAAAGCCTGTATGAAAGGAGCTAGAGATCCTGCCTGTGTTCAGAGGTGGAGAGGATCAAAACTTTCAACTTAAGAAGGCAGAGGACACTGCTTCACAGTCTGCTGTTAAGTTAGAGAAGTGTGTAGGAAAATGAAATCATAGAAATCATACGTCAGAAAAAGTTTCCTGTACACTGCTTAATTCCGAATTCATTAGATATACAACATGTCAGTCAAGGGCCTGCACCAAGTTTTGGGAATGGACCTTGGTCAAGCATTTTTACACCTGATGAAGAGAACCATACTGAATCTCTAATAAAGTTCAGGTTTTTCCACAGAGCCAGTCACTAATTCAGTGTCAGAGTTTGGGTCTAATATCCATCCATCCAGCATCTGCATCTGGCCAGGTGTAGATATACATACAGGCACGTGAAGGCAAGTTCCCACGGTTCAAACATCACCTGACTCATTTTGTCTCATTACTGAAGAGCTGTTCCAACCAACATTCAAACCCCAGCCCCAGGCTGTGGTGGTACTGCTGCCTCCTCCATCAAACATACTCATCATCACCCAAGGGTGTTCAGCCTAACATGTCAACACCATCCTTTAACATTTTAGTTTCCTGTTTTGAGTACACTCTCTGATACTCAGCTTACTCCCTTAATTATACACTGTAGGCTACAGTAAGCTCACTACAATTTACTTCAGAAATGTTTTTTTTTTTTCATTTTTAATTTTATGCATAGGCACAAAAACTACATGGTTAGGTTTAGAGAATGTTCGTGGGTTGGGTTAGTGACCTATGTCTTCATGGTTACAATAATAAACAGGTAGTTAAGGTCATAACTACTACAGTCACTAGAGGGCTATGCCACAGACAACTACAAACTCATGTCTTTCTTCCTCTCTGTATTCCCTAGCCCTTACCCCAACCCGAACCATCACAACTACATGTCTAACCCTAACCCAATATAATTCTGCATGAAGCATTAATGGGTTTAAGCATCACAAATATTCCTAAAAGATATCTTGTGTACCACGTAATCCTTCAAAATGTCATCCGCAGCATAGACAAGTAAACCTTGTTTAGTGTGACTTTAGCCAAAATACTGAAACCACTAAGCTAGCATAATAGTGTCTTGACTGTTCCTTCTGATGAGTATACTAATAGTAGAGACCTTACTATTTCTTATCCTTAAAGAAAACATCACTATCTGAAATTATGCATAATTCAGCCCAAAAACAAAACAAACAATCTATACATCCACTATGTTAAAGAGCTTTATGTCTTTTACATGGAATAAATTCAAAGGAATACATTCAATTCAATTTAATGTGAGACACCCCGAGGATACAACACAGCACATCAGCACACTACTCTCTATCTATTCCATTCATCCATCCATCCATGCATGTCCCACCAATTTGAGCAGACAGGAGTTCCCAGCAGGTGCGTAGAGGACCACCAGGCTGCCTTTCAGCTGTTCAGTGTCCAGCCTCCTCAGCTGTATTCTGGCCCCCCCACCGTCGCCGATGCCTCCCCCTTCCCTGCAGCCATCTGAGGCCCCAGTCTTGCCTGTCTCGGCCTGCCTCCACCGATGCCAGCTGGGGTAGCCGGCGCAGCAGCCGGTTGGCAGCCACTCCAGACTCATGGCTAGCAGAGGAGCTTCCTCAGAGCTCCTGTGAGCAGAGAGACCACAGTCACCCTGCCCTGTCAAACCCACAGCCCTGACTAGCGAAATCCTGCCTCAGCATGGTTGTGTAGTTTATACAGCCTCACAACCAAAGTAGGCTTCCAACAGGCATGAGCGCTTAACCTTACTGCCTCTGTGTCCTACCGCCAATCTGGGTAAGCCTGTGCAGCGGCGGATTAGCCTAGCCCCGGAAGGGAGGAGAAACTAAAAATAACAGCAGACTCACAGCGCCTCCTGCACCTCCTCCTGCTCTCATCCCGCGAAGAGTTCTGAGCGCTTGCATCGCGCTCCTCCACTTCCTGCGCAGGCCAGATGACATGGCCAGGTAGGAGCGGGATCCACAGGTTCAAATGCAGAGGCAGGCGTGAGAGCTGCCCAGCTCTCCCCAATCTGCATGTCCTCCCTCCTCTCTCTGTCTGTCACTGTGCACACTATCCTGCTTGCTTTTCCTCTGCCTCTCTCACTGTCTCTTACTGAAACACACGCACAAACACACATTTGTTATGTGTATTTGTGAGGACTTTTCTCCTAACTGTATTTACCCTCTAAAGAATCACAGTCAACATTTTCAAGAAGGGTTGAATCAAGGGCAGCTGGACTTGGTTGTAGATACTTTAAGACATTTCATCTCTTATCCAAGAGGCTTATTCAGTTCATTTCAGCTGAACTGAAGAAGCCTCTTGGCTGTGCAATAAAATAACAACAATCTAGTCTAATGCTTACCTCAACATTTTGCTACCACTATTTTTTTATTCATGTTATTATCTGGCCTTAGTCAATATTAGTTTTGTGTTTTTCCTCTTAATTTGTTTTTAAAGAACAACCAGAGGCCATCTCACAATGGGATCGCACCAGCAGCAATGCCTGTTTGACATTCCGACCCATGAGTAGTCGTTCATTCATCATTACATGAGTACTCAGTGGTCACAGCTTGGACCAAACCCACCTTCAAACTCAGCCTTCATTTTCATCTCAGCTACACTTTTGTAACTGTATCTCGCACAAAATCTGCCACAGACACACAGACAAACAAAGCACTCAAAACCACCTCTGTGCCTCTGTGGTAGTTCCCGTTATAGTAGGCGTCTCCAGGACCACGTTTTGCCATGATGACACACACACACACACACACATACAACAAGCCTGAAAACATTAATAAATAAATGCAGACTCTTGTTTTTAATGCTGTTGATGTTGATTCTCTGACAGCACTGACCATTCAAAGAGCACTGGGTCATGTCCTAATACGGCAGGTGTCTTTGAGAAAACACTTCATGTATTTCTCATATAATATTTCCACGATTCTGTAACCTGAACAAAGGCTGTGGCAGCAAAATACATATAGTATCTGAGACAGGGTTCCCATTATCATGCCATAAACGTCCTCGATGCTAAAATAGACCAGCAGGTTTCCTGCGATTCTACACAAATAGCAAAGTGCAGAACAGAGGTGGGGGATGTAATCCTCTCTGTGGTGGGCTTGTTTGTTTATGGTAATTACACTAAAGTCTGGAAATTGATGGGCTTAGGGTTTGTTGATGTTTACATGCAGAAAAATGATAACAGCATACAAACAACTAAGTGGTTGATGTTTCCAGAGCTAGAGAAGACAACTGGGTGACACTATGCCTTCAGACCCACACTCATTCTCTGTCAGCCTTTAAAATAGATGACACATCATGCTCTGCTCTCAGGTAGGTCTCTAAATAATTTAGATATCAAAAGTGCAAAGTCAGACAGAGTAATTTGGCATCTGAAATATGCCCACATCCTCTCCTCTGCTGTGGACACCGTGCTGTGCTCTTTAATGTTTGCATGTATGGTCCTCTCAGAAGTGACATCATAAAACATCATACAGTATAAACATCCTCAGCTAAACACGCTTTTGTTTAAAGTCCACTTCACTGCCTCGGATCTTTAACACGTGATTAATTAGACAGCATAAGTGAGTTATTCTCTCTGTTGGGGTTCTGCATTATGAAAACTCTGCTTACAACAAGTGCATACAGTACAGTTATTACATAAACACAGCACATTATAAGAGTCAAGTGAGTTGTGCAGTGATGCATATGACGTGAGCCACAGGACATGAATGTAGTCTGAAAAAAAATCTATACAGCTGACTACACAAAAGCATGCACACTCACTGGAAGTCTGTAAGTGTGTTCATTTATTGCCACCACTTGAGAGGAGTTATTCAGACTCTGCATGGAATCCAGAATTATCCTGAAAACACTTCAGGTTTTCTGCAGGAAATAGTTAATGGAGGTGATGAGGGTTCTCAACTCTGTGGCTACGGCTCCAGCTCTGTTTTATTATTCATGTCATTCAGCATGACATGAGGTAGAACTGTGATAATGTTCATGTCAAGGATCACAAGCAGCTGTCTACATCCTGTAATAAAGCCTTCTGCCACAATATAGCACAAAATACATTTTAGGACATTATACCTACCACTACACAAAACATATAAATATATATGACATATGTAATGCTGAATGGATTTACACATTAGGATGCAGGCCAAGACTGCTTTAGGCTTTAGGCTCAGTATATCAGGGTCTACCCTGATATACTGATAAAATAAGGACACAGCAGAGGCAGCAGTGTCTAAATATATGGATACTTTCTATGGATGTGCACTGAATAATGAAATACTGAGAGCACATTAGTTCATGCAGACAGCCCAGCATTGAGTGCTGGCAGACTCTGTAGACATACACAGTGAATACTTGAGTGGATGAGAGGAAATTTATTGCTAAACATACAACCACCTTTCTGATTCATTTTTGATACATATTTGGCCAAGTAGCAAAAACCAAGCAGTAATAAAATAAATAAATAAATAAAGGCCACTTCAAAGACAATAGCGAATCCCTATTGTCATGCTACCTCTTTAGTGCTTTTATGTCATTGTATTACTGTTGGGAGACAGATGTCGGTACCAGAATTGATCCCAATTTTTCCCTAACCTTAACCAAGTGCAGCAAGTACCAAAACATAATCATAACAAAGTTTCAGAACCCTGTAGGTAAGTGGACACTGTGTAAGATTGGCTGTTCTGGTGTCCTTTTACTGACACGTATCAACATTATTGTATATCTGTAATTAACGTCTCCTTATTACATTAATAGAAAAGCTAATCCAGCCAGCATTGTTTCCCTCAAAATGTGTTTGTGTTAGTTAATTTTGGATGTTAGATGAACTGTTCGAGCTGCATGTCAATAAAGACAACTGTGTGAAGAGGTTTGAAAAAGCTGTAAACTCTTACACAGCTCTCTTTACTGGGTGCCGATATCAACACACTCTTTTTGTTTTCTGTTCACTGTCTTCCCTTCCTCTCTTGACTCGTGTGTGTGTGAGAGTATGTGGGCTTGTTTGACTATATCTGTGGGAACCAAAAACCAGGAGCCCACTATACTTGTGGGGTCTGTGGCTTTGTGGGGACCAGAATGCTGGACCCCACACGTTTAAATGGCTGTTTGAGCGTTAACACTTGGTTTTAGGGTTCAGGTTGGAATCGGGTTTAGGTTTGAGTTAGTGTAAGGGTTAGGGTTAGGCATTTAGTTGTTATGGTTAAGGTTAGGGGCTTGGAAATGCATGCATGTCAACGAGTGTCCTCACAACTGATGTAAGACAAGGATGTGTGTGTGTGAGCGTGTCTGCGGGTGGCCCTCAGAGCTTCAGACAAGCCTGCCTAGTGCTGTCACAGCAAATTGTCATCACAACACCCTCCAACACCAAAAACAATGCTCGCTCTCTGTCTCAGTGTTTGTGTGTGTGCGTGCTGTTTGTGTGTGTCTGTTTGTGGAGTACCAGTTGTTGCCACAGAACTCTCTGGTTTGAAGTACCAGTGATAACATTGTCTGTGTAAGTTCTCACTCATCCAGGACACCGTATCCTACGGGTTGATTGAAGGCAACTGGACTTCTTGTTTGAAGCTTGAAGACATTTCACCTCTCATCGAGAAGCTTCTTCAGTTCTACAGACTGGTTAGAGAGTCCAAACACTTAAACTCATCCCTATCCCACCTAGAGGGTGGCACCTCTGGGAGCCTGCTGGGCTGCCTCAAGTGGACTTGTTAGCACCTGATGGTACCTAGGCTGGTCGAACTAAGCATCATCATCATCATCATCATCATCATCAATAGCTTAAAACTGCAATTATTGACATATACAATTTTAAATTGATATGACAGATATTCGGCCGCAGGCAGTTGAGTGAAGCTGGCATGGTGTTTTTCTACTGCACTGTGAGTGAGTTTATCTCAAACTAAACTAATGAAGCTCTGATAAAAACACTGCATTTCCTGTAACTTCTTCACAATAAAAGCATCCCACTGGTTCACTCCTGGAAAGTGCTCCAAGCTCCCAAGATAACCAGCTGGTTAATGTGTGCCGTGGTGCCTGGGGAAATAGTCTTATCTCGACAAGCCCTTTGGTAATTTACCACTGGCTGTGTGGTCTGTGGCTTTTCAGTACATGTTGTAATTCCTTGTAGAAGATACATTTTGGCCTCAGAGTAAAATTAATATTTAACTATTGTTAATTGTGCATCACTTTGTAGAGTAAAAAGTGCATTCTTAATTATTTAATGTCTCAACAAAATATTTGTGCATGATAACTTAAAGAAAACAACTGCAGTCTACTGATTTCACTGTAATTAACCAGAGCGTGAGGTGTTCACCCACTGTGCAGGCTGGTGAACTAGCTTGAATGTAATTACCTTATTAGTGTTGGTGAGTGCTACTTTGGTGTTGACATGTTCACACAATGGATTCCACACAATGACACACAATGTATTAATAACATAATAGTATATTGGAATGAGGATAGAGCATGACAGATGCATCTCAGCTTGCAACCTTGTGCCACTGACTATAAAAAATGCATTTCAATCAAGTACAACTGTCAGACATGAGTCTGCTGTTCTTTATGAAGAAATGCTGATCCACTTTCACTTCTACTGCTGCTTTCTTTTGTTTTTTAAATGCTGTTGAGCTATCACCAATGACATTCAGCAGGTAATGGCCTTTAATGTGAAAACTGTACAATGAACAAAGTTTCATGAACAGAGGCTTAAAGCAACCAAAGCAGAGTGGTGAGCATGACATGTACTAACAATCCTTATGATCGCTCCCCAAAACATTCCTGGTAAGCTGATAATGATAATGTTAGCTTTTGGACTTGAAGCTCACCAAAAGGGCTTATCAGTGAACAGCTTGTTGATCACTGATAAGCCCTGTGTGTCTCACTTCCTTCTGAACTGAAGAATCTGACATAGCTCTAGCCAACACCTGTGTGCAGCAAAAAGTGTGAAGACACCAGGGGACTCCAGTTCACAATCATCTGGTCCCTTTAACAATGGTGTGGAACCAGCAGGTGGGGGAGCCATCAGCCCAGACATGATTGCCAACCCCAGGATAAACATCTACCCCATTTATAAGCAAGGCAGGCTGAATCCCTGTGTGGACAAAACCATCCAAATGGTCACAAGACAGACTGGCTTTGTGCAAAGAAAAACAGGGTGGTTGAACCCATTCCTGTACCAGATGCAGTCACCGTATCTGAGTTCTGAGGAGATCGCAGCACAGAAGTTAGAATAAATGAATCCTATGCTCCTGTATCTCATAGAACTTTCAAAGGCACTCTAATATCACTGTCTGTGAGAGACAGAAACCCACCTGACACAAATATTTCAAAACCAGAATATTTCTCAGTTTCAGGTTTGACAGAATAAAGCACCTCCTCAGTGCACCAGTTACAAAAGTAACTGGTGCACTGAGGAGGTGCTTGGCTGAGAGGTGCTTGGCTGAGAGCGCCTGGTATGACATGTTTACCCCCTGTGGGCTTTAGCTTGCTTCTCAGTACAGGACCCTCTGCTTTCAAATGTCCCATTTCATGGCAATAATTGCAAACTTGACCAAAACAAAGAGAACATGGACCACAATTCAGACATTTAGCAGAGTGATCAATAGCAGCAGCATTGTCTAAAACACAATTTTGTCCAAATTTTCCTTGTGCCAGCAGATATTCATCTGTAGCAGCAGCTTCAGAAGAGGCTGCCTTAGCTGTTCCTTTTCTTTTTAACCCTTCTCCATTTGCAAGAGCAATAGCTCTTTTTGCTGTTTAAAGTTTAAAACTACTGTAGGAGAAACCACAAACTCACCAACACTGTCACTTGAACTCTTTTCTCCTTTAACCATTTCTCTTCAATGTCAACGTTATAATTTTTGTTCAACTATTCAAACGTTCCTCAGATGGAGACTGAGCAAAAGTAACAACAGCAGGTGCAACAGGATCCCTGAGTTGCAATCCAAGTCAGAGCCCTCCTGCTAACAACCTACCCCAAAACATATTCATCTCAACCCTAGTCTGCATGCAGTTACTTACAGTGGGTATTTACACACTAAAAACCAGCAGAGGAAGGCCACTCTACAAACAGCAAACCCCTTGAGTCCAGAGATGTCCTCCTGAGACAACTGCTCTCACTGTTTTCACTACATAGTGTATGCAATCTGAGTATGTGGTTAGGAGTGTGTGTATGAATGTGAAAAGTGCATGTGAAAGTATAAACAAATGACAGTATCAATCGGAAGGACACAAGAAGAGCATGTGAGGATCTTGCAGGTCTGATTTATAGCACTCTGAGCCCTGAGCTTGCTCAGGTGTGTAGCATCTCAGTTCTACTCATCAGTTTCCAGGAAGTGAAAAACACAGCCAACTAGAAAAGGACAAGGAAGGGCCAGCCCCCGAGCCTGTCACATCACTGGAGAGAGAGAATCCCTTTGGGTTTGGGTTTCTTGTTTTTTGGTTCTAGGAATGGCTGCTGGACATTTAATTTACTCTTTAAATGAAATGGTTCAACAGTTCAGTGACATTAATGGCTTTGTTCTGTTCTTCCATTACTCTTGACCACGCATGCCTCTACCAAGGGACTCTGGGTTAGCCTCGTAATCATCCGTTGTTGGTTGGATCCACTCTACCAGACTAGGTCTCCTCCTGGTTCTCTACACCCACTTCATCCTCATCCTTAAAAGCTGCAAGCAACTTCTGCAATTGTTTCACCTCATGCCTTATTGAAACACTTTCCTCCCGTTGTTGTCATAAATATTTCAGACATGATCTTTCCATTATAAATAAAGAACAAGGCTCCTCCAGTGGGAGAAGAGGGGAGACTAATGGGATGAAGTAGACCACGACTGCTCAAACAAGAGAGGGCTGCATCTTCACTTGAAAACAAACAGCAGTGGGCATAGAGTGGATGCTGGAAGAGGAAGAGATTACAGCTCAACATAACCTGCTGACTTCTACAGGTGAAAACATTAACCCCACAGCACTGACACAGTCAGGTAAAACACACACGATTTAAACTCTGAGGCCACAGAGTCTCAATTCAGATTCAGATTCAATTCATTCTGCAGTGTGAATCAGAGAAGACGTCTGTAGACCTTCAGTGTTACACAGCTGAGCTTTGAGTCCCTTCACATTCTTGTACGAGTTTCTAAATATATGTCAGGCTACATTTCAGTGAAAGAAAGACTATGAAACAGACTGCTGCAGAGGATTGGGCTCTCAACGCTGGAGATGACAAATGAAGAAGATGTGGAAACACACCACAGCCATGTTTCCACCTGAGACAACATACACAAAGACAGAAGCAGTGTTACCATAGTTAGCCAACAAATGTTAGTTTGTAAAACACGTTTATAATCTTTAAACTCCTTCCTGGAAATAATACACACCGAAGTGAAAGATCAGTGGGACTACTGTATTAAATACAATTACATTCTAAACAATTTTCTAATTCCTCCTGTACATCAACTGAAATGATTAGTTGATAAATTAATAACTCAATCAACAGAAGATTAGAAAATTACTATTTTTAATAATCTATTCCAGCCTTTTTTTGTTTCAGTTGAAAAGAACTTGTCATCAGTGTTTTGGTTTACAGTAGGGTTGCAACAATTTCAATCATTTTGACTAATCAATTAATAAAGTAATTATCAGAACATCTGACATTAACTGTATCGAGGCAGAGAATACTCTGCCCTAAACATTATACACTGTGAGAAAATATAAAGAAAAAATGAAATGGGAGAATCACACCACTGTTATTTTCATCATCAGACATGTCAATGACATGACAGACAAATAACAGTGTAGTGCTTCACACTGTCCTGCAATGACAGGGAACAACACGCAAAGTCCTATCTATGTATCCCTGGTACGTCGGAGGAAGAGGAGAAGAAGCCTGAGCCTGGACATGCTCACATCTCTGCACCACAAGTCAAAGAGCTACATCTGAATGAGCATCATTAGACGAACAGAGATAGTGTGTGTGTGTGTGTGTGTGTGTGTGTGTGTGTGTGTGTGTGTGTGTGTGCATATCTACACGCTTAAGAACATACATTTTTTTTTTTCCTCCCCCCCCCCCCAAAACCCAAAAAATAAAAAAAAAAACCCC
>JBBMJY010000024.1:25867035-25882283 GCA_037833715.1 Toxotes lorentzi
CTTTTGAGCTCGCCTCTGTACAACAAGGTAAAGAGATATATATAGATGAGCATAATGAGATGAACAGAGATAGGGTGTGTGTGTGTGTGTGTGTGTGTGTGTGTGTGTGTGTGTGTGTGAATATCTAAAAGCTTAAGAAAATGCATTTGGTTTTTTAGTCAATTCCTGCCAAAAACTAGAAGAGTGAAGTGACAGATAATTTTTCTTACAAAAAAGCTTCAATAAGAGGAACAGTTTGGAAACTAAAACCTCTGTCCCACAATGTGCAGAGGGAGAGGAAGGGAGTACAGAGAGAAAGAAGGCTTTAATTAAAATGGAAGTTTAATCTTCAAAGAGGAGCTGAGAAGCTGAAGCACCTAGGGATTCCCTATCACAGCCTGTGACCTTTCAGCCCACATCAGTCCAGAGAAGGACAAGTCAGCGGCAGTGGAGACGACTCTGGAAGAGCTGAGGAGGAGTCAGATGGAAGAAATGAGTCACACTCTGAATGTTGAAATGATGAGCAGCTCTCAGTTACCTCATTGTCAGAAGACTGCAGACTATACACAAAGGCACCGTGCTAATGTGCAAAGTAAAAAATGACAGTATTTTTAAGGAACACACATTACACAATAGAATATTTCCAGACCAAAGACATTTGGCTGTATAGCCCACAAAACACACACCACACAAGAGTTATCAATATTATTCATTATAAGATTGCAAATATGCATTCAGCCAATCACATGCCCCCTTCCTCTCTAACAGACCCACTAGTACCCTCTAGAGGCTGTTGTGTTTATTGCAGCCACAGTATGAACAAACAACATAATGATGATTAAGCTATTTTTAGAGCCTTACCAAATGCAAAGTTTGATGTGAGGAGGGTGCCAAAGGAAAAGTCAGGAGGTCACCAACATACATATCAGAAACACCTGACACAGTAAAAGTGGAAACATCAGACAATACCAAGCTCACAGAAATCAGTGGGATGGAGGCTCACCAGTGGCCCCGTGTGGGCAGACCTTAAAGGTCCTTTGCTGATCCTTTGTCGACATGCTGCTTGGAAGGCGATCAAAACAGGAGGATTTAACAGAGATTTGTGAAAGTAAAATAGATTTCATGGAACAGAGGTCTGGCTTTTACTGACACCAGCACAGAACAGACAGCTATGTTAACCCCTTGTTAATGTCCATAGGACCTGCCGGACACTGCAGCAGTGATGGGCTGTCTAGCTCTACCACAACTCAGATTTGTCTATAGTGAAGAACAGCAAACAGTAGAGGAGACAGTAAACAGCCATTTAGTGTCTCCTTACTCAAACCAGTGGGCTCTGCATTCGTGCCATTTTTCAGACAGAAGCACCTGAACTACATACCAATCTCTCTGTTATGCTTGGCTGATTGGTTTTAAATGCAAAGCAGTGGTACACTTAACAGTTTCAGTCTTTAATTACATTAAGGAGGCTGCACTTCATTGCCCAGGATGCTATAATTCAAACACATTAACAAACAAAAACCCAGCAGTTCACATCCATGTAGTCTGGATGTTAAAATCTATAAGAGCAACAGTAACATCAGATTGTAACATACACGCACCAAAAGCCACTCAGACGTAAGGTGTGATGGCAGGGTGTATCCCTGGCAAGCAGTATAAATCCCACTTAATCAAGCAGAGACAGACAGAAAGACATGGTGTAAATGGAGACAACTGTGAAAGCTGTAGGAACACACATCCTCATTAAGGTCATAAAGGACCAACATCAATCACTGTCCACTGACCACTTTCAATATGGTTTCATCCTGACAGTCAGTGTGTGTGTGTGTGTGTGTGTGTGTGTGTGTGTGTGTGTTTGTGTGTGTCTGTGTAAGAGAGTGTGTGTGCAGTATGCTAATGTGCAGTTCTATAAACAGGGAGTAGGTCAGGATATACACATATCTAATGAGGCATGAGTGCTTTGAAGTGGAAATTCAGCTCCAGGCAGGGATCAGCTCTGAGGACAATAAAAGCCCTCTGACATTAAAGCAGAGGCACTGTGCTGAAAAAAAAAAAAAACAAACTTCAAAAGATAAGAGAATATGCAAGACCCACAGTTGAATTCCAGCCTGAACGTGAGCACACTGAGCTAAGTTCCTGTTGAGGCTGAACTGACCTGACGGCTTATGAAGTAAGGCCTGATGTGCAGAGAGCAGGTAATTTCAGCTAAATAACTGTAGCAAGGTGAGGGTCAAGGTCGACTAGCAGGCTGTTAACTCTGACATAATGAAAGGTTCAGTGCACATAGCTCCATTATTACACAACCCTGTTCAAGGAAGAGCCTAACATTTTGAAAAACAAATTTCTATCAAACTATCAAAGTCACGTGAGGATTGATCTCAGTTTCATCTCTGTGGTTCTAGTACAAAGTTAGACTGGAACAGGGTTTATAACAATTGAGATCCATGAATTAGCACAGAACTCTCCCCAAAATCTCCCCCCAGACCTTTTAGCACGCTATATACTTGCTTAGAAAGAGACTGTTAAAAGTCAGTGTCAGGCAGAAAACAGTGGTAACTTACAAGCTCAATAGAATATTGCCAGAACACTACATGGTTGTAATCAATGACATGGGTGTCGCAGCTCATCAGCCTCAGCTGCACAAAGTACCACCACATAATTGGAGTCTTAGGCATTCCCTGAATGATAACAATGGTGATATTGTGACATTACTCACAACACTGACCTGAAACCACACAGTACATCCACACAGACATGCACACTCCAACCCACACACACAAAGAGTCACGTGCACAAGGTCATGGGAACCAGTTCCATCCAGCCAGCAGTGAATTGTAGCTGTGTTAACATAACACACAAAACACATAACACAAGCACTGGGTCAGTTCAAACGCAGCTGAACATGAGAGGACTGAGTGGTGTCAAACTACTGTTGGTTTGTAGAGCTGCATAAGTATGAAGCTGCTTTCTCCTGTGACAGCAGGAAGAGGTGTGGGTCGCCCTGCTGTAACAGGACTGTAAAATCTCAGTCACATGTACTGTACTTTACATTACTGCTGGCTGTTGTATGGCATACTAGTTCATAAAAAATTCTGTAATGTTTTCTGCTGTTTCGACTCATTTCAATAAACTAAGAAAATCAGCATGCGGATTGGAGGACATAATAAAACTGGGAAACTTGCTGTACTGCAGTATCATCACAGTGACACAACACTGACGACTATAAAGGATACAGTTTTCAGTCTCTGCACATTAAGTTGTTAATTTTACACTGAAGGAATGAAAAAAAAAGGGCTGCTCGAATGGAAGGAAGACACACTCCAAAATACATCAATACAGTGCTTTGTGTAATCAATACAGTGCTTTAGAAGATAGTAAATGGTCTAAACATGCACTAAGACGTACAGAACTGTTTGGTGAGCAGTCCAAACATCCTGTGGAAAATGTAAATGGAATCTAAATGATATGACAAAAGAAAGTCTGTGTTAATAAGACCAAGAAGAATGCCATTCTATGAATGAAAATATGCTTCCTGATGACTGAGTCACAGTCACACTGGAGGGCTATGACTAACTGCAGCAGTCAGAAACACACTGACAGGTCTGCAGAGCTACCTGACTCACCGAGGAAGCAACGGCTTCTTCACCATGACAAATGATACTGCTATTTATACATTCTCCCCTCACTGGACCTGCAGCGTTGCATGTGTGTGTATGTGTGTAGTCAGCAGTGGAGGCCTGGGGTGGAGACTCATCAGTACAGCAGCCAAATCTGTTCCACTCATCCATTCATTCATTCTTTTACTTCCAGCTAGCATCCATCTCAGATAACTCCCATTAGGAGACATGACAATATGTGACAAGTTTTATGAGATGTATTGTTCAACACAGGTCATCAGTAAACTACAATTATACCAGAGTTGTATATACATGTACATAATATGTATATGTGTAAATTGTCTATACACTTATTTTTATTTTTAATTTATTTCCTACGCTGCTGCCTTTACTGAGAACTGCTAAACTGCATTTTTAAACTTGTCTTTTTAAACAATGGCAATAAAACTCGAAACTTAAACTCTGAGTCACTAGGAATTCTCAACTATGAGTGGGTGGTAGTTGTTCAGTATATAGTATAAGCAGACACAGTGTGCGTTTGCTGTTTGAAATGAATGTGCCAGGATTAAACTGTAGGGGTTAAACAGTGAGATGTAGCTAAAGAGCTTTGGAGCCAGTGTTATCTGTGCAACCAGTTCAATATTTGGACTATTTTTGCTTATTTGATGCTGACTGAATTGATAAGGATTGATAAAATAGTTTTTCCATGAGCCTGACAAAGTGAAGAGTGAAACACGTTTATATTTTTGAGGGCTGAGAGTGAGGTCATCCCAACAACCATCTGTGGTTCATATTTTCTGAATTACTTTCAAACACGAAGACTATATTTGTTAGCTACACTGAAGCTGCTTGTCTGCTGGTTTCAGGGATAGATCCAGGAGGAGGAGAGAGGAAGCAAGACTAAAAGCACAGCAAAAATAAAGAGCCATGGAGAGGTCTCAAAATGAGAGAGGGGAAGGGGGAGGCAGCTTCTGTCTGTGTGTGTGCGCATTCTACTGCAGATTGTTGTTTCCTGTGAGGTTAGTGAACATGACTAAGAAGACGTTATCTGTGGAATGACAGGAAGAGGGAGTGATGGTTTACAAACTGCTTCCTGCAACAGAAGCCTCTTTTCCCTGTGTTTCCACTTCACCACACCCTGAACCCTGAGGCCAAGACAAGATCACAAACAGAGATACACAGTACTTACTTTAACTCTTGCCTAGGGCCCTCATTTACTGATTTATTAAGGCATTCACAACAACAAATATGATATGTTTGATAGAACATATCATTATCAGCAGTGGATTCCAAACACAGATGCTGTCATCAACTTCAGAAACGTGCGTTTCCTTCAAAGATGGAATTTGTGTTGTTCATGGAAAGCTTTACAGAAGGCTGATGTCATGTCCTATGAAGAAGAAATTGTGTTTTTGGCCAAAGTTTAGGTTTGGAAACTAGTATTCACTGATTATTTTTGGAATTTGAAGGCGTGTCTCAAACTCTCAAAGGCCTGCTTCACGTCGAGCTGTGTTTCAGGCAAATCCTGCAGACCTAGCAGATCTGATACTGGACTCCTGCATGCACAACTCTCCTATAATGGCAGTCACTGCACCTGCATAAATTGCTCTGTGTGTGTGTCATATGTAAATAAGGGGCCGGTGAGTCATGTTGTTTTCACAGCTCATCCAGTCTCTGTGGTAACGAATACACACCACTGCACAACTTGCATCATCACAGGTATGTGGATCTATCTATTAAGAGGCCAACAAATCCTGGATTTTTGAACAGCAAAGGCACAGAACAATGTAATCAAGATTAAATCAGAACACTTCCTGGTAAAAAGCAGCCTGCAGTAATGTGGAAACATTAGAACTTCACAGTACTGACTAATGGTATCCAAAAATCTGGATCACAGAGCCTGGAACTACCATAATTATTGAGTTATCTGGTTCACAGACTTGAAAGCAACACAGAAATCAAAGTGTAGTCCAGTCATGACTGGGATGTTCATCTGAGAAATGACACACTGCAATTACTGAAAAGTAACAGGAAGAATGCTGATAAAGATAGATAGAGAGCTGTTGAATACATTGGCTATGTGTGTGTGTTGTGAGTGTGTCTGTGTGACAGATCATATCAGTGAAATCTTGTCTCTGAAAAATGCTCTCAGACAGTCCTTTCATCAACATATCAAAATCCATATTTATGGAAGCAGAGTCCGTTCACTCCTCCACAGGAAGGAGGAGAGGTGTGACAGTATTAGTGTGTGAGGTAAGGAGGGCAGAGGAAGCTGCTCTGAGGTCAGAAACAGAACAACAGCCACACTCACTTCTGCTCTTGGAAACCTGGGGCCAGATACACAAAACTCTAACTAGAGTCACAACTAAAACGGTGTACACACAATAACAGAAAGATGGCTGGCTTTGTCCAGGACATCTGAAAATTTCAAAAAGCCCACAGAGATATGTCAAGCGTATATCAAACATCTTGGGCAATTTGACTGGAACACACTGAGGAACACACCCAGTCTGCATCATTCTGATTTCTTCTTCTTCTTCTTCAGCTTCTTTTACTTTCCTGCTCCATCTGACAGTGTCAGTGAAAAATTACTTTGACTGCAGTTTGACAGACTGTGTCACACTGGTGAAGTTCTCAGACAGAACAGCTGTCATTACATGCAGCTGTGCGCTATTTATACCACCCACACCTCTAATTCATTACATGCATGTCAACATTATTATTTAGCAGAAGGATGATCAATCACAGGTTAATTTATAGTGCTTATGTTGAAAAAGGCAAAACTGTGTAGACTGTAAAAACACAATCTGTGAACTTGTCTTCCCTCATATGAACAGGTGTTTCTATTCGTTTGTCCAACCCATTTGTATCAGTGAGAGTAAACTTCATGAGGGTAGGGTTTAGGACTGATGAATTAGACTGCATACATTTCCTATCTATTAGTTATTATTTGTTCTTGTCTGACTTCATTGTGTGCAAAGGCAATATGCTCCTTTTCTAAATTTTATGATACCAGACTCTGCTTGCTGCTTTAACTGTTCTGCTGCTCTGTAAGTCCTGCACACATGCACAGACCAGAGACCGGCACTGCACCAAATGTGGTCTTCCCTGATGTTAGCTTGGGTTTCAGCAATGCACCGCACCCATGGCCTCTGAACGTATTCCCCGGACAGAGGGCAGTGCCAGTAAACACAGACACACAGGGAGAGAGATATAAAGACACAGGCAGGAATTTTATCAGGCACTCCCAGCAGCTGCCTGAGCTCATGTGGCACTTTTCACATTGGTCAGGGAATCTCTGGAATATCTTACAGCTTTAAGGAGTGTATTCATACAGACAAGGTCCTCAATCAGATCTGCTGGAATTCAGAGAACAGAATCATTTAAGTAACAAAGTTTTCTCCTCTGGGCCACACACTGAAAACCTTGGTGTTATAGCTGTGTTGGTGTTGTGTTGCTTGCACATGAAGTCACGTGTATAAATTGAAAAATGCAGACACTAAAGGTCTAACCCTAGGTGCCCTGTAAGACAATAAAAACTGAACTACAAACTGAACATAATGACAAACTGGAATTGGAACAACACAGGCTCAGGGGATAAATCCAGGAGCAGACAAAACACAGGACTTCCACCAACTTACTAACTCAATGATTTGTCTGTCTTTCACATTAATCACATGTATCTTTCGGTGACACGCAATGTAGGGATGAAGAGCATTACATGAAAATTACCCATTCTACACAACAACCAACTAGGATGGTACGGATTACATCAGAAGGTAAAGAAGCACACAACTCATTTTGTAACCATACTTTCTGCCATGCCTGAGATTGTCTTAAATTAGGTGGGATCAGAGAGTCCGGTGGCATAACTGCAGGAGTTTAGAGACGCACAGAACTCACTTCTCACCCATCTCTTCCGTGAAACTAGCCCATCGCAACCTCAGGCTACTGTGACTTTCTGAATGCTTCTGGATGAATGCCATGTATGTGAGCGTACTTTCAAAATTGATTTTAGTGAATGTTTGGCCTCAATAACTTGTTGCCATACTCTCCAATGAAACCAACACACACGAGGGAGGTGATGATCAGAGTTCCTAAAATCCAGCACAAATATATATTTTCAGCATACCAAAACGAATACCATACCATACCATAAAATGCCACACATTTTATACAGAAAAGGCTACAAAGACAAAGGGTAAGGATTGTAAGTGTAAAACTGGGTGGGAGGTGAACTTTGTCAGAGCGAGTTGAAGCTCAGCTGAGCAGTGGCTCTGCCCTGAGATCTGGAAGTATTGCTTCAGAAAAATAACATTCACAGCACACCACTTGTCTCATCCTGTTTGCACACTTACAATTTCTCCTGTGCACACGTGTAATGTTAACTGTCCTGATTTCACTTGCAAAAACCGACAGTGCTTGAAATAACCCGAATGAGAACAACTGGCAGTGACGAGATCAGCAGGCAGGAGATCACAACCCTCACAGCACCACGCAGCAGGATTTTATCGCCAGACTATCAAAAGAAATGGAATTCAGATTTTTAAATGCAACTTAGTTGTTAATCAGTTGACACAGATGCAGTTTTCATATAATCATTTTGTAGTTTTATTATTATATGCTTAAAAAGCCTCCACAATAAAAGAAATGAGCCCATGAAAGGCTGCGGTTAAAAAGATTTATCAAACTCTGTTCCCAAACTCTAGCTGAAGAAATCTACTAAACGTCAGGCCCATTAGGCACTTGACTAGATATAATAAGACATGGGAAGCCTGGTTCAGGACCTGTGGATTCCCTGCTGGATGCAGCAACAAGCCTAAAACATTTACGTGGTAGCCTGTGCACAAGAAGAGCTGATTCTTCAGCAAGAAACCCCCTCAGGCTTTTATAATCATTCCAAATGTGAGGGGTCTAGTTATTGAGTCTTTGTGAGGTGTTGCACACGGTGGGATGGGGAGAAGGTGGAATGTGTGTACCATCAGATGTGATGGTAATCAACTCTAAGAATGCCAGCTCACACAAGGCATCTTTGAAATCTATCAAAGGAGCATGCCTCGCAATCACTGGTTCCAGCTTCTCAAATGTGAAGAAATTTTTGAACTTTTGAGTTTTGCTGAACTGTGTTATACAAAGGGATGTGTCTGTTGTTTATTCTACCCTTATTGATATGAATAGGGCAGACAAAATAATAGGAACACGTGTGAACGTGAATCAATGTAATTTAACAGCCCCAGAGACTACATTCTCCAAAATGATCATACAGTTGAATCAACACCACCTTAACACAGTTTCAACAAAAACTGAACATTAGAACCTTCATGACAGCAGATTTATGGCAGGACCCTTATCCTTGATTGCATTATTGAGGTGTTCCTAATAAACTGACTGTGTGGTGTATCAGTGTCTGACTGTGCCAGCCGTTTATATGTGATATGTGCCAGTGTGTGAATGTTCTCCCTGTTCACTATCAGCAGCTGTGTTGGATTGTATACGTCACTCAGGCTGAACTGGGCTCTATGCTACTGTGAGAAGACACAATGAAGCTGATGAACAGACCTCACTAAATCATGGGGAGTACTGATCCTTCAGTACCACTGATCTTTAAAAAGGTAATGATGCCTAGTACATATACTGATACATCCCCGTCTCTGTTAGAAAGGAGAGGACTCAGCTGCAACGTGATTTCATGTTCCATAATACATGAAGGTGCTGTGCTAGATTCATTATGAATGAACAATGTGTACTGACTAGATTAGACATGGCTCAGGAGTGGGAATGGATTCAGATTATGAACAAGTACAGTGGATTTGTGTTCAGCAAAGTTTAGTATGCACTGCAGTTGAGTTTCTTCTTTTGAATTAGATGGAAAGCAGACATGGCTTTACTCTCCATTCATTTATTCAAAGAGTAAAAAACAAACAAGCAATCTTCATTTTCTAAGATCAGCAGATGAAAAAATTCTCCAACAAGCTCACACTATTCCTGAAGCTCATACATGACACTGATGCTGAACCGCACTTCATCTCCCACTTGGACTCTGGAGCTCCCACTGCAACTGACTTTTCACTTACACTTTAACTAACGGTTAAACTCACCTGTTTCACCTGTTACATGTCACCTGACATCGCGGCTGCCTTCATTTTTTATTTTTTAACTAACAGTTCAACTACTTTCACTTCTAGCACTTCATCTGGCATTTGTGATTCTGACAGTGCATAAATACAGCTGACAATTCACTGCTTAAAATGTGCACACTTCAACTATCTCCAGCGCTTACATTGCATTTGATAAAAAGCTTTCAGTGCTTAAACACCACATGCCAGTCCCTCTACTTCCCTTATCCCTTCTATTCCTTATTTTTTAAGTGAGAGTTGGTCTGCTTTCACTGATTACACATCGGCTGACACTTCAACTCCTCTCTGTGCTAACTCAAGGATATATCAAACCCTTTCAGTACTTCACCTGACACGTCCCACCACCTAACTGCTTTAACTTTTGCTGTAACTCTGTAAACAACATTTCACAAGCAAAGCCTTAGTATTTTAGCACACTTGGATTTGTTTACTGTTTACAACAGCGGTTTTCAGTGAGAGTGAGCAGATGCTTTGTCTTCACAAATTTTTTTTCTAGTTTAGTGTGTTTATGGTTTAAGGAGAAATGGGAGAGAGAGATGAATTCAAGACAAAATGTTAGACTACCAAAACTCTGCTGCCTCTCACAGGGTCATTATCACTCTCTCTACTGTGATTGCTCAGAGACTATACCACCCTACTATACTGCCCGCTCCACCCCACGACCCACTGCCGCCGCCGCCACCACACACACACACACACACACACACACACACACACATACACACACACATACACACACACATGCAAACACACACACACACACAGCCCCCCAGCCTTTCCCATTACAGAGTGCCATTAATCTGAAAAGCCTGTCTCCTACTGGGCCCAACCGGCCAGACCAGAAGGAGCCTTAGGGTAGTACACACACACACACACACACACACACACACACACACACACACACACACACACAGAGAGAGAGAGAGAGAGAGAGAGAGAGAGAAAGAGAAAGAATCAACCTTGACCAACCAGCAGAGTTGTTATTGTGTGGTCATCACCGTTCCCCTGTGGTCACAGCAACATGACTTTAAGTTATGTGGTAAAAAAAAAAATAATAATAATAAATTAATAGTGTGTTAAATCCATCTAATTTTTCATAATTTACAAATTAGTACCTTTGAAATTCGTGACACTGCACTGACATACACATAAACAATATATGTATGTGCAACATGTAGATATTGTACACGTACTGTACACACACGTTTCTCTACTTGTCTACTGATTACATCAAGTGACCTCTCCAGAGAACATCACATCCCCCACCACATCACAGCTGTCAGAGTGGACAGGATCACAGTCTCTACGGGTCAGAGTCTCTGCAGGGTCAGAGTCACTGGACTCTGCTGAAAGTTCCCAGTTTCTCAAGTTACAGGCTGAGAAACAACTGGAAACAGCAGCAGCAAAGTAAATATTAGTTCAGCTATGTAACCAGATTTTGTATTGGCTGTCTTGAAGCACAACAGGTGTACAGCTGACTGCACGCACCTCAGTCACAGGGGGGCTTTTAAATGAGAGATACGCACCCCCCGCTAAAACCCTCACTCTTTAGACGAGACGTGTTCGCGTTATGGCGGAGTTATTACGTTTTTACATGTTACCAAACTGGAACGCCACACATGTCGCATGCAGGAGAGTGCCACTTACTCCGACATTTTCGTTCTTGCTCGGTGAAGAGGCCGCTCTTCCTCCGCCTTTCACCGGCATTCTGCTTCTCCTCGGGTCGTCTGAACAGGCGCTCTGCCGTCGGGGTTAAACCTTAAAATCGTGTGGATTCGGGCGGTAGTTGACTCGGTGGCTAGTTTCTGAAATGCAACATATCTCCGCCCTCGCAGCTCGTCTTCCTGATGGGCGGACAGCCCAGTGGAGCCAGCAGGCAGAAAGAGGGAGGTCCGTCCGACCAGCACAACAACTGTCGGATCACACTGCCGCTGCGATAGCACGCCAATTATGGAAACTCATATTTCTGTTTCCTTCACTTGAACTATTGTTTTTATATTTGCTGGCGGTGGCAGCACTTCAGACCATCACGTGTAAATCAGGTAAACACACCACAGTGTTTATTGTGTCACAGCTGTAGGAATATCTGAAGTGTATCTCCACAGGCAGCAGTGTTTTCTTACACCGATTCTCCACAGCCACAGCTCTCTGTCCTGCTAAATCCACCATATAAACTAGTTCTGCAGTGCTTTTTGTTCTGAAGGAAGCGGCATCCTTTCTGGCAGTCACACTTAAGAACCCGACTGTAATACAACACTGAGGTTTATCATCCTATACCGACAAATAATGACGCAGTTGTGGGTATAGTTTTGCTGATTTTGTGGCTCTTTATGGCTCAGATTTATGTGGCCGTGAAGATGAACCCAGCTGTAAAAGGAGTGCTTTATTTTCAGAACCTAATTATGTTCCGAACTCTTTTTTTTTTTTTTTTTTTTTTTTGTCTTATTGCTTTAAAACTCATTGCATGCAAAAGTCTGACAACAGTTTTCCAGAATGGGAAAGAGGCTACATGTTTGAGTATGTGTCAGTGAGAGCAAATGCACTATAATCAAATGCAACCCTCTAGTTTATTCCTCAGCATTTCTGAAGTATCTCCAGAAAGCAGTGCATTCAAAGAGTTGAATATTACATGTACATAATTAACAGGATGCATTATAAGCTCAGTGTATTTTTAGAAAATCAAATCAGAACCGTCAGAATAAATCAAAACTGTATTTCCCTATTAATTTCATTGATTTCATTCATTCACCTCAGTGTGGGTGTGAAAATGTTAGAGGTTTGCCATGAACTTGGTTTGCGGATAATCAGTAGTCCCAGATCTCTGATGATTTTGTAACCCCTTGATCTTGATCTTGTGTCCAAGTCCCACCTCAGGCAAAAAAAAAAAAAGATAGAACATAGAATATAGTAAAGATAGAATATAGGGGTGGGTGTGTGTATATGTTGAATATACTTGATGTATTACAGCTTGTTTTATGAGGCATGTAGTATATTGCAAACACTGAGTACAGGTTGTTATGTAATTATTTTAAGTCACAGTAACTAGACTCTGGTGTTTTGCTTGTCACTCTGCCTCTCTCCCTCTCACAGACAAAAAAAAGAAAAAAAAACTCAAATTCAAATGAGCTTTATTGGCATAACAGGTCAGAAACCTATATTGCCAAATCAGTACAGAAAATTACTGACAAAAAAAAGTCACTGTCAGATGTTTAGGAACAGTACTATGCAAATATAAACCATCATATCAAATACAGTATGATAAAAAGCATTAAATAACAATTTGGTTCAATTCAACTCATGACCACACAGGACAGAAATATAATAATATATTGAAGGAATGTGTCTAGTAGATAGAATAACATGGGCAGCTGTAGTACTTTTACATATGTAATCACTCAACAAAGAAAACCTCTTTCAGTCCTTTGAATTCTTACAGTATAGTAGGAAGTAGGATTCTGTCTCAACTTCTCTTTTATGACAAAGTGAACTCAGTATGGCCTGTTCAACCTGTCACAGCCTGTTTCTATGGCCTGCATGTGTCCCCTTAGTCTCTACATTATGTTTCCCTGTTTTCTGTCTGTTATGTTAAGATCTCAGCTTTGCCTCTCCCTCTTCCCTGTGTTCTTCTGTCATTTCCCCCTTCCTAGTGTTTCATGTTTGTGCCCAATCTGTCACTCTCTGTGTTTGTGTGTGTATCCTGTCTGCCATTCAACCTGCAGCTGATCAGCTAATCAACTCTATATACAGTCTGCTGTATCAAACCCCAAGTCATCCGTCCAGACTTTCAGCTTGTTCAGTCACCAATGCGGTACAGACACCATAGCTAAGTTCTCTGCTTTTTTTCTCACCTGAACTCCACTAATTCTATGCTCTACCTGTGGCCCAGGTTCACTAAGCCTGCTTATCTGTTGTCACTGCCTGCCCTGCCCTGCCTGTTCTGCTACCGGCTCTGCACCACCATTTCCAGCCCCTCTGCCATATCCAATTCCAAATCTTGAAGGTAATCCATCAGTTCCATCTACTGCAAATACAGTACTTGCCCTTAATAGCCAATGGGAGTACTGCTTTGGGAAAAGGGGGGCTTGCCTCCATAGATACCACATACCTTAGTGATGTTTATTTCCACCATTAACCATGACCAAAATAACCACTATTGCCGCCTCGTTCCGGAAAGCTGGCTGTGCTAATGTTTGTGCTCACTGGGGAAGGTAGGGGAAGGTAGCTAACACTAGTGCTAACGGAATCAATTTTCACGTTTGGTCTGAACACACCTTAAGTATGTTTCTGGATGCAGTGCTTCCAGATGTTCTTCCCAGTTTGGGAGGTCTTGGCTACCATTATAATATTATTGGGTCTATCACTAAATTTAGAATTTTGAGCCAGATCTGAACTGGAATGTCAATCAGAATTTTTTCTTTTGATGGCGTAAAAAGCACCTCTCACTTTCTCTTTCAGCTCATTCATAGCCATGTCAAAGTCCAGTGGAACTGATATTCAAGCCTAAATATGCATAATGTTTTGCGTGCCCAGTTACTGTATTTCCAAGTGTGAATTTATTTTTCAGATAATTGGATCATTTTTGAAAGGTCAGTATTTTGGTCTGGTATGTATGTTTGTTTGTTAGTATGTTTGGCTATATAGCACTAAATCATAACAGAAGTTATCTCAGGACACTTTTAGAGCAGATCTAGACTGTACTCTTTATAATATTTACAAGGGGGCAAGGGAGAGCAGGAGGAAAGAGAACATAGAACCATAAAGAATTTGCCACCACCTTTAAATACAGCTGTGATCATACCATTTATCCATCCATTTTGGAATAACAGATTGGAGTTTTTCTGTGCTGTGTTTCAGCATTTCGATATTTTAAAATTGTAATATTAAAATATTTGAATATTCCCTTGGGCCTGCATGCTTTTTTGCTTTTGAGAGTCTTCACTGCTGTTTTCAACTTGTTCACATCAATTGGGACATCTAGGGGATTTATATTTTTTGAATATCAGTTCCATATTTTGTCTTTTTTTTCAAGTATTATAAGACATTAACTACAGCTTTATGCATACAGCTTTATGCATACAGTAAATATATGTAAGTATATATGCAGTGCGATATATGTTTTTAATCATCAAATAAATTAATTCATTCATTCATCCACTATCTCCACATTAGTAACTGCCATTCTAAATCCATTAGTAGCACCACCTTTGGCTCTGGCTTGGCTTGGAACAGTAGCTAAAGACATGGAGGAGGGGTCAGCCTGGCCAGTAGCAAGGAGCTTTGTGTCTGGAACAGTGGCTCTGAGAAAGGGTGTGGGTCATATCTAACAGGGCTGAACGGGCTGAACGGTCAGAGTGGGGCAGAGATCTGTATCTGTGAGATATGGGCTGAGGAATAGCGGAGAGGGTTGCACTGGTTCTTGTCCTGTATCTGGCTCATTGAGAGGGGCAGCCGTGGCGCAACAAGTTAAGAGTGCGGCTTTGGACTTGGGCTGGCCTGAGATCGGTGGGTCGTGGGTTCG
>JBBMJY010000024.1:25906853-25928256 GCA_037833715.1 Toxotes lorentzi
TTTTGTGTTCACGTTTTGTATTTTTGTTTTTGTGTCTTTTTCCCCTTTATGGGTGATCCTTGGTTGCTACTTTGTTAGAATAAAATTCTTACTTTTGACATTTGTCTGGGGTTTTTGCATTTGGGTCCTAGTCCTCGCCCTAGTCGTGACAGGGTCTCTTGCAGGATGACAGTGTTTCCGTCCACAGGACAGGAGGGTTCACTGAATGGGTCTGATGAGCATGATTTCATATGCTGTGGCCTTCACAGTCATCAGATCTCAGATGAAGAAATTAAGAAATAATCCTCTCAAAAAATAAATAGAGGGAATGAATGGAAAAATGAACAAATGCACATGTGCAAAAAGTGATCCAGCTGTCCAGTGATTGAAGTCCACAGAGATCATGAAGAAACACACTGAGGCGCAGTCTGGAGTCTCACAGTAACAGAGTGGATGACATCAAATAATTGAATATTACAATGTTCTTCAGTTTTGTTTTGTTTTGAAATATGACATATCATGATTTTGTAGAAATTCCATAAGCAGGGGGAATTCTTTGTCAGTGTATTAAAAGTTGCAATAATGCAGCTCTGTAAGCCAGTAAACATGCACAGAGCTTGCATAAGCAAAAACAGATAAGTGGTTGAACGGTTGCACAGGATGTTAAACATTCTGCTTTTGATTTGAAGGTCTGCAGACATCAACAAAAATGGATTCTCTATGATTTCTTGACCTCTTGTCCATGACTGGCTTCCCATGCATTCACATATATACTAAATCCTGCTTGGTATATAAGTGAATGCATATAATCCCACACACAACACATATGTGCACATGTATACACGCACACAACACTTATGTGCAGATATATACACACACACACACACAACAGCAACAACAACTCACCTTGCAGGTTTCCAGAGTTTACGTGGTGGTGGGATCAGCTCTCTCTTGTTGAGGGGGGCAACTCCCAGAGCTGCCTGCATGATGGTAATGAACTTCTTATACTTCATGTTGCTACTCAGCAGTGCTTTAGCATCGTAGCAACACTTGCCAGTCAATCACTTGCCATGACTCCTCAACTTGCCTACAGTAGGTCCCCCTTCCTGTCACTAGGTGTTTGTGGCTGCAGCGCTGAGGAGTCGAGCACATCGTCTTGAGTCCTGAACAGAGGAGATAGAGCAGCAGTGGAAAAAAGCCAAAAGACAAAACAGCCGTGTACTGATTTGTGTTGAAGCATTGCTGTTACATAATTCACACAGAAAATCCCCCTGCAGAAGGATAATAGTGGCACTAACCCGCCGGGAGCTTAAAGTGATAATCCGCCTCATCCCCCTGTTTTTTTTTTGTTGTTTGTTTTTTGTTGTGTTTTTTTTTTGTTTTTGTTTGGTGAAAACTTTAGTCAGCATTCACACAAACATGCTCTCTCCAGAACCATCCTCAGTAACTCAGTAACAGATTTCAGCAACCCACTATGTCCCACCAGAGAACAACAGCACGGCCATATTGTTCTGTCCTGAAAACAACTTTTGTTTTGAGGCAAAGTGAAAAGTACCATGACATTACTGTAGCACCACAAAAGTGAGATAGCTTAAAAAGTCAATGCATGGGAACACACACACACACACACACACACACACACACACACACACACAAACACAAACACAAACACAAACACACACACATATGTGAGTGAAACTGTGGCATGATCCTAATCATGGCTCTGCTCTGGATGATGAGGACTGGTGTTGTATGATGGGGCAGTGTGGGGTGTATCATGGTTATGTCATAAGCTTCTGTGACCTGGTTCATCTGTCATCATAACATCACCACAGTGTGGATCAAGTCTGGACAGTCCCAGCTAGATAATGTTGTGTTTGGAGAAGCCTGCTGGTAAAAATGTGTGTTAACCAGGAAAAGGAAAATGTCACTAATAAATCAGATCATTTAGGGTCATCCATACATCCATACTATGTACCTGGGGAGTTCTTGGTTATTGTTTACACCTTCCCCCTCACTAACCTGACACTGGGCACATTACTTTTTGCACATTCACATTTGTATATTTTTCGATTCATTTATTATTATTATTACTCTTTTACAGTTCTTTTTTGTCACATCAAGTGAATTTTATTAGTATAGTGCTGATGTTATCTCAGGGCACATTAGAAAAGAATCACATTTGAAGCACATTTTTGAATGTAGAGTTTCAAAAAGGTCCTCTTCAAATTAAGGAGATTCTAATGAGGGTATATAAATAGCACAGAGGTATAGATCTCTATCATTTATGCCCAGAATTTGATCTTATCTTAACCATACATGTGATTTACCATCTTTTACTGGTGAGATCTGATGGATCAGATCTCTTTCATACCCCACAAAGACTCACTGATGTTCTGCTCTTATGTATCTTATTTCCTTTTATAGAGGGGACAATGAGGCATACTTGTAGCTCCTTGAGTCTTCAAAAGTGGAATGGGAGGCAGATCCTTCAGCTATCAGGCTCCTCTCCTGAGGAACCATCTACTGGTTTGGGTCTGGGAGGCAGACACCATCTCTACATTTAAGAGTAGGCTAAAAACTTTCCTCTTTGATAAAGCTTATAATTAGTGCTGGCTCAGGCTTTGCCTTGAACCAAACACAAAGATGTGAATGAAATGCTCAGAGTAAGTTGCTGGTACTTATGTGGACACGTCCTGCAATTTTTACAATGATTGGCCCTGCTGTTGTGGAAAATCCATCATGGCAGACTTTTTCTTTTAAGTTAAGATTTTATTTAGTTTGGATATCAGTCAAATTTGAAGTAAATAGGACTCATTGTGAAGGGGGACTGGCTTTTTAAGTTTTTCACTTTTTCTGACTGTTGATCACATCACACCATCATCATGGATGACAGCACGAAATGAGAAATAGACTATGTCCACATGCAGCAGTCAATATGTCAGATTCAGTAACTGACTGATCATGTTCCCCAGATTTGGTGAGATTCTGTCCACCAGGTTCTGAGATACACCTTTTTATTGTCTGTGGTGCCCCCAGTGGGTCGGGCACCAAATACTTTGGTAGGCCTTTATCCAAACAGATTGAAAACATCTACCTGTAATTACGATGATTGGCTAAACTGTTAACGAGTTATGGCCAATACTAAGCCATTGTTTGTGACATTTATTGGTCTATATCTTGAAAACTAAATAAGCTTTACACAAATTTTGATAAACTTGGTTCAGTGATGATCTACAGAAAATTTGGTAGCAATTGAACCTATAGTTTAGGATGAGTCAAAAGTAC
Organism: Toxotes lorentzi; assembly: GCA_037833715.1. NCBI lineage: Eukaryota > Metazoa > Chordata > Actinopteri > Toxotidae > Toxotes > Toxotes lorentzi. The sequence continues at coordinate 25,910,121 of JBBMJY010000024.1, forward strand.
AGCGAGTACACATTGGACCTGACTCTGTTGCAATCAGCTCAACCTGCCCCTTTTAGCATTAGCAGATTCTGGTGCAGAGGAAAACATTTTGGACCTGGAGGTAGTCATTCAGTTGGGCATTGCTCTGGTGCCCATGGACCCTCCCCTTACTGCAAGCATACTGGATGGCAGACTGCTGGCTTGTGTCACTCATCAGACAGAAGCCATTACTCTTCTCCTCTCAGGTAACCAGCAAGAGATTATCCATTTTAACATAAGGCCAGCTCCTAAAACTCCACTGGTGTTGGGTCAAGCCCCTGGTGTAAAAAAAAACAAAACACAATCCTCATATCACCTGAGCTGCTGGGAGACTTCAGGATTGGAGACCCTTTTGTCATTCATATGCCTGCAAACTGCGTTGTCACCACCAGATGGAACCCACGGAACTTTGTTCAAAAGAAAAACTACCAACACTGTTTGGTGTTGGCTGTACATTAGTGATCATATTGTTCCAAAATAAGCTATTGCTCAGATATTCCCAGTAACACTTTCACCTTGTTTAGCATGTACTAGTACAGGCGATATATTGTTTATTAATGTTCAGTTTTTGTCCTACCATCTCCTGTGAAGACATATTTTATATGATTACAGCGGTGTTCTACTGTATTGTCATTAATTATCTTTTTACACAGCAGCCTCCACTCATGGGTGTCTACAGAAGGAGTTGCAACTACAACCACATTACAGTCTGTTGTAAACCAGCTATTACCTGTCTATATACTGATTATAAATACAAAATAGGTTAAAGGGGTAAAATGTCACCAGTTCCTCACCTCAAAATATGAAAGAAGTGATGTCATGTCTCAGTGTGATGGTATATCTGGTATATCTGGTAAAATGCAGAAATAAATTTCCCCAGTTTGAGGGATCAATAAAGTAATAAACTTAAACTTATGTCTACTTTTAACTTTGTCATTTACATATTTAAGACATAAATAAATCCACCAGGACAATTTACCAGCTAATCTAAAATCCATAAATCCCATGTAAACTGATCAATACACTGATCAACCATTCAGTCACTGTGATCACAGATGCACCACTCAGCAGTGAGGGTGTGGAGGGACAGACCACATAACTGAAGCACTGTTAAATAATGATGTCACTTGGAATGATTGGACTGATTAGATGTGATTTAGGGATGTAAAGCCACAGGTAGGATTTTAGAAACAGGAGTACAGTGCTCCCTGACACACCCCAGCCCTCCACATCCATGAAACAGCAAGAGGGAGACATTTTACAGTCACTCAACAAACCTGACTATCCTGACCTTAAAATGCATCAGTGATGAAGAGTAGAGTACTCTACAAGTACATCTGTCAGAATTCAACCAGCTAAATATGTAAGCCGCTCTGACATTCATGTGTCTGCTTGGTTAAACAGTCACCAAACTAGCTCTGTCAACGTAATGAATGAATTAAACAACTCTTATGTCACTGAAAAGAGGGACTTGGCTCATATTGAAAGAATTAAAAGAGAACAATCAGCCTATTACCATAGCTGAATTAACAGCTGAAATATGTGAAAAATAATAATAAACGCGAACATGTCAAAAGCCAACAGTCTAGGATATGTCGGGTTATAACAGACCCCCTTCAGCAAATGGCCCATTTTACCATTTAAATGGGTGATTTGCATAAGGTAATAATAAATCAGTCTGGAGAAATATTGATAATCTTACAAGGAAAGACCTGGCATTTGCAGGGAGCTCTTCAGCCCTAAGAACAGGGGATATCATTCAAACACAATCCTGCTGCTGCTTCTGTTTTTAATTTACTTTGTTTCTTGAGTGTGTTCATGAGTTAGGTAAGAGTTTTACAAAAAGGGGACTGCACATAAATATAAAACCTAAATATTTTGGCATAATAATGGATCCAAATCTTACAAATTGTCTTTCTGTGCAGCTGAGGCATTTATGCAAGCTATGATCCTTTCTCCTGTTGTGTTACCTGGTGGTGCCAGCCATGGAGAGTCTTTGTACAAACCAACCTTAAAAGCCAATCCAGTCGCATCACTGTGGAATACTGGAGAATTATCGTCAAATATAATCTTCTGAGTTTTGAGCATTCCAGATTAGATTAAATTCAATCAAGTTGGTTCAAAGAACTCCGCTCTCAGGTCGCACTGAGCAGTCAGCGTGCTCTGTGTTGAACACCCATTTATGTTTAATATTGTACATGGTCCCTTCCAAATACAATGAGTATAAACAACAACAACAACATGTAGAAATTCTGTTAGTCTCACAGGTCATCAGCACTATAGAACCTGAGAATATAAGAAGAAGTGGTACAACAGGCTTGTGTACACTAAGCGAACAGAGTGGGACAATGAGGACATGGAGGAGCATGAAGACTGAATGTGGAGTGAGTTCCACATCTACTCCATGAAAATGTGTCATTATCATCATGAAATACACATGTACACTGTATTATTGGAGAACATACAGATCGAATTAGAGCAGCTCATGCATGCAGATAACTGTCATGAAATACAATAGCTGATGCTGGAGGTGTATATTTGTACTGTGGCTCCCATTTGATGGAACAGTTCTTCTGTGAGTCCCTGTAGTTCAACCACAGGCAGGTCATTAGCAGGTGTGGGGTCTTAGGAATAGGGCAGATTAGAGAAGTCCATGTTTTTATTGAAGATGATGGAAAACTCTTTGGAAAGCAGCTGGTGGAGGCTAAAACCATCATGAGTGTACACCCAGTTTCCACCTGTCCAGTCGTAGCGCTTCGGGCCACTGCAAACACAAGAGAAAAAAGAAACTTCACTGAGATGTGGACATTTCAGTTTTCTCACAGTTTATTTCCATGAGGCTGAGGACTTCTCACTTCCAGATCCCTAATGTATGCATTTATTTATGTCCTTTTATTTGAACTTCACTTTTATGTTATAAGACATTTGCAATGACTAGTTATAGCACTTTGAAAAATGTTTTAAAGTATGTGCAGCACAGTAAATTGGCACCTTTTGGGTGAAGAGTTGGTTTATAAAAGCTTGGGTACAGTTCCAAAGATAAACTTATCCTGGTTATGTCCATCACTGGACACACCATTTACCACTCTGCCAGTTCAGAAATGTGACTGGCCTGAAGTCATAAAACCATGTACCCAGCCCAACCATGTGTTGGTGCCCCATTACTTATGTGGTATATGTGTATATGTGTTATACCTGTCTCATTTAAATTTTCACTGTAGTGTGTTCTGCCGAATGTGTGTGAAGACAAAAGACAGCAACAAATGAAATGCATCATTTAAAAGTAGTTTTAATTGATAATTTCAGCATTCACAAGCAAAGGCGTCAGAGATGAAAGCCAGTCCTGACTTGACTGGCGCATTAAGAAAGTGGAGACCAGAAAAGAGCCAGTGTTGTGTGTGTCTCACTGAGCCGGAGGATAGATGGATGGACGCACACACCTGCTCCAATCAAACAGCGGCAGCAGGCATACAGAGAATGGAGCAATCAGCCTTTGTGTCTTTAATCATCGACAATTGATCTGATTGCAAATTGGCACAAGCCTCGTGCCCCAGTTCACCAAGACTGACATGTAAAGCTCAGCATCAACCTCCTCTGCCTCCACCATCAAGTCAGCTAAAAGTGGTAGTTCCATGGAAATGAACTGATTTGGGTTTGAAACGTCACTGTTAGAACTGGTGGTGAGCCTGAGACCACCCCACCCTCTGTGACATTGACTTGAACCTTTCAACCTACAATGAAATGAGTGACAGTTTCATTCCTCTAATTGTTTTCCCCTCATTCCTGTCACTTTAGGTCTAAAATTGCATGGACACAGAGAGCAGCAATCTGCAGCAGTATGGACAGCCCAGTCCAGAGGAGAGCGCACAGACAGCTGCAGACAGATGTGTGTAGAGGCAGGCCCTGAAGCAAGTGCCTGAGAACCACTCTCTAATGGCGTGATCTGTGTGTCATACTCAGTTGGTGTGGTGTCAGATGCGGTACGGCTCCCTGGTCTTACCTGGTGGGAGAAGAAAGCCAGATCTGTCTGTTTGGTGTCTGTTTGTTGATAACGTAGGTGCCATGGTCCCCGCCCATCTTCACCGTCAAAACACCACTCTGCACATAGACAAAACGCACACATTTAATAAACCATTTCTACCACAAATCCTATAGAACAAAACTAGTCCTAGTAACACAAGCATACAGCATTCATCTTCACATAACGCTCTGACTCCATGTTTTACCTTCTGTAGGTGTGCTATTTTACAGATCTGAAACTGTGAAATGTTCTTTAAGAGTCAGATGTTCAGATGGATGAAGCCCATGTCTGAGTGGACCGTGGTCAGGAAACAGTTCACCTACCTACCTACCTACACCTACCAACAGCTCTGAAGCCCAAAGATGAACATGTTGTGTCTCATTTATTTGATCTACACTAAAAGAAGGATTTGTGAATATAGGGGGAGGAACAGTTCTTTCATGCATCTGTTCTTTCATGCCTTGTTCACTGAATCATTGAATTTGTAACAGGGATGATCCTCCTTAAGATGCACAGGTGGAGAGCTGACTGCTTCTGTTTGATTATTGAAAAACAATTTACTCCAGCAGAGGCCTTGTGCAGTGTCACAGCTCTCTGCATTCTGCAGTATGTGTGTGTTGTTTATTGCCCCTTAAGTCACTGCAGCCTGTTCAAAAACGGGGTCAGCTGCCAAGATCAGAACACTGGCCAATCAGTCAGACCCACAGAAAAAGACAAAGCCGGCTGCTTTATTAATCAAATAAAATCATCAAAATAGTCTTGAGACAGTCATAAGATCCACATAGAGAGGATGTCAGTGTGTATCTGTTGTGGGGGGGGGTGGGAGGTTTAGACAGACTCTCTTTGACAACATGAAGAAAAACATTTTCATTTTCAACAAACAGCAGCACTTTAAGGCCATTTCATCTGCGAAATATCACTGAAAAAGGTGTAAAAACTACTGATGTTTCTTAAGTGATTTTGTGGTTCAGTGGGTCACTCTCTCAGAACGTTGTGTAGTCTTGGTGATTTGTTTGGATTTATAGCGAAAACAAAAAATAAAAAAAAAAGGTCTGAACTGGTCCTGATCTCAGGATGTTTCTTATTGTGGACTTTCTTTGGACTTTCCACTCCATTCCTGGAGTCAGATTCTTCTTAAACCTATTGGCTCCCTGACTACATGTCTCAAGTTGAGGACACAACTGCATACATACAGTTTGACCTGTGCCCCAAATGTGGATCCTCTTTGTATGGTTTGTATGGGAAATAAGTAGCCTGGTAACTCATGTGATTCATGGCTGAAAGTCCAATTATACTTGATGGATGCAAAGGTTGTTTGTTCTTCAAATGTCATGTAGTGTAAAGGTGAAGTCAATAGAAAAGGTCATGAGGTGGCAGCACTGCCTAGGTACCAGGGTTTCACTTAAACAGGGTCCAAGGCTCCCGTTTTATTTGCTATAAACTGAAGTCAGTCAACTCAAGTTGAAGCTGAAGAATCTGAACCATCAATTAATATAATGTCAAAATGCAGGCTGAACTTACATTCATGGGTCTTCAGTAGTTTAGACCATCATTCCTTTTCTTATAGTGCTCATTTGCTGTCATATGGCACTGCCCCCCTCAGCTTCTCCATCAGGTCCATCAGAACAAGCAATACCCAACCATCACCAGCCCTCATTTTAGAAATAAAGCCAAAAGTCAACTTGAAATGTCCATTAAAATTGCCAAGTGTGTTGTAAACTGGCCACACACAGTCAGTTCTCATAACTGATAAAAACTACTCCCCACTGTGGAGAGAAAACTGAAGCTGTTCGGAGTTCTGAGTGGCCTTCTTCTCCCTGGTCCTCTGTCCCTGTCTGTCCTCCCCTCTGAGAGGGCTCACTGTCTCTGTACAACTCCATGATTTACAGTTTTTAAGCCTCCTGTCAGATAAACTAGAGCTGGCTGCCAACAAGAGGAACAGGCTTGAATTGTGTTGATTCCACTCGGCAAGAAATCAATAAGGCAACAGAGCTCAGCCACCAAACAACAGGCCATGTCTGAACAAGCTTCGCGGAGCAGACACAGGGAATGGGCTGTTCACAGCCTACACTTACAGTCTCTCCACTAAACGTTAACAGCATAGGCAGCAGGATAAGGTAATTATAGTAGGTAATTTTAATATTGATGAGGACATTAATAATTACATTAATAATAACAGTGACAGTGAAAAGGACAGAGAGGGACTTACAGAGAAGACAACATCATAGTCTGCTCCAGTGAAAGCTTCATCTGCCAGGTCTTCAAAGTAATCAGCCAGAGCTCCCAGCGTCTCATCTGCCAGCTTCTCATATGCTGCCTCTGACAGCTCTCTGTTGGACACACACAGTTCCACGGTGGCTTAAACATTCGATGCTGGCCACTGATGCTTGGAGCTGAACAGACTGTGGGTTACCTTATCTGCACGGGGGTGGGTTTCTCCAGCTGAGGTAGTGTAAGATGGATGTTTTTCCTCCAAATATCATCATCAGCTCTGCTCTGACTGAGGAGCCACTGACACAGAAAACCAGAAAACAAGGACTTACTGGTTAGTGGTTAGTCACTAGTCAGAGGTTGAAATCCACCTTGGATTCCTTTCTTTTTATTCTTTGTCGGGTTTGTTGGACCTGGACCTGGTAGAACTTTGACTCTTAACTTTATTGTTTATTTCATCTTCTTCACCTAAAATAGATGACGCAATGCGAACCACGTGACGGTTCCAATTTGCCTTGGTGCTGTGTTGTTGCAAACTGTGTGTGGTGGAATCAGGGAGAAGAGCCTAACGGGTTAGTAAAAGAGCAGTAACCGTGTTTAGTCCGTCGAAAACCTTAACGGTCAAACCTGTGAACCGGGTCTGGAAGCAGGACTCACTCTGTTCGCGGGGTGACAGGAGGGCGCGCGGCCTGGCAGCGTGTGTTTAGCGAACGCACGAACCCCCGGGAGCTGAGACAAGCTCCTGAGCTGAAACATGAAATAATCTTAATAACGTTAACTAATAATAATGAATAAGAATGACAGGAGCCGGTGTCAGTGCGCCATGCTAACTGTTTTACCTTAATGAGCTTCGCTACCTGGTTAGAGAAGCTCCTGGTTCTCTGCGCAGTCACCAAGTGACATATGTGTGAAAAAATACAAGGAGCTTCGATGAAGGACAACATGATGAACCACACACCGGCAGCTTGTTTGTCCGGTGTCCTCTATAGCCTCTTCCTTTTCCGCCTGTTCTTCGCCTGCTTTGTGTTTATTGGTTGTCCAATACCGCCACCTATTGGGCGGGAGTAGCATGTTCAAGAACGCAGTTCCTAGATTTTGGTGACGCTTATTGAGATTTTTTTTGCAGTAAACACTTCTGATTCAGGAATTCATGTTGCAGGAAATGTGACATAGCAGGAAATTGTGTATAAAACAATGCACAAGACATCACAAGACAGCCACCAAAACAGTTGGAACAACATAATACACAACACAGTATGCGACACTGTCAGACAGAGTGGGAGAAGATTATTCTTTACAACCTTAAAGATACTTAAGAGGAAATAAAGGGCTAGATGTTAAGGCATTAATCATGCACACATCATACTTTCAACATCATTACCTGTTAAAATGTATGTTAAAATGAGCAATTCAAATGATATATTCGAATATCAAACCCCGTGAAACAGTCTGTAAGAATGTGTATAAAATAATAAAGAAAAATAAAAGATAATACATCAAAACAAAACAAAAATAAAGAAATAATAGGTCAATTTGGATGGTGAAGGTGGAAATTTGGCTGAGACACAAATTGTACGTACGGTGTGAATGTGGAATTCTTCCACTCATTGTAGAAAATGCTTGCTGGTTTCTTAAAGCATTCTTAATTCCCTTTATTCCCTCACAGTCATCATTTTATCACTGAAACAAATATCCAAGATGTCACTGTTGTACATTCCTCACATCCTTAATTACAGTAAGTAACATGTTCATACCTGAGTTTCTCTATACTGAGAGTGTGAAGAGGAGAGACACAAAGATGTGTCTGTTAACCCCCTGCCAAACTTCAGACCAGCTCACACTTGACATTCTTCATGAATTTGCCCTGCAGCGTCCTACCAGCTCTTAGCCAATCAGTGTGCTCATAGCTGGTGAGATGTGCTGGGCCCTCATCTGATTGGCTGGCAGCTTCTCTGGTGAGGGCTGTGCTCAGAGAGATAAGTGGAGTATTTCTGACTGAGACCTCTGCTGAGGAGAGGATGTGGGGAAAAGGGGAGAAAATTAAAGCCATGCAATCTTATTAGAAATTAAACTTTCACTAACCCACAGCTGTCATTCACAGATTTTCAAGTTTTCAGGCCAAGAGGCCTAGAATTAGCCACAAAAAACTGGCTATGTGTGGGGTGTTCTGGGTGTTTGTGAAGTTCACCTTTATTATTTAGCATATAATACAAGATTCCCACGTGGAATACAAGATAAGAATCTATATGCAGTATGTAGTTGGAGTGGATGAGTGGATGAGGAGAGGAACATTTTTGAAAGAAACAAACTGATCTCTATAAGGTTGGTATGGTACCATCATATATAATACTAAAATAGATAATTTGCCAATGATTTTTCTAATGAGATTGTAAAGGCCAAACATAAACTACAGTACATAAATTATAAATGGTGTGTCTCTGCTATCTTGTCCAACATGGAACAATCCACTGTTAATGGCAGATGGCATAACACTGGCAGAGAGTGCTTGGCAAGAAAAGAGAGTGCTTGGCAAAATGTCACTAAAAGTAGACATAAAAATGCAGTTTGGCCTTAATGATTCTGCATTTCTACAATACCAATAGCTGAGATGTATTTAAAATGAATGCATATCCAAGGGAATCCTAGAAGTGTCCGTGATGGAAAAAGGAGGGATGCTGCGGATTGGGCGAGAAACTGTTTCAGTTCTATATAAGCTACTAAGTCTATCCCTCCTTGACAACACTGTCTCCACTAAATTACAATGGAAACAAGACATTGGTTCATCCCTCACTTCAGATCAATGGGACTTAATATTGAAACATTCAACATCTGTCCAGCAGTATGAGATATAAAATGATTCAAAGGAAGGTCATACTTTCATACTTAGGGCTTCTATTACACTACATAGGTTAAAAATGGATCCAAATCCTTCTGAACTGTGCAGGTATGACTGTGGTAGACTTGGTACTTTTGTGCTCTTACTGTGGTCCTTAAAGATTCTGGACTGAGGTAACAGATGTTTTAAAGGAGATATTGACTTTTCATATTCCTCAATGTCCTGTTGTATGTATATTGGGAAATAGAATGGAAAATATACACACAAGATCTGCACAATGTATAGTCATACTAATCTCTTTGTAAAGAGGGCAATACTAATATAATGAACTGGAAAATTCATAAACCAGAGTACATGACTGGCTGAAGGACTAGTTTTACTTTCGATGGAGAATGCAGTCTTAATCATTAAAGACTGAGGAGGCATTGGACACCCATTGTACTCTGTGCCCACCCATGGGTGAATTCTGTTGGGGTCACTGTCTTTTCCATTCTTTGAAAACTTTAAAAATTGTTATTAAAATGATAAATATATTTTTAAAAAAAAGATTAACATGTGAGACATTCACAGACTGCACACACAGACTGAGAGATAGATCAACTGTTAAATCACAAGAAATTTTGCTATTCAGTGTCAAGGCCAATGGTGTGTTTACTCTCATGTAAACTCAATATTCCAGCTAATGAACAATCCATGACAAAGCAGTAAAATCTGTCACTCTAAAATCCTTTAATTTTGTTTATTAGAAAATATATCCAAAATATTTGCCTCATTATAAGTGAATTCATTTTTACCAACACCACATCTGAAACGCATTACATTTTTGAAGCTTCATTGATGTATGCTGATGCAGTTTGATTGGAAAAGTCTGTCACTGCATCACCACACAGTGGCAACATAACTTCATCTTAATTAAAAGCAGACACAATGTGGTGGAGGACAGCACCTGACTCAAGCAAATTTAAAGTCTGCGGTGGACGAGATAAAACAGAGTTCTTTAAAGTGATTTCCTTTGGTTTAATTGGACCTATTGGTTTTGTTGTTTTATGGTAATTACTCAGCATGAATTGGCTAATAATTTGCATAGTCCTATTAGTAGTACAGGCACATGGAGCCATCAAGTGGGTCATCTTGTTCTATCTGTCCTCCCTCCATTTTGAAGGACACAGTCCTGATTTTGTCCTTACTTGTTCTGTATATGCAGATAAATGCTGCCGTTGTATGAGGCTTGCAGTATTAATTTCAAAGTGCCTTTTGGATCCAGAGAATCTTTCATTCATTCACACATATGTACTAATTACCGAAGTTAGTCATGGTTAACATTTCTGTCTTCTTGTGGCCAGCTGCTTCACAGTACAGCTGAACTTTGTGGGCTGCTTCACCACCCCAATCAAGAAATCAAATGATGCCGAATCTGTAGTCTCAGTATTCCTCTTCAGTTTTCCTACCCCGCCACATACATTCAACAATCAGAAACCCTCACCTTATAGGTGTCTGTGTTCACAATGCTCCATTTGGTAACAGGAGAGACAAAATGTTTCATTTGAACCCAAACTGTTTGTTTTCCAAAACCCTCACTGAATTCTTAACTGTGGAAATAAAAAAGCCAGTGATTAACTGCTTCTAGCCAGCTCCATAACACAACCAGACACAAATAATGAATGTACTCTCACAGAACAGTCTGATTAGCTTGTTTGGAACCTTTTCATTTCCAGCACAGATATATTCTTCACTTGGAAGATTTTTCAGTGATGAATGATTAGTCCTTTCAGATTGTCCTTGATTTACTGCTCTGTCCCGTGACCTGGGCTCACTGAAGGAGGCCAAACTGCTCTCAGGCTCTCAGGAGGCTTTCCTGCTGCATGTTCCAGGAGTTTCCTGTAGATTGACCTTGGATCTGCAGACAGAACAGTTAGATCACCATAGATCATGACATTTTGAATGTCAAATGCATGCTGGTTATAAAACTGATGAACTGGCCAGGAGCATTCAGGAAGGAAATGCATTGCTGAATAAGGCTTAAACACATGGTCATTTGTATGCTTTGGCCAGTTGAGACCCCCTCCTGCAGTGTACATTGCCCAGATCTGAATCACAGTTGGATCATGAGGACTGTTAAGTCTTTGTTTGCACTGTAAAAGTCAAAGACTTCTCAAGGCATTGTGGGATAGTAAGAATTGACCAGTGATGCAAGAAAAGGGAAGCGTCAAAAGCAGAGGCCTTTGCAGGTCCACTGGGTTCTGAGGAATCAAGGTCCAATCCAGGAGACAAATCACACTGGGTCCAAATTCTACTCCATCTAATCAGGTCAGGTATGGCTGGTCTTGCTGCCACAGGAGTGTCAGTATGTCTAAATTCTGAGTACATTCAAATGGTCTCAAGCTCTGATCACTTGGTATGTCACAATCTCCACAGAAAACCACAAGAGAAAACTGCACATCTTTGTTCTGACGAGGAAGCTGAATGTTCAGATGACTTCACAAATGTATAACACAACAAAAGGAATTCCTTTTGTTGTGTTTTACATTTGTGAAGTCATAGACAAACTACTGTCAAACAAAGGAGTTCAGTGTTCTGCTGCCAAAGGCCTGGGAAAAGGACTCACACCTGAGCTCTAGCCTCTTACATTAGGCTCCCTCCTCCACATTCAGGTTGACCCTAAAGTGTTGCTCTGTTCCATCACGGCTGTCAAGTGATCAGGTAAATTGTTGCTCCCTGTGTAAACCTGCGAATAGCTCACAGACAAGAGCGTCTCATGTAAATCTGTAAATGAGGTTTCCTTCCTCTTACCTGTTGTGTGTCATGTGGCTCTTTACCAGGTGTCCAGCAGCCAGAGCAGCCATCAATGAGAGCTCTCCAGCCAGCACAGTGGCACACACAACCCTGGCCAGCTGCCGGGCGTTCTCTCCTGGACAGTCCTGACAGGCTCCCTGCACACCCAGCATCTGCACACACATACATACACACACACACACACACGCATGTTAAACTGATTTTTTTTTCTTGAAAAACCCTCAGTTTGAACATAAATTGAGGAAAACATGCAATAACAGTTTTTTTCATGCATTTGTTTTCAGCATAAACAAGTAGTGAACATTACATTGATATATCATCAGATTTCAAGTTGATAAGTTGAATTTGTTATCAAACAGTTGTTTATTACCACATCCAACACTTACAAGCCAATGTGATCCTTCATCTGGAGTGGTGTTTGTGTTCACCTCATGAATCTAAACCCAGTCTTCTCTCTCTATTAGCTCTGTTTTTGGTCTCTACTACTCCTGAAGAAAATATCTGGCTCTTTAGCTGCTAAATGCTCCACTATGTTCACCAGCTGCTCTCTGACTGTTTCTGTCTGCTGTTTGCTGCTGAGCGGTGAGAGTGAGCCAGACCAATAAAGGTCCGGAAAGATAAACGATAAGAGAGCACAGCTCACTCAAATGCTTAAAATAAACCCAATTTTTTCCTTCACAACTAAACTGCACCACATGAACCAGGTAAACTTTTTATAAAACCCTCTGTGAATGCAAAAAATTCCAACAAATTCTAACAATTACTTTTCATTCATCTCCAGTTGCCTGAAATGTGTATGTACCTGAAGGCAGGCTTGCTGGGGTGGCAGGTTGGTGCCTCCTCCCACAGTGCCCAACTCTATAGAAGGCATGGTGCAGCTGATGTACAGGTCATCCCCTGCTGGTCCTGTTGCCTCCATCAGGGTGATGCAGTTACTGCTGCCCACTGACTGGGCTGGATCCTGGAGGACATACGTGCACAGCCATATACATTAACACAGAAAACATAAGAATATATTGAAAGAAAATTATATCTAATATTTCCTTAGAACTACTCCACCCACCTGTCCACAGGCTATGTAGATGGCAGCCACAAGGTTGGCAGCGTGAGCGTTAAACCCACCGATGCTCCCTGCCATGGCTGAACCCACCAGGTTCTTATTGATGTTCACATCCACCAGGGCTTCTGTCGTTGTTTTCAAAACCTGCATTACGGGGACAAAGAGTGAACATGAGTTCAATTCAATACAGAATTGATTTTAGCCGATCATGAACTAGGATCCAGATGATTGTATGCATGTGTTTCTGTAATATTTTTTTTCAGACATGTTAGTGAGACTGTTAAAGTGTTTAATTGAAGAGCAATACAGTAGAGTTCGCCTGTGAACTGTGCATAAAAACATAAATATAGGCGTAAACAGACAGTGTGGCCAACTTAGCACTTTTGCTGCTTGATTTCAGATTTTCAGGCCCTTTAGCAACTTTTTTCCCAAAAAAAGTACCTACCGACATTTAGTGACTTTTTGGAAAAGCCTTAGCTACTGCCCATGGAGGAGTTACCAATGTTGCCGCTAGCATGAGGTTGGGCTTTCCCTTCGCATACATACCTCTCTAGGAGTCTCATTAAACTGACTGCACAGCAGCTGACATAGAAGTGAATGAGCTTTTCCATTTCTCTCTCAGTGATCATTTTACATTTTACAGTAAAGCCTGAATCACAGCACAGCATGACATGACACTAACATGGTTAGAAAATCTGGATTTTAGCAGCAGCAGAGCACCAGCTTGGAAATGGCTTGACATGACTTCTGGTTAACATGGATCTTAATGGGCCACGTTTCAGTCACTGTTTAATACTTGTTGCACTGTCTGACACAGAAACAGAGAAACATGTCAGTGAGAACAGCTTTGCTGTGAATTCAGCTAAATTAAATGACTGCATCTGTGAGCACAGAGAGGAGTCATATGCTTTTCAGTTGCATTCACTGAAAAGCATATGACTTCCAGCTACATTCAAGGATTCTGAAGGGCTAACAGCAGTTCCCTTTCTTAACCCTTGATACCTCATTCTAAAAAATGTGCAAGAGGTCAATTCCAGACAACAGTCTTGTCTCTTCCTACCTCTCTAACCACTTTAGCAGGGATGGTGGCTTCACAAATAGCAGACTTGCCCCTGCCTTCGATCCAGTTTATGGCGGCTGGTTTCTTGTCGGTGCAGTAGTTTCCACTGACAGCCACCACCTGCAGCTCTGGGAAGTGCTGCTGCAGTCTGCTCAGAGCCTGTTCTGTACCCTGCAGGCAGGACACGTGAATCTTCATACATGGGATACACTGGGACTGCATGTCTTATACGTTTCTGCACTTCTATAACGTGATAATGCTCATATGTCTCTCCTGTCTTCACATATTCTATTGCTTTTAAATGCATTTGACAAACTTTGATGGTATGTTGATGGTATACCTAACTATCTGAATCTCACACGTGCACACCAGTCTAAAATAGTTACCTTGGAGATCATATTCATCCCCATGGCATCTCCGGTCTTGGAATGGAAGCGGATGTAGAGATTTCTCCCTGCTAGACCAACCAGCAGCTTCTGGAGCCGAGCAAACCTGCCAACAGCAATCACACAAAAACAACATGTAGATGCACAGTGGGCATTGAACTCTAAATTTTAGTTCTGTCCGTGCAGTTTCATGCTTTACCTGCTGGTGTTGTCAAAGGCCTCTTTGATGGCCTGAAAACCATCTGTGCTTTCCAGCCAGGCCTTGACCTCAGCAGCCTGGCAGGCAGAGGGCAGCCTCACGATGGGTCCTCGAGTCATGCTGTCAGCCAGGATACGACTGCTGGCTCCACCTCCCAGCTGCAGCACGCAGGGGTCATAAGATCCATACAGTACAGTGCTTGTCAGCGAAGTCATTTTAAGTATTTGAACAAATAACCAATGCTGTCATTTTTCTTTTGAGCACAATCTCAGAAGTCCATACTCCCACAATAAACATACACCCAGGAGTGCTAACCTATTTTGAAACTGGCCACTGCTGTAATTTCCAACAATAACTGTAACAAAAAATGTCTGCGACAAATGTCAAACATTGATAATAGCAGCCTCTTCTCCAGCTCAGTGCCAGTTAGCAATAGTGTATGCTCAGCTTTGAAACAGGATGCCAAAAGACAACAGCAAATAGAGGACTGTGACTGATCCGAAGGCAGAGGCTGGATATTTTCTATTTACATGTTGTTTAAATTATTTTACTTGTCCTGTAGCAGCCTATCTTTAGAAACCAGCATATTTGACACTCACAGCAATTGCTCGACAACCACGGTTGGTGCTGGCAACCAAGCAGCCTTCTGTAGTTGCCAAGGGAACCTGGAACTGCTTCCCATCCAGATGCAGTGGTCCAGCCACGCCCACTGGTACAGGCATATAGCCAATCACATTCTCACAACAGGTGCCCATAACCTGGAAAATAAAAATATTGTTGGCCATGTAAAACAAGAAGCAGACGGTTACAGAGGACTGCAGTTTGTCTTGTGTGTGAGTGTGTGCGTGCCTTCACCTTGGAGTAGTCATAGTGGGTGTATGGTAGGGAGGAGAGTGCAGAAGGAGAGGGAAGTTTGGCAGATATCATCTGTCTTCGTATGGCCACTCCTCTCTCTGGTCTCTCCATCGTGGCCTCCAGTTTGTATGTAGGGATGTGTTTGGAGTTGACCAGCAGCATCACCTCATCATCACTCAAGAAACGAGGCCCCAGCTGCAACAGACACAATCATGCAGTGACTTACTATTCACTGGATAGTCTGGTGACTTAACTAAAAGAAACAAAACAACAGGATAGATCTTTACATTGTCTAGTGCCTCGTCATTTTAACTTCACCCTCACCTACCATCCTGGCTTCAAAAATGTAAAACCAGACACTCTCTTGCCAGTATGTCTCTGAAGAAGCCCGGTCTGATCTTGGCACTATGCCTCCATCCTCCTGTGTCATGGCTGCAGTAACTTACGAGACTGAATCCTTGGTGAGGACAGACTAGCGAACTCAAAAAGTAATGGTCCCCCTAATCACGTGATTGTGACTGACTGTGCATTCCCAGGTTCTCGAGTGGAATTAGTTGCACCATGTCCCCTCCTACTGATGGTCCACTACGGATAACAGCTACCTGCTGGTTCGGTTTGTCCCTTGACTCTCCCAGGTAAACTCATATTTGTCAGTGGTCTTCCTCTTTCCAAGGTAACACATTAATACTTTCCACAGTGGATCATTTCTCCAAGCCTGCACATTTTCCCTAAACTCCCTACAGCCTGTGAGGCCACTGACCTCATAATTCATCACGTTTTCCATCTCCATAGAATTCCCTCAGATATCATCTATGACCAAGGCCCCCGGTTTATCTCACAAGTCTGGAAGTCCTTCTGTCAAGCTCTCGGAGCCTCAGTCTCCGAGGGCTTGACAGAGGGCTGGGGTGCCTTCTCCGCTGTTCATGCACCGTCTAACAGACAGACAAAATGGACCGATCACAACCTGGAAGCTTCCTCCCAAGAATGTCTCAGCTTCTGATCACGTTCATCTCTGTCAACAGTTCATTTCTGCCCATGTTATTATCATCTGAATATTTTTATGTCACATATCATAGACGAAATGTTGCCAGTGCAGTGTGTTTGAATTATCTAACTTTCAACTGAAATCGATCTGAACCTACATGTGATGTGTACAAATATACAGTATCTTATCTGTAAAAGCATAAAGGTGAGCTGAGTCATGCGAGGCCACACAGAGCCAGTGCAGTTAGTACAAGTGTCTTTTCTATTGGCGTCATGCTCTAATTGGTTCAGCCTCAAACAGACATTAGAGTGACTAATCTCATTACAGCCCAGTTAAATCACACATGCTTCTTACCCTGCAGTCTCATTGGTGGGATGTGACTCCACAACTCAAACAGACACCTTAGGGAGCTGGGAAGTGGGCAGAGGCAATGCACTCCCTTCAGCTACCTGACAGGTTAGCTGAATTATCAGCTGTGAAAGGGAGGTTTTAGTGGTTTGTGTGTGTCTTACCTCAGGGTTGTTGAGGATGGCAACACACTGGTCCAGGCCTCTGGGCTTTGGGGGGAGGATTGGCTGAGCAGCCTCAGACTTGAGCTCTTCCTCTTCATCCCCCACGACAAAGAAGCTCTTTGGCTGGGGATCAGCGGCTGGGGTAGACAGGGGCCGGATGACCTCATCTGAGGAAACAAGGTGGAGTTCGATACCACAATGCTACACAAGTCTATCTGCTGTAACATCATCACTGATTCCAGACACACCTGACTCCAGACACATCTCTGCCTTGTTGGTGGGTTCTGGGGCAGCCATGCTCTGGGTGGGGGGTCGAGGAGCTGGTGGTTCCTTCCTGCAGCAAGTTTCAGGGGGCCGTCGTAGGGTCAGGGCAGGGGCGGACATAGTGATGGGGTTCTTCAGAGACAGTGTAGACTCCATCTCAACCTGCTCAAAGAAGATGTACTTGATAGCCAGCAGCAGGGCCAAGGCCAGACAGATCATCTGCTCTATGTCCATGGTTATCATCCTGCAGGGGAAGAAGGACAATAACATGTAGAACAAGTGATATTATTCATTTCAGAGGGCTCTGAAAATAATTTCCTCTGTAGAAATACTTACTGTAGATAATTAAGCTGCATGAAGAAATTATGAAGTAAAGGTAATTAAATCATTATCTTAGGATAAAGGTAATTTAGTACCACTTTTAAGGCACCTTCAATGAAGGATTCATTAATGGTTAATAAATCATTTAATAATGCTTTATGTATCGCTCATACGCCATGAATAAGAGCAAATGTTGGGTTTCCAGGTTTTGAGAAATACCATTGACAGGTGTTCTCTTTGGTAATAATGCAACTGTAAACACTGCCAATCCATTAATTCATGCTTCATAATTTGCTATGAAATGGATTTTGTCTTCTGCAGACTCTCATGGAGGCTCTCATGGGGGCCTCCAAAGGTTTTTGCCATTGTTGTCTGTCTGCTGCTGACCTAATTTTGTTTGGTCCTAAACACCTCAGAAACAGTTTATCTAATCATATAGTTACTCTGGATGGCATTAATTTAACCTAAAAGACAACTGTGAGGAACCTTGGAGTTAGTTTTGATCAGGATTTGTCCTTTAACTCTCATATAAAACAAGTCTCCAGGACCGCCTTCTTTCACCTGCGCAATATGAGTAAGATTAGAAACATTCTGTCTCAGAGTGATGCTGAAAAA
>JBBMJY010000024.1:25928356-25940368 GCA_037833715.1 Toxotes lorentzi
CCCCATATGAGCCAGGTTCTGCTCAAGGTTTCTTCCTGTTAAAAGGGAGTTTTTCCTTGCCACTGTCGCCTTAAGTGGTTGCTCTGGGGTCAGGCTCTGGGTCTCTGTGAAGAGCTATATAAATAAAATTGAATTTAATTGAATTAATTTCACATCTTGTAGAAGCAGAGCAGGTATTTCTGCCACAACTTACTTCTAAGGTACATGGATATGGTGAAAAAGACTGAAAGGGTCAAAACTACAGCAACAGCAATAAATACAGAATTGTCCATACTACCAAGGCCCTACTGCAGCTAGTATAAAGAATAAATTAATTGTCGTCATCAGATGGCGATTCTGAATGCATTGTTCTGAACATAAAGTTGTTGTTCATACCACAACTGATGCTGGAGTTTTGACCTCTTCTTACTTGTAGACAGCTTTAAATGCTGCGGACAGACATAACTAATGCACTGATGCAATGCAGAAAATACGGGGCGGCTGTCAAAAGCAAAAATATCAGTAGCCTCACATGGTGAGGTAGAAGTGCCAAAGTGGCTTCTCTGGCTCAATCCTCCTGGGTGACATGTGGCCTAACTCCATGCCGACCTGTGGGATGCCTACTGTGGTGTTGATGGACAAGGGCTCGGCGATCCAGCGGCTGTGGGCATGAACCATCACCAGGCCCAGAGACTGGACACACAGAACAGAGAGCAGAGATCACACTCACGTTCAAATGAAAAAGAAGAGACAAATAAAGCAAGAGAGGTGCTACCATGATCATTTTGACTCTCTGGGTTACAGGGTTGGGTTTGTTATCCTCCTCCTCCTCCATCACTCTGGAGAAGTGACTTAGCTGCCAGATAGGATGGCCCTCCTGACTCTCACGGGACAACTACAAGAACAAACAATAAAGTCAATCAAACTGATGTTAACAAACACATGTTCACACATACAATGACAAACCGCATCCTTACCTCCAGCACCAGAGAGACACACGCAGGGAAGAAAGTCATGAACACAAAGTAGTTGGCCAAGACAGACATGCAGCCAAAGCAGCACATGATTTCCAACTGCCGGACACCTGAAAGATTCAAGACAGATACTCAGGCATTCACAAGAACAACGCACATGAGGACCATATCACCAAAATTAATAATGTTTCTCTGATTCTGATTCTTTATTATTGGTCATGGTGGAAGTTGGATGTGTGATTTTTGTGAGTGTGAACTCCAGATTAAAAGACTAAAAAAGTGGTTTAGCAATAACTGACTTGTTCAGCTAAAACAAAGGGTTAAGATGGTTACAGGCCCTAAGACGCATGACCGACCCTGTGTCATGTGGTAGACATCTCAGTATCTACTCTATAGAATAGCCACACAATACATAGCCTTAACATATTGTGTCCCACCTTCATCCAGTCCATCACACTGCGCATTTTATCAGCTACAAGCTCACATTATTGGTGTGATGCACTGTACATCTTTCCTTGACATCACTGAATTTATCCTGTGTTAGTAGACAGTAAACCAAGTTGTTGTAGTATTTTCCTTTGAAGAAAAGATTAGCGATCCATTGTACGGAGTCATGTTTTCTGATATTAAAATTATTAAGTTCACTGAATAAAACCTGTTTCCTTCAAATAAGAAGGTGATGCCACATTCCCAGACTTAAGCAATTCACACAGTTAACACGTTTTTCTCATCATGCTTTTTTACTTGCACCTCCGCATTTTGTTGAGTTTTTTCAATTTATCTTTAAATGTGCTTGTCTTCGCCAATACTTGATCTTAATGATGAAAACTGTGTGATCTCAGTGCAGTAGTAGTAGTAAGGTGCAGTAAAACTCACAAACGCTTGCTATACAAACCTCAGACGTCATTCAATAAATAAAGCTCCAAATGGCAGCAAGTACCTGACATTGTTCCCACTCCAATCACTAAGCACTCCACCAGGGCGTCCAGAGTGAAAGTAGGTCCCAGTACTGCCATGCCCCGAGCAATGTTGTCCCTCACTTCGTCCTGAAGTTAGATTAAAATATGCCAGTCACGGAATACTGTTGAATTTCATGTGGGATTTTGCAATGATGAGTGAATATTTCTTCATACCTGAGAACTGGAGCTTAAGGCAAACTTGGCAAGAGCACATGCTTTGGAGAGGTCGATGAGAAGCAGGAAGAAGGGCAAAGCCTCACTGTGGGACAGAACAGAGCAATCAGCTGCAGCTTTTAACTAACTAACTAACTAAAAGTGTGCAGAATGTGCCCTTACTTGAGGCCTGTGAGCTCTTTATCAAGAAAGTGAATGACCACTGTGCTGAATACGAAGCTGGAGAATATGGTAAAAAGGCCAGCAATGCCTGAAAGGAAGTAGAGCAGAAGTGCCTTAGAATATTTAGCTTATGTAAAACTGGTTAGGTCAAAAGATTTACTCCCTTTACAGGGACCCATAGCATATCAGTCACCTTTTACATCTTATAAACACACTATGTGCCCATCAATAATTTACCTAAAATATATTTGGATCCCAGCTGTCTCAAGTTCTGGAACTGAAAGTAAATGTAGACAATGGCGATGCAGCGTGTGATGGTCAGGATGATGATATCACTGCTGAGAATTTGCTATAATAAGAGAAAACAATTTGATGAGTGGCCAGGTTAGAATTTCATGAGAAATATATAGGTCATTGAGGAATCACATCCAAATACGTACCTAAAGGTCTCCCTGAGAGTTCTATGCTCAGATTGATTGCAGTTTCGTGTCTATGTTTTGTGTATGGTAAGACTACAGCCAGTGGCTGGTTGGCTTAGCTGGGAGCTATTTCTTGGCCAGGAGCAGTGAGTCTTGTCATCACTGTGAGGTTGCCAGCTAAGTGATAAGTTGCTAGCAAAGTGACAAAGTGCTAGATGAGAAGTCAGGGGAATCACCAAAGGTAAGTTGGGCACATCCCTGAATGTTTCAGATTTCATGGGAATCATATTTCGGTCTGGACAAAAATTGTGGACTCATTTACTAACTTTCATCCTTCAAGCCAAGGTCCTACTGTGCTAAAAATTCATCATGCTTTTTAGGATTCATAGCTATTGGTCATGATACTCCTTTATTCTGTATGCTGAATAAACTACTACAGATAATCGACACCTTCTTGATCATCTCACTGACTCACCTCTTCTGTTTTGGGGCAGTCAAAGTTCCAGCCACAGATCTGGTCATTGCCCGTGAACATGTTCATAGACATCACACAGATGGTGAGGGTGACTGTGCCAACAATCACCTCCCAGGGGTGAGAGGCCACCAGGAGGCCGTGCATGCGAAACAGACGGGTCAGCATGGTGCAACAGAGCTGCCAAATAACAGTAAAGTAAGCTGGGAGAAGCTGGAAGTGACTGTACACCTTTACAAAGGAAAACAATGTGATCAAATGTGATAACCACAACAGAATTCAAAAATCAATTCATTCTTACATCCCATCCAACAACTGATGTGTTAATTAATAGTAATAATAATCCTAATACAGTTATACAGTATAGATAATCATCCAGTTTGACATGGGTCCTTCTGCATAATAATAATAATAATAATAATAATAATAATAATAAACTATTTTTTGGAGCATGTTTCATACAAGTGAGTTTTCAATAAAAATAATCATGCACATTAAAACGAGGACAAATGGAAAGACAATAAATTCAACAATAAAAATAAAGTAGATGTAAAAATTAAAGTTAAAAAACAGAAAGCAGTAAGAATATTAATTGAATTAATGCAAAACCAAATTGAATAAAAACCCAGCAGTAGAAGATCTAAGAGCTCTTGAAGGATTAGAAAATGACAGTCTGTAATTTAAGCCGGTCCCAAACCATTAAGAGTTAAAAAAAAAAAAAAAAAAGTAAAAGAACCTTAAACTCTGTTCTAAAAGATACTGGGAGCCAGTGGAGTGTAGCTAAAAGCGGAGTAATGTGCTCTCTTATTTGTGTTGGTTAAAAGTCTTGCAGAATAAAGTGACAAGTTTCTATTGACAGCACATTGTGGTGTGGTAGTTAAAAACCACTGAGACATGGCTGTAAGAGATTATTTGATAGACACATGCATGGAAGAATATGTTGGCCAAGACAGACGTGAAGACCGTTATCAGCCCGCCGTTACTTTATATACTACAGTATGACCTTTCTGGGGGAAGAGAAACAGTGAACAGTTTATGCTGCTCTCTGTTCCTGCTGCTGACTGAAATCATGTTTATCTTCTAATTCACTGAGTCTATCTGTGGCTGCGCCGCGTCAGCCGAAGCTCGTGAAAACGTTACCGCAGCGGCTTTGAAGCGGCTTTTGTCCTCGCTCCGCTTACGGTCTATTTTTGCCATCATCTGTCAAACTGGATTCAATCGTCACTGAACCCTGCGAGCCTCCGTTTATACACAATGACATCACATTAACATATCACTGAAGATAGGAAACTGACTTACCGTGAGAATGAGTTGAGACTGAGCTTTGAACGGCTGAACAGATATGAAGACGCTGCAGGCCCTTCCCACAGCACCAACACGGAGCCAGTGTCACAGACACTGAGCAGCTTCAGAAGCTCAAGGAGGACCGATGGAACGATGGCACGCTACTACATCGCCCGACACTTCAGCCAATCACATCGCTTACCTGCTTCACGAGCCGCTTTGTCCACGCCCCGTTTCCTAGGCGACGGCAGTAATTGGGCATGGCCAGAGCGAGGACGCCTAATCTCACCACCACGCAGAGTCTATGTTGTGTCGAGGCGTGGGTCGGCCTGTATGTGGACTTGTCTCTCTCACATTCCGTGATACTTTTGCTTTGCTCCTTTGTAATGTCAGGCTGCAGCTGTTTGATTCAGTTTAACACTTGTAAATCTAACTTAATAATAATAATAATAATAATAATAATAATAATGTGTCACTATAGTGTTTTTCACAAAACACTTTAGTGGAGCTCTGAAGAAGCCTTTGGACACTAAAGGAAGACGAGGTTTCAGAGTAAAAGGTAAAAGATCAAAGCTGAACCAATTGCTCAGTAACTAGCCCACCTGAGAGACGTGCAGTCCCGTCCTTTTCAAAGTCCCTCCACATCTCAGATTACAACTGTACCACAATCAATGGACCCAAAAGACACAAAAACTTTTATATTATATATTATTATTATTGTTGTTGTTGTTGTTGTTGTTAATAATAATAATAACAATAATAATAATATATATAATATAAAATCATTTTCCCCACTGTTTCTTGTTCTATAGAAAACTGGTAAAGTTTTAAAGCACCTCCATTTTCCCAGCTGTTATTTAAATTTACATTATTCAGTGCCTCAGTGTTTCTGAAATGAAAGCATTGAAGAAATAAGCAATTGGAGAGTTTTAAAAACAAGGAATCGTGGAATCTCTTTGTTGAACTAAATTAAGAGAAAATCTCTGACCTGTCCAGCAGCTGAGCACACTTCTAACATTCTTTCTACAATGGAAATCAAATATTGCTCAGAAGGTTTGTCCAACAGTGCTGCAGTTCCACTTGCAGGTTGGTTTGCTTTCACTTTGTGTCCAGTTCATCCCAGAACAGTTCCATTAAGTCTGATGACTGTGAAGGTCTTCATCATGTGTTGTCATGTTGTTGTTGTTGTTCTTAATATTATTGCTATATTTATTATTTTATTTTGTTTTTACCTTGCACCAGTTAAAGCTATTCAGAGGAATTGAACTGCTTCAATTTCAATATAGAACTTCTGACTGGCAGTGTATGTACTGTATATCAACAAAAAACCTGACCATGAGGAGACAAATACTGTTTATTTTCTCTTCGGTGTTCAGCTTGCCTTTCAGATGGATTCCTCTATGTCACCTTTTGTAGTATCAGACATGAGTCTAAAGCCAAAACTATATAGCCACAGTCAATAGTAAATTCAAATAGACTCTTGTGTTCAAGTGAAATCATTTAAAGGGTAAATTGCCACTGTGTTAAGTTCATGTTAGAAGAGGCTAATGGTGATCAGATACGATTTTCACCCCCCCCCCTCCCCCCTCGCCCCCCCCCAACAGCCGGAATAATAAAATGCTAAGTACACATTAGAACATCAGTAAGGTACATACGCTACCTATAGTAGTCTCACACCTCTCTGCGGTCTGTGGTACCGTAACGCTGGTCCCAGTACTGCTACGTGTCACCTCCTCTTCGTGACTGACGGGGTCGTTTCTAATGAATTTGTAGAAGAGGATCCAAAGGAGCCCCTCTGGTGACACTGGATAAAAAAAATTATCTCGTGGCCACGCATTTTTTTTTTATCCAATGTCACCAGAGGGGCTCCGTAGGATCCCGCTGGATAGTTTATGGCCAAATAAACACACAAACAATCTGACATTTGTCACTCAAGCTCTTTTAGCTTAAGTTAACCAAAGGTGATGTAGCTAACTCTAGATAACCTATTGCTTTTTCTCAGAATGACTTAAAATGGGGCACATAATTTTATATTCAGTTTAGCTGTTACAAAAAATGCTATACGTAAACTATTTTACAGCGAGAGTTAGCTAGCAAAAGTTCTAATGTTCACTGAGCCTGGTAGTTGTGACCTTATATAATGACGCAGCATTTCAAAGGTGGAGAAGCTAATCTTGGCTCGGACGGTGGGACCGTAGGTAACGTTATATCTGACCTTACCTGTCACTATGTTTATCCGAACTTTTGACAACACCAGCTAATCCATTGTGGAGAAACTTACCACAGACTCTTGTGTGTTAAGTTTTGGAATCAAAAATGTCTTCATCCATGGTTTTTAATTAACAATATACACAAAGTATAATAGGAACCCATAAAAAGAAAACCTCTGATTCAGGTAAGATTTTGTAGGCAGAGCTACTCTGCTGTCAGTCATCAGAATTTCTTTACCACTTCTAATTTAGGCTCACGTTTTCTGACATTTTATAGATCAAACAATTCATAAAGAAACTAACAAAATAATGAACAGATTGGTCAAAATAATCATTTGTCGCCGTCAAGTACTGCGACAAATGATTTTTTAATTTAAAAAATTTAAAAAAGCTAGCAAAATGTGTAGGAGTCACAGATGCAAGGTTTAGTTGTGTAAGGTCTTGAATAGCTCCATTGAACCCAGCAAAGACAGTATAGAAACCTGGTGTGGTTGTCAAGGTCAGTGTGGAATATGACAACATACACCATTAATTTTAGAACTAACAAGAATGATAGTGTTAAGTAGCATGGTTTCTTCACAGGTTTGTTCTGTACCAGAGCAAGTAAAAGTTTTACACTCTGAAAAGATTTGTTTTTTCCTCTGAAAATGTTGCTTGGGACTATTTACTATACCCAGCAGAATGTACTATGTTTTTCTTATCAATGGCAGTAGTTTCTCCTCCAAAGATGGTGGTGTGTTCTGTGTTCGTTTCATTTCTTGTGTGTACACTCAGCAAACGAATGATTTAGTTTGTGCTGCCATCTAGTGGGTGCTGTTAAAATAGGCCATTTAATTCTAGTCTTCTGACACTGTTTGCATTACTAAAAATGGGTTGTTTTAAGTCAGCCGGTATTTGCAGGTTGAACTTCCATAACCACTGATGGTCCATTTCATCCCAAGGCTGGTGAGAAAACCATGAAACACTAAACCAGCTTATTTAATACCAGTACATACTAGCTTGTTTCATCATCATGTAAACAGTGACAGAATTATCTTGGCAATAGTTCAGATAAGTCAGTGGACTGGGCTGTTGAAGTTACTCAGCACTTTAACCTCACCTCAGGCAGCAGAGAGGCGCATGTGGAAGATACATACACAGATAGCCTCCCGACTGAAATGGTTGAAAACAGCTGTGATACATGTAAGCATTATTCCCACATGAATGTTTCTTCCATTTTTGTGTTCGCAGGTGTGTGTGTGTGTGTGTGTTTTAAACACACACATAAACAGAAATGAGAATTTAATCAAATTCAAAACTTTAACTTAACTTTAACAGGGATCTTAGTCTCAACACTCCTCTCACTGATATTTGTTTGTAATTCCTGCAGTGCACACCATAAAACATCTTTCTGTTTTGCAGGTGTGGAGCTGGTAGAAGAAGAAGTGGAGGATATCAGAGCAGGAGAAGGAGGTATTATATTGACGTACTCTGTCAAGGTGAGTCATTGTATTTGGATGAAGCTCTTGCTGCCTATATTGCACAAGTCCTGCCAACATTTGTTTGGTCTAATTTTTTAACATTAGGAAAATGGAGACACAGAACCAAATCTTCACGCGTCCCTCTGACAATACAAATAAAAAGCTATGTTAAATTACATAATATGGTCTTTGGAGAAAATATTAGTTTAATACTTAATTTTTGTCAAAATATCCAACGCTTTTCGTAACATTAGCAATTATGTTTGCCAACCCATGTCTGGAAGCTGACCATGGCTTCTGTAATGACTCTTGTACTCCCTCTACTGGTGGTCATTACACATTTGTCTTAAAAACAACTCTGTAATGATATAAGAGGATATGAACATTTTTTTTCATTTTTGCTGGATACAAGAATGAAACATAAAATAGAAGTTAATTAAAACTGACACTAAAATATTAGAATTTTGTTGATGCCTTGCCAAGGGAAAGCATAATGTCACTTCACCATTTGTGGAATAAGAAAAAGAGTCACAGCATCTCCTGGAAAGTCTATCCTCAACAGAAAAATGACAGTGTTGGTTATTTGTTCAAATGCCTGAATGTCAAAAGCCTCTGGTGACCAGGTGACTTACAACTCTTGTCATAATTCCAGGAGCAAAGGCTTATGACTTTGCCACAAAACCTCTGAGGAAAGAAGTGAGGGTGACTGAATGGGCCAAGAAGTGTGACTTGTAAACAGGAAACCACTGTTCCTACCAACAGACATTTTCATTGAACTGTCCTAACCAAGTAGGTTTTGAACCAGAAAAATCACATGAATGATATACGAATGAGTTTTTGAACGGTGGCATGTAACAGCTTCTGTATGTGTAGTTTTCTTTTCTCGTTCTGGAGATGGCTCACAGCTGCAATGAGGAGCAAGAGAGAAATGGAGATGTATCAGCTTCAGAAGATGACTCTTTAAGCCTGTTGCATGAGCTTAATGCGTACCAAATTAGAGGGGCAGCTGAGGACATGGAGATAAATGATTTAGATTCACAAGTTGGCAACAAAGAGCAGAAAAAGAAAGTGGAGATGGGCAAAAATCAGCTCAAACCATTTGAGAGAGGGATGTCCAGCTGTGTCCAGTCTATGTCTCAGTCAGGTAAGTATACTTTAGAAACTCCTGAAACATTAGGTATAATATGTGTAGGACTACTATAATTGAAGGTATTTTTTCTAATTTGTCATCTTTTATCTTCATCTGTCATTAAATCTATCTGTCATTTATTTCACAAACCTTGATTTTATTCATCTTCAAAGCAAATGTCTCAGAATGTGTGAAAATCCCCAACAAGATACACCTTCATAATAGAAATGGAAAGGGAGAGACTCTCCTGCACAAAGCATGCAAGAGAGCAGATCTGGCACGAGTCAAAGCGCTCATTCAAGCTGGGATCAGTGTCAACATGGAGGATTACGCAGGTTTGTCACAGCTACAGCTGAGATACTTTTTGTAAAATTTGCATTTGATTGCTTCTGTATTCTGACATCTTTTACTCATTAAACCATATGACCAACTGTCAAACACAAAAACGTCTGTTGATAGTAGATTTTTTTGAATCGTAAGGCTGGACAGCTCTCCATGAGGCTTCAGCTGCAGGTGATAAGGCAGTGGTAGAGGAGCTGTTGAAGGCTGGAGCTAATGTTAATGCTAGAAGCTTTGACGGTGTCACACCTCTACATGATGCTGTTTCCTCTGGACACTATCAGGTGATGGAAGAACTCTGAATGAGCTTTTTAAGATGTACCAACATTTGACTGAAGTTTTCAGTATAACTTCACACATGACCACAGAGTCAAAATCCCTGCACCATTTTCAGACCAGCCTCTGTTTCACAGGCTTTGGTAACTTAGTGTTTCTTTCATCCGTCTTTATGAAAAACTGAAACGTGTTAATAGGGTTTACAAACACAGCTGAATACTTACCACAGCACCTGCTAAAAGAATTTCAGACATACTCATACTCATACTGACTAGACAGCCATTTTTTGAGTCATTATGTTTTAAACTCTTTTTCGTTTTCTGACAGAATTTAGAGTTTTGCACAGATTGTTTACATCTGTTTGTCTAATTTATTATATATTGATATTTTATTTTGGGTCTCTTGCATGAATCGTTATCAGCTGTTTACGAGACTTTCTTCATGACAGTTCAATGCCTGATTCAGTGACAAGTATTAACTGATATCCAGTGAACATATTGAAGGACTAAAGAGAATGTGTTACAGCGTATGATATGTTAATGCTCCGCAAAAGCGTACAGCAATCCTCATGATGCGTGTGTTATATTAGGTAAGGCTGGAACCTGCAATTGGTTACCAGTTTTGTAGGTACATCCTCCAGTTTCACAATAAATACAGATTCCAACAAGGCCAACATCACATAACTTAAACTTAAAAGCTATGACTGCAGTGTGTGGTATCAGGCTTTATCACTTGGAATGGGCGAAAGAACTTAATTGACTTTGAATGTGACATGACAGTTGTCAGCTGTGAGCCAGACACTGGAATCTATGCGCTTCATAGAGTTATTTTATCAAAATCCAAAGCTAGTGAAGGTTCCACTCCCTAAAAGATGCCATGAATGTTTGTTGTGTAGGTGGCGAAGCTTCTCCTACAGTATGGGTCAAACCCCAGTGACAGGAATGTCGGTGGCTTCAGTGCACTTGACTTGGCAGAAAAGGAGAATGTCAAAGAGCTGCTCTTAACTTTCCCAACATCTTGTGAGGCACTTGTACAGTACGTACAACAAGGTAACCTACCTTCCACATTCCATTCTGGACTTCAGAAATCAGTCTTTTCACATAGAGGCAGCTGTGGCTCAGGAGGTAGAGCAGGTTGTCCATTAATCAAAATATTGGTGGTTCAATCCCTCGCTCACTCCTAAACCCAGATGTGCCAATTGGTGTGTGAATGTGTGTTAGTTTAATAAAGGAAAAAGCGCCCACTTAAAAAGTGCTGTGCGAATGGGTGAATGTGACTTGTAGTGTAGAAGTGCTATATAGATGCAGTCTGTTTGCAGGTTCTCCTTGAGAATTTTATATTAATGTACAGAAATACACAGAAAATAGTCTGATAATGGCTCAGCTACTGCATGCCATCAATGGCATCATTAAAGGGTTGTGTCTCAGATCAGAAAACATGGTTTCTGTGGTAACTGGGGGTGCAGTTTAGAATAAATGGAGAAATCTCTGTCAGTTTTCTCGAGAATCGCTAATCCACAAATCTGATATGATGTTAGAAATTATGCTAGTTTTTGAGCATAAATATTTTGAGTATACATGGTGTTGGATCTGTCGCTTATTTCAAGCTTGGAAAACCTTAAGACCTTGTATTATTTAGAGTGGTGATTGCAGCTGAGGTCTGACAACAGGACTCTTTCAGGTGCCACATCCTCAGAGGCTTACTTCCACATGCAGCTCTCCTGCCAGAGCAGCTTCAGACTCAGCTGCAGTGACACGGCAAATGCACAGTCCAGCGAATCAGGTGACAGAGACAGCGCTCAAGAGCCAGGTGACATTCAGCTGAGAAAGAAAGACACCACCACTGATAATGTGAGAGCTCTTTACACTTCGAATACCTTTACTCTCAAGTGTGCATTAGAGTCAGGTGAAGCTGGATTAGATGTACGTAGACAAAAAGGTCTTTTTAACCATTTATGGCACAGGTCCATTCACCTAAAGCTGTCCTCTTTTGGACACATGCAGCATCCCTTTATTCAAAGCTTCCCGAGTTTTACATATTTATGTAATATTTGTAATTTTCCCTTTTTTTTTTTTTTTTTTTTTTTTTTTTTTGGTGGGGGCCCCCAAAAGACACAAAAATGGTTTTGGAGGAGACAAGGAACACCAAAAAAAAACTGTTGACTTGCCCCCCAAC
>JBBMJY010000024.1:25940468-25954999 GCA_037833715.1 Toxotes lorentzi
TTTTGGAAACATGAAACATCCCTGTATTCAAGGCTTCCTAAGTTTTACAGGTTTGGTG
This sequence comes from Toxotes lorentzi, assembly GCA_037833715.1. Taxonomy (NCBI): domain Eukaryota; kingdom Metazoa; phylum Chordata; class Actinopteri; family Toxotidae; genus Toxotes; species Toxotes lorentzi. The sequence goes on from JBBMJY010000024.1 coordinate 25,940,527, forward strand.
AAGATTTTTAGTTTTTCCCTTTTTTTTTTTTTTTTTTTTTTTTATAGCTGAGGCATCCAGAAGCCATAACAATGGTTTTGGAGGAGGCAAGGAGCAACCAAACAGAAATGTTGACTTGGCCTCTGACAGGTCTGCAGGATGCAGGTAGAACAAATTCAAACAGTTCAGCCTGCTTCACTGCCAGCAGAACTAACAGTGATTTAAATATTTAAATGTTTGACATACACTCAAAGAGAATGATACATCATAAATAGCCAATAGATCCCAGCATTACCAGCTGGTAATACGTATGCAGATGGTGATATGCAAAAAGGACAACCAGAAAGATCGTGAATTATTATTTACTGTAGGTGTGCTGTTTTTCAGGCACATATCGTGCTGCTTTAACACAGGTCCAGAGTGTGCTGATTGAGGTGCTCGCCAGACAGCATTTTGAGAAGGATAATCTTGCCCAAAGATACTGGTCAGTTCAGGAACTTCTCTGACTCTTGACTTATGTGAAGCTTTGTGAGCCAAGTTATTCTGTTCCACAATGCTTTCATTTTCAGAACATGGCAAAGTTACATAAGTGAAAGTGAACTACGACTAAAACTTTTGTTTCCAGTTCATCTCACCTGTGACAAAACAAGAGGAGGTCTGAACTGTTCCCAGTGCAGTTTCTTTTTTTTGCTAAGGGGGATTTCTTGAGTAGGGCATATTATTGCACCAGGATCAAATAAATTACACTTGGAAAGTCTTCAGATATGAAGATTTGGGTGGGATTTTAAAATTTAGTAAGATGCAAAAAAGCAAAAGCTTTTTTTTTTGAAACATTACTTTTGCTATTGATTAAGATAAAAATTTCACTCACAAAAGCCATTGTGAGGTATGAGGACATGGTGGCTGCTCAATGCAGCTTCACAGCAGAGCGCACAGTTCAGGCACACAAGCGAGGCAAAGCTGAAGGCAAATGAAACTGTTTCCCAAATTAACAGTCAACAGAGTGCAGAGTTACTACTTGATTCAACTTTGACCAGCTGTAATTAAACGTAATTGCTCACACACATGCAGTTTTAAAATGCAGTGGATGTTTGTTGTCATTCACACTCATAGTGGCTTTCAAAAAGTGGTTTATATAATTGTGTTAAACTGGTCCGTGTACAAAGTATGATCTACTGGAGATGGTTCATCTTGTAAATTTGATAACGCGTCTTTGCAGTCTTTTGGGTGCTTTTCCTTAGACCACTTTCACATTTGCATGGTTGTAAATGCATAAAATTACTAGCTGCTTCATAGCTAGCTTGTCATGCAGGAACAGTAAATACTGTAAATTTGCCATGGCTGTTGCTGTTTCTGCCAAGTGTACATTGAAACTTGTGGGATGACAATCATTTCTCTTTAACACACATGTTGCCAGGACTTTCAAAATAAATGCAATGAGTCACTGCTGTGCAGAGAAACATTTAAGTGAGGTAACTTTAATTTATGTTTGTGGTCCTGTTATATGCATGGCTTTATAGCTTTTGTCTCCCCAGCTAATTAGTGTTTCAATATTTGTCCTGCCCCGAAACATAGCTAACTGTTAGCTTGATACTGCAGAGAGACTCAGTTTGGTTGACATAAAAACTAGGTAGCTATCTGTAGTTGATTTAGCTAATGAACAGCTGTATGGTCACTTGTTTATTGTTCTTGTCAACATTTAAGGTAGAAGTTAATGAACCCAGTCATTAAATTCAATTCAATTCAATTTTATATAGATCCTTCCACAATCAAAACTGTCTCAAAGCGCTTTACAGAGATCCAGAGCCTGACCCCAGAGCAAGCACTTAAGGTCACAGCTGTAATTGCGCTGTTCTCATTTATTTATTTATTAAAATCTATTTAAGTTTACAGTTGAGGTGTGGCAGAGCATCGTCAGGGAAGATACCTGCCTACTGATGTCTATAGATCAATGAATGAAAAATCTTGGCCCCAAATGTTAGACTACAGAACTAAAGTTTATTTTAACTATTTGAATTGTCTATGGTCCACTAAAATTGGAGAACTGCCGCTACAAGTACAAACTAAACCTATTTAGTGTACAACTCCTACACCTTTCATCTGTGGATGTAAACACCCTCAAATTAAAGAGGAAAGATTAACTTTTTTTTTTGTTTTAGCATCATCTGGTGGAGTTCCCGCATTTAACCTTTGCTGATGAAATGTTAGCATCACATGTGTGGCTCTGGAATAGATAATATTGTAAGAGTTTTACCTGTATGATTTCCAGCTGTTCTTGCTCGCATCACCACACAGAGGCCCTTACTGGCCTTAATGGTGTGTGTTCCAAAGGTTTAATAAAGCGGATTCACATAGAAATTACCATCTCATCTAGATATTTGTTTTAAACCTTACAAAATTTTCCTTCACTGCAAAGGACCAGGTCAGTGGGCTTGAGAGGCACTAGGCTGCTGTGGATGGTGTGTCGCTCACCTTGAACACGTGTGTTGGCTTCTCTTTGAGTTGGCTTCTCTCTGAGTTCCTGACCTAGAGACTGGCCCCCAAATCTGGCTTTCACAGAGAAACATGGAGAGACATAAGACATAACACATTCCAAGTTACAGTAAATTATTGTAGAATTTCTATTAATCAGTGAGGGCAGCAATCCAGAGAGGTTTGATACACTTTAATGCCAAATGCCTAATCAAAGTTTGACAAGATATATAATGCCAGTACAAACAATTGTAAATAGGAACTAAAAACATCCAAGGCACTTGTGCACATTACGGCAGACTAACCATTTGCCTTTGGTCCGCTTTTCAGTGAGTGTCCACTGCTGGGCCATATAAAAAACTCAGTGATTTTATCTCAGCCATTGTTTCATTTCAAATCAAATAAGCTTGACCACAGAGCCACATCTTACTGCCCAGATTACATGCTGTACTGTATGTCAACTGACCAGTTTCAGCCTGGCTCTGTCCACTACTCACTGTGATGCTGAAGAGCTGACAAGAACAATTAACAAGTAACTTTAGCATACAGCTGTTAGATGTAATCTAAAGCTAAATCAACTACAGTTAGCAATCAAGTTTATATGTCAACCAAATCTCCCTGAGTCTCCCTGCCAAAATGCTGTTTGGTTGGGAAGGCAAACACTGCAAAGGTCGTGTGTGTGGTCTTGAAGAAAGAAATAGAAATAGCTGGTATCTGTATGTGTTCACAATCATGTGAATGTGAAAGAGCGCAAAGACACATTATCCAATTTACTAGATGAACCATCTCAAATAGATTGTACTTTGTACACGGCCCAGTTTAACACAATTTTTTAAACCACTTTTTGAAAGCAAATGTGAGTGCCCACTGCATTTGAAGCTGCATTTAAAACCGGAGATTTATTAAAAGTTGCTTTATTACCAGATGTCTGGTAATATTGTGTAAAAGTTTGAAATACAAAGTAGTAGTGGTGGCCAAACTATAAATAAAAGGTTATACCAGGTTATGCAGTGCAGGGTGTATCTAATTCACCTCCTTCTGCTTAGAAAAACAATAAAACCACAATAAAACTGTAGAATCTGCTACTTCTGTCTTATTGTATTTTTGTCACTGGGACAGTACATTTCTGAATCCAGCTGAATTCCTTCTCAGTCTTACCTGCCTCTTTTTGCTGTCATCTGTCTAGTAGAGGAAGAAATTCAGTGAATTTAGTTCCATGCTTCAAAAAACATTGCTGTTCATTGCTGTGATGCTATCTTTCTCTGAATCCTTACACAGTCTTTATACAGTTTTTTGAAAAACAGGACTGTCACACTAATGGTTACTATTATCATTGTGCCAGCATACCACTTACCTTAACAACAGCAGTGCTGTTTGATTCTCTGTGCAGGAGTGTGTCTGTCCCCCTTCGGCAACGTGTGTTAAAAAGTCAACTTGTCTCCCTTGCTTCACGTCAAAGGGACTTGGTGGAAATCTTCCAGAGGCAAATGCATTTGGTAGAGGTGTATGCAACCATGAAGGCCCAACTTTCCAGTCAGCCTCCCAACCATCAAAGCATTACAGTGGTGAGACAGCAGCCAGATGACTTCTCCGTTAAAGCTAGAGAAGCACACAGCTGTAATGAAGACAGTCAGGGAAAGGAAAACCATAGGCCAGTGACACCATTAAGATCAGCACCTCCAAACAATGCCAAGGACCTTACTTTGCCAGGACCTCCTGATTCCTTACTAACCCAGGGGAAGAAGACTCCCACACACACTCATGTGCTGAATAGGAAAGCCAGATGCTGTCAGACCAGCACCAGACAACCAGAAAATACTTTACAACACATCAACTTTCAGATGAAAGGAAAAAATGCACTGATACAGACACAAACTGAAGTCAGCAGCAGACATCTCTCTCAGCTCGTACAGAGGGGAGTCATGCCACCTGGAAGTGCTCTACAGCTGTTGTTGAAGGTCAGGCAAAGATCTTGTCTTCTTAAAACCTATTTCATCCTTGTGGAACAACTTCTTTTCGTTAGAGTTGTCTCCAAACACACTTATTTGCCAAATAGGTGTGTTTGATGACATAAAATCAAATGTCTTCACAGATTGGTAAGAATGGTAATAATACAGAAAGGTAGTAATTACACTTTCCATGTGCTTAACATGGATACAGTCAACACTTCGTACTTTTAGACAATTTCCTCAAAGTCCATGAAAATGATTCCTCTACAGGTACATACACATAAGGCGCTTTCACATTTGAGTGTTGAATGATAACTGCCTGATACTGCAGTGACAGCAGTTTGTGAATCAGCTGGACACTGAATGGGTGAAAAAAGAAAATAAATCACTGACTACTGAAACTATTGTGATCCCACACTGGTATAGCACACAGTGCCACTGCAATACAGCAGTGCTGGCAACATATGCTGTCTGTTGCCAGTACCACTGTCTTTCATAGCACAAAAATCTTTAGTGAATGAGGAAAACAACCTGTCTGTCTTTGCCTCTGCAGGGTCACTGGCACCTCGCTCATGTGCTAGGTAATGGCTTGATAAAGGACAGAAAAGGCAAGCTGCACCTGGCTCCAGAGTGCTGGCTGGAGTCTACCCTTGGTAACAACATCCCTGTCAGCTCAGCATATGCCTGGGACAAGGTTAGACACCAGCCTTCCTTAATATTATCTGCAGAAACAGGAAATACTGTGTATGTTGACTTTTCATTGTAAATAAGGGCTAAGGCCATATTCAGGCAGACAGCAACACTGCATGAGACCACTGCTGTGGGGATAAAGTAATTTAAAAAAGGTTTAACCTGAATGAAGGAGGATGATAACTCTGATAACTTACCAGTAAGATAAAATCCTGTCTGATCGTATTCTAAATTACTGTGCAGTGTTTTGGTATCTGATAAGTCTTCAGCCTCATGGATAGATGACTCCGACTTGCCCTCCTGGAGTGTATTTTATTTGAATTGTCTATGGTCCACTAAAATTAGGAGAACTGCCGCTACAAGTACAAACTAAACCTATTTAGTGTACAACTCCTACACCTTTCATCTGTGGATGTAAACACCCTCAAATTAAAGAGGAAAGATTAACTTTTTTTTTAGTTTTAGCATCATCTGGTGGAGTTCCCGCGTTTAACCTTTGCTGATGAAATGTTAGCATCACATGTGTGGCTCTGGAATAGATAATATGGTATTAGTACTTTATCAGTATTAGTACTTTACTGTGGATATTCATCTTCTCCAGACAGAGAGGTCACAGACTCTGTGACCCTTTCTTCTTGTCCCACCATCAGATCAAACTTTGCTGTGAAATTTGCTGAGTCCATTCATGTTCACTCTTTTCACTCTTTCGATGTAGCACCACCCAAAATTCATATTTTTTTTTAATATTTATTTTCAATTCCACACACACCATCTTGTTGCCCCAGATACTCACTAGAGCACCAAATGTGGATTAATCCGCTGCTGAAAATAGTGCATGTTTTCCTGCTGTTTGATTACTAAAAACTACAGTGACAAGCTGTTAGGAAATTACTGAGCGTTTTTAGACAATATATGTAAAAACACATATTTGTCACGTGTTTTTTTCCAGTGGCTTGGAGCTGAGAGCCACACGCAGGGTAGGGATGTCAGAAAGTACACTGGGGTTGGTCTTAGAGAAATATAGTATAATGCCAGGCTTGTCCTTTAAAGCACTTACGTATACATGCAGTGAACATTGGCCTTTAAAGTAAAAGCTTAGTATGGAAGCACTTCATAAATCACTGACATAACTTATTAATAAAGATTCATAAACTGTCATTAATTTTATTTATTTGGCACTTATGAAAACCAAAGTCCTTTCCAAAATACAAAAACTTAACTTGTACTAGCTGTACAGTAATGTACAATATACAGTAAGGTGGTGAGATTAAAATAGGAATGAAACACCATTCAGGCTCTTAGTAGAATTTCTATTTGTCATAACTCCAGGAGGATTAAACTGATAGGATCACCTCTCACTGACTCTTTTCCTTCCTTTTTTACACTGATGTGGAACAAGGTTCACATCTCTGCTGTTTCCTGCCTGCCAGTAGGTGTCTGTGAAGAACAAGGCAACACAGCACTGCGCTGTAAATTATTGAGTGTTTATTTGATAGGCCCCCAGGTTTCACATATCTCATCTTCTCATTAAGTCATCATTTATAAACAAAAATGGCAGCGCTGTTAAAATATATTTCTGAAGAACCCTTTCCACTGTTTGCCCAGGTGATGTTCAGAGACAAGCCCTTGTCTTATTATTTACTGAAAATGGAGTCTGAAGGAAACACACAGCAGACACATCCTGAGGACAGTGTTCAACACTGCAGGGCTGCTGCTTCTCACAAGGCACTGACCACAGGTCTGTTGTTCCAGTCTGCTGATTTGTCTGACCCTGGCCTTAGCTCCACATACATCCTGTGGTTGACATTTCCTTCCGAGTGACTCAAACAAATACAGAGGGCAGGCAGGCAGACACTGCTGCGTAGCTTTTTCTATGTCAATAATTAATCACCTGCCTCATACATTTCCCATCTGGACTTCCTCGGAGTGCTGTTGCAAATAGACTCATCAAAATAAATTGTGCATTTATTTTGAAACATTGACATAATATGTAAAGCATGATTTTGAATGTATTTGAATTCCTTTTCTATCTCTGCAGAGGCAGCCAGCCTGAACTGTCTAATGAAAGTCAAGATAATCCATATCGTCGGTAACGAGGAACTACTGCCAAATGCTGTAATGGATTGCTACTGGGAGAAGCTCTTAAAGAAAGACTTTTCAGAGTCTGAAGACTGGGGAAGTGAATTATTATAATTAGCTCTTCCTGCATTTTGTCCATAACTGTTTGTTTTGAGCACTGAACTTGGTTTCACTTATTCACTCATGTACTGATCAGTTTACTGTTCTCATTGTGGATGTGGTAAATTGTGACTTCCAGTGAGAGATCACATCAAAAACTAACAGAGTATGAATTTAGCGTTTGTCTATTGTATGCATTTGTACTTCAAGTTTTATGTTTAAAGTGTTTAAAAAAGTGCTCAAACTGTGTGGGGAGATACTGTAGGTTGTAGTTTTCCACTACATTGACACACTGTATCCCTCATCACTCATTTCAGTGTTTCCCATTTGCCTCATGTTTACCTCTAATATTTACTTGTTAAATTTGATATTTCAAATGCTACTGAACCAAAACAATAAAGAGAACAGAGTTCATAAAGGCGTGTGTGAAAAGTTTGAGCTGCAGGATGGGAACTGTATGGCTAAGGCATTATGAAACGATTAAGGCCCTACACATTTACTGAGTTGTACACGGAGAGACTGATGAGTAGTTAGTTTTTTTTCCCCCCATTGTCGCTCAAGTTATTCCCGGGGTGGATCGGTGCCTAGCTCAAGGGCAAGCATATCCCATTCTGCGGGGTCGAGGGATCGAACCGGCGATCCTCCGATCTGAGGCCGGTCCAAAGCCGCACTCTTTTACTTGCTGCGCCGCGGCCGCTCAGCGTGATCGATAAGAGAAGCTTTGCCTCACCTCATTCTTGTGTTAAAGAGAGTTAATCATTAGTGAGGGGCTGGTAAATGGTATCCGGTGATGTGGTGGATGTGGCCGGGCAGTGGGCGTACTGCTGCCAAGACGCTCCCCCTGCCACTCCTCACTGAACAGCCGCTCCAGACCGCGATGGAGGTCCGGACGTAGCAGACCGGACTCGTTGCCGCTTGGCTCTATCAAAAAGCGCAGTCTTTACGCATGTGGTATGTTTTCTTACGTACTGCTCCAGAAACGGGCTGTCTGTCAATAAAGGTAACGTTCCCGGATATATAAAAAGTATTCCAGGATAGACGGTGGTGCGCTTCCTTTTGGAGAAAATAATATTGTTCAGGCGCTGAAGACGCCAGTACGTAATGCAGGGATCTTACCCGGCGAGGAATTTGACTGTTGCTCCTCAGATGTATTTACTTCATGTCTGATCGGTGTTTGGTGTTATCACAGTAGTCCTATTGTTTCTTCACTTTATCTCGTTTTGCTTGTTTTGTTTTTATCCTCACATTTACTGAAGAAACGTTTCTCATTATATTTAGGTTCCTGTAGAGCTGTGGCTGAAGTTTGCATGGCACCAAAGCCGCTCAAAGACAACTTCAGAGAGCAAGGTAACACTAGAAACGTCTACTAGAATGACTTTTAGTATTTACGACGTTTGAGTTGCTTCATGAACACACTTACCAGAGAAAAAAAATGGATTCAAACAAGTTCATGAAGTGAGTTATGTAAGAAGAGAAAGTTTAAATGATTTACTTAATCTTCTTTTTAACTGTCCTCAAGATTTTTATGCACCTTAAGAAAAATATAAAGTTAACTTAAAATTAATCTGTCACTTTTAAGTTATTAAAATATAGCCTGAATGTTCATTTTCATGTTTTTTTTTAATCTGTTTGTCCTCAGAATGAAAACAAGATGTGGTCACTACATACATAGATTGAGACACAGGTGCTTCCTGTTTTCTCTGTCTCTGCTGGTAGTCTGTCTGTTCAAACTTGTCTACATTAAAGTGACAGTGAGGGACAGCGTCTACGTCGAGCCGTATGGAATCACTGTCAGCATATCCAGAACTCACAGCCACAGGTACGACGTCAACTGCACTGCCATTTACGAGCTCGACCCCGTGGAGATAGGCAAAGCTCTGGAGATAAAACGGAAAGTCATCGTTGATGTGGATGATGAAAGCACTGTGAGTTTGACCTCAGACTGTCAAACATTTATCAAAACAAGGGCTTACAATGAAGTTCCAGTGTCGGATGCAGAGCGAAGCTTCCCATTGGCTTACTCTCTTGTGGTGCATAAGAACGCACCCATGGTGGAGCGCATTCTTCATGCCATCTATGCACCTCATAACATCTATTGCATTCACTATGATCAGAAGTCCTCTCCAGTGTTTATAAAGGCCATTAAAAACCTTGCTCAGTGTATTCCAAATGTGTTGATTGCCTCAAAATTGGAGTCTGTGGAATATGCCCACATCAGCAGGCTTAATGCCGACCTCAACTGCCTTTCTGACCTGCTGAAGTCAGAGGTCAGGTGGAAGTATGTCATCAACCTGTGTGGCCAGGACTTTCCTCTCAAGTCAAACTATGAACTGGTAATGGAGCTGAAGCAGCTGAATGGCAGTAACATGCTGGAGTCCAGCCGACCCAGTGAACTGAAAAAGCAGCGCTACCGCTTCCAGCATGAGCTGAAAAATGTGCCTTATGAGTACCGTCATATTCCTGTCAAAACCACAGTGGCCAAAGATGTTCCTCCTCATGGTATTGAGATGTTCATTGGGAGTGCATACTTTGTTCTGTCATGGGATTTTGTGAATTACATTCGCAGCAGCCAGGTGGCAAAGGACTTTCTAGCATGGTCTGCTGACACATACTCGCCAGATGAACACTTCTGGGCCACCCTTGTCAGGGTCTCTGGGGTTCCTGGACACATCCCCAGGTCAGAGGCAGACATTACAGATCTGAGGAGTAAGACACGACTAGTAAAATGGAACTATTTAGAAGGAAATCTTTACCCAGCCTGCACAGGTACACACATGCGGAGTGTTTGCATCTACGGAGCTGCTGAACTTCGCTGGCTCCTTAACTATGGCCACTGGTTTGCTAACAAATTCGACCCCAAAGTTGACCCAATCCTGATTAAGTGTTTGGAGGAGAAGCTGATGGAAAGACGTCAGTACATGCAAACATGATAATGAAGAGAAGAGGGAATGTGACAAGGAGAGGAGAGAGTTGTGTTTAAAATGTGATTAGGAAAGGTAACAAAGTACTCAATCGTAACCAGTTTTTTTATGTGACTATTTTCCTTTGGTTCAACTCTGTTAGCTATTTAATGAAAAATATTACTGTACACATTTGCCTACTTTTCAGAGTAAGATTTTTCAAGCTAACACACAATAAGGTCATAAGAGGTGGGTTGCTATAGATTCGATTACCTAACACTGTACAAAGAGGCACCATGTGAAGCACCTGCAAAATTAAAACACTGCATCAATAATGCATCTGTAATTTAACATTGTAGGGATCATTCTTCAGAATGACTTCTTTTACCTGTGTTAACAAGGCCCTTCAGCTGCTATGACTATTTCTAAAATATCGATTGGGGGACTTTTACTTGTAATGAATTGTTTTGACAATGAGGTATTGCTAAGGGATTTGAATTCTCTTTTCACCTCTGCTGAATTAAACCATCTTACTCCAGCAGCATAGTGCACTTATGGACACTCAGCAGGGAGTTCCCTTTTCACATGATGTCATTCATTCTAATCGTTGTCAGGCGGTAACCCTCAGTGACTTCACAAAGCACTTAATCAGTAACAGAGGGAAATGAAGAAGTGCCTATGACTAAGGGATAGCCTATTATTATTATTTCAGGAAAAGTTATCCTTAAAATAAGTGATTCCAGGTAATCCTCTTATGATGAGAGTATAAATACCAAAGATCCATGTTGTATTCATGGGTTCTGTAAATTAAAAGCTCCACTGTTTTTTTGGAGATAGCAGTTGATTTAAAAAAGTTCAGAGTGAAAAATCTGTGATCTGTGATGATTTCTTTAATTCTGAATAAAGGTATAATGCTTCTTACGGATTATGCCTGTCAGCAATAATCAACTGTAGTCAATCACATCTCTGAATAAGCTTACTATATATTATATAATTAGACTATTTAACAGTAGTGGTATGTATGTATTTATGTATGTATGTTTTAATTAGCAGGTCCCTGTAGTATCTGTTATGTTCTCACAGCTTTCACATGGACGCTAATGATTGGCACAAGCGTGAGGGTCATGTCATGTACATTTTTGCAGACTGCAGATGGTGGTAATGCATATTGACAGTGCACGGTGATTATGTGCCAGTAGAAGAATAGATATATTCAAACATGGCAGAAATGTAGCAACTGGAAGATCTTGTTTGTTCAGAGAAAGCTTCCTGCACCTCTGTAGTAGATGATTGTGGGCAGTGTTGGAAATTATGACATCAATAAGCTTCAAATCACTTAGTACGACATGTCATCTAAGTGTTAAACTGTTGTGAAGTTGGCTGCTGCAAAAATGGCTGTTGCATGGTTAAGACGCAGTAATGTGCCAATGAGGACAACAGTGCACACTTTCAAACAGCCTGTACTGTGATATAGTGATGGTATGAACTATTCGGAGAATGAAAAACAAGCTAGACAGAGAAGTTCAAACCCCAGAAACGGACATTCTTGTCATTCTTGACTTAACACACATTGATATTAATGAGGGTAGACTTAAAAAAAAAAAAACACCTCTCAGTAAAATGCAATGCAGTTCCACTCCCTCCTCAAACATGATCATCCAGCGAATCATCAACATCTCTCAGTTTCAAGACATTAGAACTGTTTTGAAGGAGTTGTTGGATTAGACTGCATTAGTTTTAGCTATGGAAACTTAATAAATTGGGAATGTTTATGAGGTCCCCATACATAACCAACGTGTCCAGCACCACTGTCATATCAGTTTATATTTAGTTTATATATATGTCAAAAGAGGATTTTTAACCACAAACATTAAAAGGGCTTTACAGAAGTTTTATTTAGGCCTAAGGATAAACAGAGCAATTTGCTGGTTGTTTACACTGAACACTCAGCAGAGTACTGTTAGCAGTACTTCTCCCTCTCCCCTTTGTTTTCCTGTGTATCTCCCTTTCATAGTGTGCATTGTTTGTGCCCTGTTTCTGCCTGTCTGTGTGTGTGCGTGTGTGTGTCTGATGGGGATGGTCTTCTGGTCCCGCCATTCTATCTACTCATCTGTTCCTGATCATTCAGTCAACACTGCAAGCTCCCGCTGCCTGTGCTCCACCTTCATCTCTACCTGTTACCTGTGTGCAACCACGTCCAGCTCTGTTCTTGTCTGCTGTCTGCCTCAAGGATCAGATTCACCATCTCAGTCTACCAGGATTCCAGTACACCAACCAGCAGTAATCCTGGCTCTCATCAGCCACCTCAACTCATTTACCATCATTCAATGAACTTCCCTTTTAATATACCTTCGACACCAGGTCTATGTCTACATTTTGGTCCAACACTGAACTGCTGTAACAAGTACCTTTAAACAGTATTCCAATTTAATGGGACTAGTTTAATGAGCTCTGCATAGCTTTGTATATGCAAGTCATGATGTAAGTCATGATGTTTTTCATCTTATCCTAAGTTCACCTAACTTTAGAGAGTGGTGTTTTAATTTTTTCTTTGGCTGCCTCCAGACTTGGCTCCAAATACTGATGACTTCACAGGACTGATACAAAGTATATCAAATGAGGGTGGAGAGGTGGGAGCTTATGAGCCACTATAACTCAGTTTTTAAGCACTGGCTCCTACTCCTCAGTCTATAGGAATATAACAGGAAGAATATTTGAAAAGCTCCCACTTGCCATTGACTGCTGAGTTAACAAGCACGTCTTAAGTGAGACAGAGAGGCCTTTTGTTACTATTCAGTATATCAGAGATGGTTAATTCTCCACCAGGTGAATGGCTCCCTTGAGATATTTTATGTTCCTGTTTTACCAGTATTTTTTATTTATTTGTTTATTTATTGAAGCCTGTTTTTCATGTGCATACATGTCAGACTATGTTGATGAGCCAGTGCTCAGACAGCCTGAAATGGGATCAGGTAATTGTTTATACAAAGGTGATAGGAAACAAAGGATGAGGTGCAGCAGTACTGAGGCAGCAGAGGTGGTGGCTGCATAGCATCAGCTCATGTTTCTATCTGCTTGACTGGCTGCTAAATACTTTTATCGGCTGTTAAATTTCACAGGAAGACTTTAAAGGACATAAGAGGTGTCATGGCTAGCTCTTTAGCTGACTTTATTACGGAAATTTGTGTGTAACCTTGAAAAGAGCTTCAGCATTAATAGCCAGATTCCTTAGACCTTGCCATTTAGTTGTCTTACCCCTCCCCTCTCAGAAACTAGTAGAAACCTAGAGCAACAAAATTTGCCATTTAGACAGAAGTAATCTCGTTTCATGCCAGTTCTAGCATGCTAGCATCTGATTTTGTGATGGAGATTTAGGATATATAGTTTGTTGGTAGTGTTAAGTGTTTATGCAAATTTTTCTTGAACTATTGGTTATAGAATAACAAGATCCATTTTCCAATATTGTTAGAATATTTTAGCATAACATGTCAAAGTAACTTTGACAACAGTTCTGGTGTCTGGATGTTGGCTGTTGATCACAGCTGCCTCTTTCTGTCCGGGCAGCTGTTCCAGGTGAGGATGGATGAAACCGGAGGGTATCTCTGCTGACAGTGTTATTTAGCAGTTTGACCAAGTGCTCTTTGCAATGGCATCTTTGTGGGTCCAGTCCCACCTTCTGGTCTCCTGGAGGCTCTCGTGAAGGATCTTGTCATTGTTGGTGACTTCGTTATTCCCAAGCCCACCAGTGATTCTGGCCCTATCTTCCCAAGGTTCAGCCTCAGAGAACTAGTGGACTAGGTGGACCTGAGACTTCTAGAAAGGAGCACTTTGATTGAGGTGTATTTGAATTGCCCATGTGATGAAGATCTTATGGTGACCTAACTCTGCTTAATTTAGGTGAACCTAAAAAAGCTTCTAAAAGAGCAATATGCTTTATATGGGCTTTACAGATTGTCAAACAGTGTCTGAAATCTTTCTGATGTCAGAATTTGGGGGGTTCCTACCTAAATATCAGCAATCTAGCAAGCATGCTCACAGTACACAGTAATTGGTACGGAGTTTGAACTCAGACAAAACCAAGGTTATTGTGTTTGGTCCTAAACACCTCAGAAACAGATTATCTAACTACATAGTTACACTGGATGTCCTCCAGTACGACTGTGAGGAACCTTGGAGTTAGTTTTGATCAGGACTTGTCCTTTAACTCTCATATAAAACAAGTCTCCAAGACCGCCTTCTTTCACCTGCGCAATATGAGTAAGATTAGAAACATTCTGTCTCAGAGTGATGCTGAAAAACTAGTCC
>JBBMJY010000024.1:25986349-26003373 GCA_037833715.1 Toxotes lorentzi
GGGGCCTGATAGCTAAAGGCTCGGCCTCCCATTCTACTTCTAGAGATTCTGGGAACCATAAGCAGACCTGCATTCTGCTGAAGAGAAACCTAGGGTTGTTTTTGTTTTCCTCTATTAATGATGAATAATAGGCGGTTCTTGCCTTATGAAGGGCTTTTTTATACATTATGAAGCTGTCTTTCCAGGCTAGGCGGAATTCCACTAAATTAGTGGATAGTCACTTCCTTTCCAGGTTTCGTGATATCTGCTTTAAAGAACGTATTTGTGAATCGTACCATGGAGCTAGCTTCCTCTGATATATGACCTTCTTTTTCAGAGTGGCAACAGAGTCAAGGGTTGTACGTAATGAAGCAGCAGTACTATCAACTAGATAATCTATATCTGCTGGAGTATAGTTTAGGCCATTGCCCTCTGTAAAACGGGCACATGGCAACGGAGATAATAAAGATGGAATAACTTCCTTATATTTGGTAACAGCATTATTAGACAAATATCTGCAGTTGTTAATTTTATTACCCAGATGCTGTGCAGTTCATTATTGTAAATTCAAATGTTATTAAAGAATGATGGGATAAAGGAGGGTTCTGAGGGAATACTGTCAGGGAGGTCCAGAGAAAACTACGGAGTCCAACATTGTTTTGGCAAAGTTACACACTGATTCCACATTAATTTTAGACCTCCGATTGGTGTAACCGGGTGTCATTACCGCCGACATGAATAACAATCTTACCAAATCTACATTTATCCTTAGCCAGCAGTTTTAAATGTGATTCAACATCACCCGCTCTGGCCCCAGGAATGCATTTAACTATGGTTGCTGGAGTCTCTAACTTAACATTTTGCAAAATGGAGCTGCCAATAACCAGAGTTTTTTCCTCAGCGGGTGTGTCGCTGATTGGGGAAAATCTGTTTTTGGTGATTAACCAAGGGCCGTTGTTTCAGGCTATGTTTCCTTCGGACTGCTACCCAGCCGTCCTGGCTTCCCGGGTTGCTAGGGAGCTGGAGCTCTTGAGCAGCTAACAGGAGCTACACTAGGACGACGAGCTTAAGCTACTCAGTAAAGAGGAAATGAGCAAATTAATTAAAAGTTTATAATCTCTTATGATTGGTTTGGCAAGAAAACAAAACATCTTTTCTGAATCAAATTTTGAGTGGTTTGTTTTTGTCATCTGCTAATGAATAATCTACTATGTGTTGTCACACCATCAAATCCTTACAGTATAAAATGCTGGAATTTAACAAGCAATATTGTACATCTTTTAGAATCGAGGATATTGAAGCAGAAACTCCTAAAGAGCAACAAGTTCTTGTGCAGGGGAAGACACCATTGCACAATGTCTTTGAATTGGAGCAGAATGAGGTGTGTATATGCAGATATGGGCATGTTTGTCTTAATCACCAGTACAGCAATTTGTTCATGATACAATTTTTGTGTTTATTTTTAGAGTATGTTCAGTGTGGCTGCTGAAGAAAAAGGAGAAGATGTAGTTGATACTGAACCTGAAGATGAAGCAGCTATGATGTTAGACAACCCAGCTGCAGCCCTAGCCTCACAAGACCTAGAAGAAGCTGATGTCACAGTTGCACCTATGACTGAGGAGCCACAAGAAGAAGATGATGCCACACAGGATCTGAAAAACACCTCCCATGACTCACAGGTAATAGTTGAGAATGTGGCATCTGTAATTGTGGAAGCAGAGGAAGAGTTTCCGAAGGAAGAGACTGCAATGTTGATGGTTTCTAAGGAAGAATTAAAGGCACACAAGGAAGCAGGAACTCTGGATAAAGAGGGAGATGAAACTGAAATTGAGGTTCCTGATGAAAGGTTGGAAGAAAGAGTTACACAACATGAGTTAAGTCTATCAACACATGCAACATCAGAGGATGGTGAAGCTGAAAAAACTGTTGTAAAGGCCATAAAACCTGCACAGCATGCAACCCCCAGATGGAGATCTCAGCGGCACAGCAAGCTACAGAAGGAGCTATTGGGGGAAACTACAGCCCAGGATGGAGGGAGAGTTTTGAGAGGAAGAACTATGAGGAGCACCTCCACACTCAAAGCCAAATATACCAGACACATTGATGAAGTATGTGAAGATGAATTAGAGAAAGAATATGTGGCAGAGGAGAATGAACCAGAGCAAGAAGAAATTACTTCCATAAAAGAGGATGTAGTTAATGAGGAGGACTTGCCAGAGGAAGAAAAGCAACAGCATGAAGATGAGCAACTGACAAATGAAGGGGAGACAGAGAAACAAGTGGACCCTAGGGTGAAAGACAGTGTAGTGAAGTGCAGTTCAACAGAGGTTCCTGAGGAAGCAGGGACTGAACTTACAAAGGAAAATGAGGATGAAAAAGTAACAGATGAGTATGAGAAAAAACAAAAAGATGAAGTACAAACATCAGTGGTACAGAATAAACAAGAAGCCTCTGATGATGAGGTAGAGCAGGCCCCTGTTATAAAGAGGAGAGCTGTGAGAAGCAGACAAGGTCCTAAGCCTAGAAATCAAAGCAAAAGACATCAGAAACAAGAAGAAGAGCCCACAGATGAAGCTGAGCGGGGAGCAGGAGTTTCTGCTGAAGAGATAGCAGATGAACAAGCAACAGACAAACAGATGGAGGAACACGACCAGGTTGAACAAAAGAAGATTGTTTACAAACCAGAAGATGAGATATCAACCAAGGAACTGACAGTTGTGACAGAAGATAGAATTCCACAGGCAGAGGGATCAACAGAGAATATTATACCTTCAACTGAGGTGAATGTGGAGACCGTATCAGCAGTGGAAGCATTTAAGGAGGAAGTGGCATTAAGTGTCTCTGGTGTGGCAGATGACATGATAAAAATGTCTGTCACTGTTGCTCCTGCTTCAGAAATAGTAATACTTCCAGAGGAGGCTGTCGCACCAGTACTTGAGGAGACCCAGGAAAAAGACATTGTCTCTGACATCCCCAAGCTGCAGAAAGCTACTGTCATCTTAGTGGACCTAAAAACATCCTGCCATTACTTTAGCATGAAGGAGGCAGAAGAAAATACAGCTGATGGAGAGTGTGCTGCTCCAGAAAAGGAACAGATAGAGCTGATAGCAACAGAAGAGAAGGGATTTTCTAACTGTGTTGCAAGGGAACAAACATCAGACCCAGAAATGTTGATGTTGGAAGAAGAAGATGAAGGGAAACAGGAAGACATTACAGAAAAATCTGTTGATGCAATTGCAAAGGCAGAGACTGTCAAGACAAAAAAGCTTGAAGAACATAATTCTGAAAAACAAACGGAAAAATCTGCCAGTGTGGATGAGAAAAAAAACGCAGTAGAGGAAGCACCGATTATTGAACCAAGAGTTCTTAGAAGAGGAAGAAAGACCACTGAAGCAAGCTGCAAATCCAGAGGGAGAAGCAACCTGCAGCAAGAGGAAGACAACATAGGTGAGGGTTTGACTAAAAAGGAGTTGGATGAAACAGAAACAGGCTCTTTGGCGATTGAAGGAGAGATGGAAATAGTGGCAAAGGATGCAGTAGGAGATGATGCTGAAGAGAATCTTCCACCAGCTGAGGTAGATGAGGCGATGAGCTCAGAAGAGGGAGAAGCAGCAGTTGCTGAAACCAGAGCTCTGAGAAGTGGAACAAAGACAGTCACAGATCCACCAACACACAAAACAAAAAGAAGCAGAAAACAAGTGGATGAACAAGAGGCATTAAACAGTGAAGAAGAAGAAGAACTAGCAGTGGCAACAAGAGCATTGAGACAGGGGAAGATATCTCCCTCTGCCTCACCAAAATGTAAATCCAGAAGAACTCATGAACAAATCAGGGAAGAAGAGCAAAAGGAAGAAGAGCAGTCTAAAAGTGCTGAGGAAACAGCAGTAGATGAAGAAAAAACAGAAGTCAAGGAAGCAGCTGAAGAAAAGATAAATGAAGAGACAGAGGAAAAAATTGAGGAGAGAGGAGAAAAGGTTAAGGAGGAAGCGACTTCTAAAAGAGAGGAAAGTTTAGAGCCAGAAATGGATGTTCCGGAATGGAAAGCTGTGGCAGAGGAAAGACAGACTATAGTGGAAGAGCAATCAGAAGTCATGTCCAACACATCTGCAGAAAGGGGGATAGAGGCCTCAGGTGAAGAATACAATGAAAGGATGCCAGTCTTTGAGGTTGAGGAAGTGGAACTACCACCAGTAGCTGTAACTAGATCTTTGAGAAGTGGTGGAAAGACATCCAAAGCGCCACCAAAAACCAGACCCAAAATGAGAAAAAAGCAGAAAGATGAAGAGGAGAAGAGAGGGGCATCTGCAGAAAAGAGAGCTGATAGACATGAGCCCTCGGTAGAAACAAGAATTCTGAGAAGGGGAAGGAAGTCTGTAAGTAGAAGCTGCAAACAACAAAAAACAACAGAGGAACCAAAGGAATCAATTGAGCAAGCAGAGGTAGAGGAAGAAGAAGGAGCGGCAGGGCTGGGATTAGCCGAAGAACCACCAACAGAGGGGGATGAGGGGAAAATCCCAGAGGAGGATAGAAGAGAGGTAGAGAAGGAAGAACATGGAAAAGGAGTGTCAGAAGAAGGAGCAATGACTGAAAAGGAGGAGAACACAGCTGGAGTTGCAGCTGCTGCAGATGATTTAGTACAAGAAGGAAAGACTGACCCACCATTAGCCAAACCTGACACAGACTCAGGTATACTTACAACTAGTAAAGAGGAGGTGACATATTCAGGTGAGGAACAACAGGGTGAGGAAAAGGCATACCAACTTTCTGATCTCCAAGGAATGACTGTGGTTTTAGTGGACCTGAAAAAAGCACATCATGAAGTCCAGGAAGAAAGAGCAGCTGGTCCTGTAGAAAAGACTTCTGCTGAGGCAGAAAAGGAGCAAAAGGGAGAAACAAAGGAAGAAGAGGAAACAGTGACAGAGGAGCATGCTCCTGGTTCCCCTGTGGACATAGAAACCACACAAAGACAAGATGATGGGCAAGAAGTGGAGGCAGTTGAAGAGAAACGCACCGAAGATGAACTGGCCGTAGAAAAAAGAATTATGAGGAAGAGAAGGAGGTCTGCTCCTCCCACACCTAGACGTAAATTCAAAAGAGCCACACAGTGTCAACAGGAAGAGGCAGAAGAAGGAACTGCTCCAGCTGAAGAGACTGAAGGAGAGGAAACTAAAGCTGGTAAGAAAGAAACTACCAGTGATGAGAAAATAGATAAAAATGATGATGAGGAAGCTGTAGCTCAGACAGAAAAAAATACAGAGCCAGAAGTAGAGGTAGAAAAAGTAGAAACTGTGGCAGAAGAACCGTTCCCAGAGCATGAGACAGTGGAAGGAGAACAGTACACAGTTTCACAGATATGTGCAGATGGACAGGTAGAGGCCTCTGTTGGGGGAAGTGCTGAAGAGACACCTAATTCAAATAATGGAACAGCTACTGATGAGGAGGAAGTGCCAGTTGTTGAACCAAGGGTTCCTAGAAGTGCTGAGAAGGCAGTGAGAGTGACACCAAGATCCAAAACCACAAAAAGCCAACAGGAAGAAAATGAAGAAGATGTTACAGTGGTGGAAAAGAGTGCTGATACAGAACAAACAGAAACAAAAGTTGTGAGGAAGGGAAGAAGGTCTGCTCCTCCCACACCTAGACAGAAATCCAAAAGAACCCGCACACAGTGTCAGCCAGAGGAAGAGGCAGAAGAAGGAACTACTCCATCTGAAGAGACTGAAGGGGAGGAAGAGGAGGCAGGGCAGGAATCACTTGAGGAGAAAGGAAAGAAGGCTGAGGAAGAAGTGAAGAGTATGGAAACAACGCTGGAGAAGAAGAAAATTTTGGAAGAGAATGAAGTTGAGAATGTGGTTGAAGGAGAATCTGTCGTGGGAGATGCAGATCAGATGAACGATGCCATGACAGAGGAAGAGACCAGTAATGACACAGTCCAGATTTCATCAGCTAAAGTGGAAGGGAGGAACTCTGCTGAGGAAGAGGAAAGTGCACTCATAGAAAAATCTGCAGATGTGGGATCTGACACTGCCATTGCTGAAGCTGAGGCACTAGTTGAAGATACATATGCTATGGCACAGGAAGAAGCTTCAACCACAACATCACAAAGCTCCAGAAGACAAGGAGTAGTGGAGGGTCAGCAGCGGAAAGAGGAAAACCCTGAGGATGGGCAAACACAAGAAGAAGTGCACCCATTGACTGGTGATTCAGCTGAAAACAGGGAGCTAAATGCCCATGAACGCACAGAACCCGAGGAAACATCACCTACTCCACTGGAAGCAAGGCCTCCAACTGAAGATACTGCAGAGAGCCAGGCTAAGGAACAAGGTGACAGCAACAGAGTGCCAAAGCCAGCTGCTGAAGAAGCAGCACCAGAAGAAATGGAATCAGCAGAGGAGTCTTACTCTGGTGAAAGTAAGAATAAAACTGTGGACCCTCTAGTAGTAGAAGGCAGAAATCTCAGAAGGAGGATGAAAACTGCAAAGAAAGAAGAGGGCAAAGCAGAAGAAATCCAACTTCCAAAGCTTAGATCCAAACAAAAAAGACCAAGAGTGGATTACGCGGAAAATGATGATGATGAGGATGAAGGGGGTGAGACTGAGGCAGGCAAGATAGAGAAAGACATGGGAGCCTTTGAGAGTACAAGTCAAAAGGGGGACGTCCTCAATTTACTAGATACAGGTGAAGAGGTAGAGACAGCAGCTATAAGTCAAAAACATGAGGAAGATGAGCAGAATATTTCAGAGGAAGAGGTGGAACCTATTGAGACTGGAGAAAGAGTTTTAAGAGGGAGGTTAGTACCTTCAGTAATAATCACACCCCAGTCTAAACCCAGACGTCGCAGTGCTAAAGGTCAAAAAGCAGAGGCGTCTTTTTCTGATGAAGGGAAGAGCCCTTAGCGCGCTCAGAAGAGAAGTCTCTGCAAGAGAAAAAGTACTGAGGTAACACCAACTTTCAAATCTAAGCATCACAGCAGAGTTTAGGGTGCTCTGAATACTATGATTGACATTGACACCAAAATACAGGAAGTGGTGTGCAGTCACAAAACTGGGAGAGGGCAAAAGAAAAAAAAATCTTATGCAATGTTTCAATGCAAGCTGGCCTTCTTTATTAAGCACTTTATTGTGCTTAATAATAAAATGTTAAAAAAACACAAACATTATAGCACACCCTGCTCACAAGGTCTTTGCTGCTATGCCTTACTTTGGTATGAACAGTGGCTTTTGGTGACTAATGCTGGCTAGTACAAAGTTTAGATACTGTCCATATTGCTGTGTAAATGACATTATTGAGTCAGCTCATTGACTTAATGACTTTTCTGTATTTGTGCTACTGTTACTTTACATTTTAGCATTTACCATTATTCTGCAAACTGTGTTAGACGTGTACAGGTGTACCCTGCCTTCTGCCCAAGGTGAGCTGGTATAGGCCCCAACTCCCAATGACCCTGTAAAGAATAAGTGACTTGTGGCCACAGTGACGGCTGGGCCAAAGTTACATAGTCTTGCTTTAAAGCCAGTATGTCGACAATTTAAAGTAGAGACCATGTTGATGTTCTGACCCATGAATACTCTGTAGTCATTACTACATAATTACATGAGTCGGACCACAACCATCTTCAAACTTAACCTTCATTTTGTGAAGTTTTTTTGAGTGTACCTTTCACAGTTGTGATGCTAGTGTGGTGACAATATCTGTCCAGAGACATATAAACATCTGCCAAGGCACTTAGAACTGCCTTTGTGGTAGTTCCCACACACAGACTCACAAGGTTAAAACAAAACCAGCTAAGCTGCCTTGACTGATGAGAACTTAGCTGTAAGCTTTAGCCCCCCATGGACCTGACCCAGGGACTCTGTGTGTGGCACCATGACTGGTGAAAACCTATGCCATCATAATCATTTGAAAGACTTATAGAAAAGACTATAATCACATACAAATTATACACAATAAGTGCATCTCCAACCATTTTCAATTTGCGCATAAAAAACTTCATTGGAAACACTGGAGATTAAAAAAAAATCTTGAAATATGGTATGGAAATTTTCACACTTGGCTGAGGTGGAAAAGCTGGTGTCTTGATAAAAGCAAAAGGTGACAAAATGCAATGGAAACAGACTTAGGAAATTGGTAATGACGTATATAAAGCAAGTGACATAAACATCCACTGAAGAGACGAAAAATAGCCATACTTAAAAAAGCCATACTTTCAATTATTTCTAGTGGCAAATTAATATTTTTACATTGTAAACATTTTCTTTCTAAAATGTGAATGTCTAGCTGAAGATCTGAAGATCACGTTTTCGTATTTTGTACACATATAAAATACGAAAACTGATACACATATACACATATAAAATACAAAAGCTGAGAACTCAGGTCTTCATATTAACAGTTTCTCTTTTCATTTTAATTTCTAGTATTTTATTTTAACCAGCTCGTGTGTTACACTTTGAACTAACTAAGTGAACATTATACCCGTGTAGGGAGGACAGTTTTGTAAAGCCATCATGTACCCAGTGTCATCAGTCTTGTTTTAATAATGTGATATTATTTAGTCAACATTATACTTTAGGTTATCAGTCAATTCAAGTGTTGTTCTTGTTGTTTGTATCTTCTGGAACTTGGAAGCCAACAATTAATCAGATAATTGTTGGTCAAATAATTTAGTTACGTGATGAAAAAGTGCAATCTTTCATAAATGTATTCTGTGTTTACTAGCAGACACCATTTAGGTCAGAAGGCAATAGTAGTCATTTAACGTCATTAACAACATTTATTTTTCTTTTAAATACGTTTTCTGTGTACTAACCTTTCTCTGCAAAGTTATTTTTCCATGATATGAAATTCCTATTTTTGTGGCAAATAAAGATTTCTGAAGATAGTATTTCAGTTGCTGTTTATGTTTCAGGGTGGGGGGCCAATTTGTGTCACTGGATTTTACAGTTCAATGCAAATAAGCACCAGTTGGTTAATTAATGTCATTTCTGCTTTACCTAAATACAGTCACCCAGAATAATTCCCTTTTCATCAACCTAAACTACAAAGAGTTATTTCAGCTTTAGCACATACATAGGAAACTGGACCCTGGGTCTACCTATTGTGGTGGAAATTGTAAAAAGCATTAGCTTCAGTTGCAATAGTTTCATTTTAGTGCAGGAATTGAACACTTAGAAGAGTAACTGCTGTTGAAAGCTAATGTTTCATGATCTGTTCACAAATGTATGTTTAAATTAGGATTGGGGCAGGCTTGCCTTATGACTATCACTGTGGCTGCATATAGAACTTAACAACTTGCTAAGATCTAAGAAGATCAATAATACAAATTCTGGGACGCCTGTTGTAGAATATAGTACCACACCAGTAGCATTACAGGTCTAAGCAGCTGTTGGCTGGGCTTGAATTTTTTTCAGACATCAACTTAATAGATGTTGAGTTAACTGTAGAGTAATTTTGGTCCTTAAGAACAAAGAAAAACAAAACTTGGTCTGTAAGCTGTCAGGGTCACTCAAATGTCTAACAATATTCAGTGTATTTGGAATTTGTTTTGGCATACTGACAATGAGCCAGTTAAAACTTTCAAAGCTTTCTTTTCACTGTTAACTTATGAGGTAATTTACTGATATAATTGTAAGATTATGAGGTTGATGTGCAGAGTTTTATGTAAAAAACTAATTTAGCTGCAAAGTAACAGGCCAAGTTTTCTTACACTGACAGTTTATGAAAACATCAAATATTTGCTTCAAGCAGCTGAGAAGCTTTGTCTGGCTTTGTCAGGTGTTTTATCTCAAACTGGAGTAAAGCAGCAGGTGGCAGTGTTGTTTTACTCTCACGCTACATCATTTTCCACTTATTTTGGTTAGTGTTAGCTTTGCACAGTTTTTGGGTAATTAGGTGGCTGCAGCAGCTAATACCTGAAACCATCAGGGTTGTGTGCTAGAAAGGTCAATACTTCAATCACAAGAGCAGTTATTACATTAACTAAAGCAACCAAGCTTACAAGGAGACCATTAATTAATTAATTCCTAAATACATCATACATTTTTCATATTCTAAGAAAAATGTGCTCATAAAGCTGCTGTGAAAGAGACTGGATGTGAAACTGATAAGCTATACTGTACTACATGATTTTTGTAGTACATTTTTGGATGAACTACCGCACATTGCTCAGCTCTCCCCTGGAAGCCTTAAAGGTTGCAGTACTGTCTTATAAGTCAGTAAAGAAGCGTTAACTGAATTTGAGCTTCCTGTTTTCTGACCACCACTCAAGGCAAATATCACTATCATCTACCTACACTGTGGTATATCCACATAAAGTTATGATGCATACCTTCATTTTCCCACACCCTACACTGACACCATAGCATATCCCACCAAGAAAAAAAAGCCAACGTCATGGATGTACCATTAGATATGGGGAGACAGAGGCCTTTGAAAGGTCTTGCCCTTTTTGGTACACTGAAGACCTGAGCTAGAAAAGTACACTAGATGGAAAAGTAGAACTGAGATGCAGTTCTCATGTGTTACGTCTCCAGTAAAATTCGAACATGAAAATTCAGTAGTGAATTTTCGGACATGAAAATTCGAAAATTCAGTAGTGAATTTTCAGACATGAAAATTCAGTAGTGGTGCGCCAGTAGTGGTGTATAACCTCTCTGATGCGGTCGAAACCTGGTGCCGGGATAGTGATGGCCAAACAGAAACCTGAGGGCAGAAAGAAAGAACGTTCCAGAGGTTTCAGTGCTGGCTGGAGTGAAAGGCAGTCCCTCGTGTGGCCAACATCCTTCTCACAATCAATAAAACAGGCTACTGATACAGAGGACCATGTGCCACCTAGAAATGTAAATCTTATTGCATTGTGTTTCTCTTTTCTACTCTGCTCTACCCTTTTACTGTGCTAATATGTTGCTATTTTATTGTTATTATTTCTGGTCAAGGAACCCAGACCCAAATTTTTACTTTATTATTTTTGTTCAACACTTATACTGAGATGTAGCAGATTAATTTTCAAATGCGTTTTTGGAATCTTTTTGGATTTATTGTGTCTGTCTACTTGATAGGTGCCGATTTAAAAAAAAAAAAAAAATTCAATTCAATTTTATTTAAATAGCGCCTTCCACAATCAAAATGGTCTCAAAGTGCTTTACAGAGACCCAGAACCTGACCCCAGAGCAAGCACTTAAGGTGACTGTGGCAAGAAAAAACTCCCTTTTGGGCGATTCCGCCAAATGAGTGACATTTCCGTCCCCAGTATATTATTGTATATTAAATGTATAAACACAAGTAATAATATAATACATTACAATTATACAATTATATATACAATTATATTTTATTATTATACAAAACACCGTACACATGAATCATTGTAGAAATTACAGATATATATTTTTTAAACATTTTTAAAAGGCATCTAAAACACTGATACATAGCATTTATTGCCTGTCCCCACAACCAAACGCTACACGTTACCACAATGCATCATGAACAAAATCCTTCCAAAATCTTTTTTTTTTTTTTTTGCATTTACGTCTGACTCCATATTCTATCTACACTAACAAAAGTTTTACAAAAATGTCATTATATTTTGTTTAAAATTCACATTTTAGTGCTGTCGCTAGGTTTTCACTCATTGCCCTTACCCAAACACATTCCCCCCTCTGAAAATTTTGGAACATTCCACCAGTGACAAGTTCTGCAGGAAGTGACATAATTTGGGTCTTCTGCAAGTCATGGGAAGACCAAAAGTAAGTCATCTCATTTATTTTTCCTTAAATTTAATGATATATTAGCTGTGTCTGAGACGGCTTAAAAACTCAGTCCTGTTACCTAATATTCTCTCACACAATATTTGTTGATATCAAAAGTAAAATATTCAGTTAAATCTTAAGAATGTGCTCAAGCTACTAGCATAGCTGCTAAGTGGCTAGATTTCACACAATTGCTAATTTTATGCTAAAAATTCATTGCTGTTACTCAAATAAAGAGTAACAACACTGAGTTGGCGGTAACAGCAATGAGTAGGCTAGTGCCCTCTGATGCCCTTTTATATTAATTAAAAGAATACAATGAATGAATGAATGTAAATAATATAATGAATGGATGAATATTAATTAGTTTACATGATTGCATACATTTTAAATGAAAAAGGCTAACTAAAGTTGCTGTCATCTGAGATCAGTTTTGTGAATCATTATTACAGGGACCATTGAGCGCTGCTGAAAAGCAGCGTTGGTATCGAGCCAGGAATGATGCTGATCCAGAGAGAAGGGAAAAATATTTAGTCAAGGAAAAGGAGAAGTACAAGAGAGACCTGCAGTCAGGCTAGAGAAAAAACATTAGTCAAGTCAGTACCAGAGAGCAATGACAGCGCAGAAAGTGGAGAGAGACTTTAGACTATAGGCTGAAGGAGAGAAAAAGGGCACTACAGGAACTCCTTGCCACACAGCCCAGAGCCAGCTCTAGATGTGCAGCCCAGCTTCTCAAGGTTTAGTTTTTGTATGTGTGTTGAAGGGATGTCACAATTATTTGTTTTCACAATAAATTGCGGTATTAAACGACACAATTAATTAATCTTAAAGAATCCTGAATACAGTCACTTTCCAAAAAAAATTATGGTGGATCCAAATCGTCTGATGTGTGTTCCACCATATATATATAGTTAAATAAATAAATAAATAATAAATACATTTCTAAATAGGCTACAGACATTCTTTAAACAGTGTTACTGAACAGTGTAATATAATGCAATGTGTATTTATTGATGTACTTGTGTTTTAGGCAACATGATCAAGGACAGCGAAGGCGCAGGAGAACAAAAATATAACAACAATATAACAAAATATAAGTTGATTAAACAAACTGATGAGTTACACAGTCGTATGAAAAATGTAACACGAAGAAAGGACAAATACAAGAAAGAAGTTAAAAGGTTGAAAAGGAAAAATGAGTCTCCACGTACAAAAGTCAACTGAAAAATAAGGCAGCTTCCACATGGCCATTAGAAAGACTCTCTTCTTTCATCATGTTTTGATCGAAAACATTAGGAACAAATGCACAGGGGGAGAGAGAAAGGCAGATCATTACCAAAGTCATAATGGGGCAGGTTATGAAGAAGTACAGGCTGCAATGGATTGCCCAGCCTTCAGTGGGTTTTTCAAATAGAAGATGGCAGAATGTAACTGATGGCTACACCTACCTACGGATGCAAAAGAAAGGGATAGGGAATTATCTGGTGGACAGCATGAGGACTTTCTATGAGAGAGATGATGTGAGCTGAATCACAACAGGGAAAACGCTAAGTGATCCTGACACATGCATGTGCAAAATGCATGAGAATCTGGCATTCATCGTTCAGAATCAGCACATCATCTGCACCATCAATTTGGATGAGCTGGTGAAATCAATCACATGTGACCCTGAAAACATAAAATGCATGTATGGTGACTGTAATGAATGTAAAGACCCCAGTCTCAAGTTCATATGTAGCAGAGAGTGAGGTTACTTACCTGCAGTGGGTGACAGTGGATAAGGAGCATAAGAATGACCCAAACAAAACAATCTGGCAGCACTTGTCCCCAGTGCTTGACTATGTGTGGAGTACATACCCTGAGATGACTACAGTCCATTTTTACAGTGATGGACCTTGCACCCAATATAGGCAGCAGGGTAACTTGTTCTTGGTTAGCACCGAGCTTTTCAGCCGTGGATTTAAAGTAGGCACGTGGAACTATTTTGAGGCAAGTCATGGGAAGGGTGCCCCTGATGGCATCGAAGGGGCACTAAAGAGGAAAACAGACAGCATAGTCTGCAAAGTAACAGACATACCTGGTGCTGCTGATTATGTGCAGAAAAGTATCTGCAGAAAAGTGGAACCTTTTGAACCTTTTTCCACCTACCTTTTTTAAGGTAGGTGGAGGGGGAGTGGGGATCGGAGGGGGAGGGTGGGGATGTGGTAGGTGGTTGGAGGGGGAATGGGGATGGTGGTGGGTGGGAGTGGTTGGAGAGGGGGATTTGGTTTACAGTTTTAGTTGTCAGCTGGTGGCTTACCATCAGCTGAATACGGCCTCACATGTATGATCCTGTGACATGTGTCAGAGGGCAGCTTCTGGGACTCTGGTTGGAGGGATGGTGCTTCCTCCTGAGCAGCTGGGTGAACCCTGTTTTTTCTCAGTACTTTCTTTTTTAGCCATGAGCTTAGACTCTTTGGCTTTTTTGCCTCCTGAACTTCTTTCTTCACCTTTTCCACCTCCACAGTCTTTTCACTGCTGTCATGAGCGAACGTTCACGTGTACCAAGGATCTTCTTCAGATGTTTCTTCTCATTATGTTCATTCTTCTGAATCCTTTCAAGGAAGTCCAACTTTTTTCTCAGACATTCAATCTGATGCTGATAAGTCATCCTGGTGTTTTCATCAATCTCTACTTCCTCTTCATTTATGTAATGCCTTTTCAGATTCATTATTCTTTTCCTTAATTTCTTTGGCTCATCAATATCATCCATGCATGCTGCTATGCTCTCCTTGATACGCAGAAGCTTGCCCTCAGGTCTGCACACTCAGTCTTCAGCTTGTTAAGTTCTGACTCACAGGTCTTCAGTTTAAGGGTCAGATGGTTTTTTTGAGATGGCTGAATCTCTTGGACTCATTTAAGGCAGCTTCTTTGTCTTTGAGCTCAGACAGTTGTTCTTCATTTTTGCCCTCTATGCTCTTGATCTGTTTATTCTGTTGTTTTAAAAGTTCTTCTAAAACTGAATTACTGTCTTCTTTGTCTTTCAGAGACTTTTTGTTGATAGCAATAACATGTATTTGTTCAGCCAATTCAGCAGATTCCCTTCTCCGTTCTTCCATCCGTTTTGATTGTAACTTCTCATTTTCTGCCAAATCCTCCTTTTCTTTTTGTAGCTTCTCCTCCAACCTTTTGTTCTCCTCCTGCTCCTTCTGCCTGTGCTGTTTCATCTGAGCTGTTCCTTCACTTTCAACAGCTCATATGTTTCTGCCTGCTCTCTCAACACCCTGAACCTTTCTTCATTTTGCAATGCCAAGAACAAATTAGCAAATTAAAATAAAACAGCAGAAATAAAAGCAGAAGTAATATTTACAACACAACTCGCTCACTCACTCGTACATCTGACAGATTGGGATGAAAAGCAGAGATATGAACACAACAAACACTTACATGTAGAAACACACAAACAAACACAAACTGACTTATGCATACATACAAAATCCACCCATGCCTGGGGATTCATATAGTGTAAGGACTGTAGAAGAGAGACTGCTTGACATCTGGCTGTAAGGACAGAGCAGCCTTTTTGCTCAGGAACCTCAAGACAATTTGAGCCACACAAATCACACTAAACCTTCACAGCTACATCTAACACAGAAAACACATGAAAAATACCCTGTGCGCTCTCACAGGTCCTGCTCAGAGATGTGAATCTACAGGGACATTACTAAACTCAAGAGGTTGAGTAATATTAGGACGCACAACTAGGACATCAGTTTCCTTTGGGTGACACACACTCAGTGGAACTTAAACATCACACCACCACATCAGTGTTTTTTTCCCATCTGTGTTTTCTCCTCCCACTTTGTTCTCTCTCTACATAAATATGGCTGACACTTGTGGACGACATTTTGCCTTAAATATGGTGCACAAATCAAACTTCATAGTGTTGATGCTGCTGCAGATTCACTGTCTCAATTGCAAAAGCAACAACAAAAAATACCCTAAAGACACTTGGTGTGGGTAAAATACAGAGAACAAATTTCCCCAGCTTGAGGGATCAATAAAATAATACACTTAAACACACTGATGGAGGTTTTCACCAGAATTTGTAATGAATTACAAGCCTATTTCTACAGTAGCTTGAATCAACTACATAAATAATAGAAATGTTTATTTAATGTTGCTGTCCTTGACCCTTGACAAAGATCAGAAGACATTTTAAAATGTGTGCTTTCCTTATGTGAGTATTTTGTTCTTACCAATGTTAAAGACACTGAAAACACAAATTCACCAAAGCATCCTATTAGATTCATCATGAGTTTATAGTAAATCTGGAAAAACCTGGTAGGTGCTCTGTAGTTCATAGAAAATGCACTCAGTGCCATGACCTTACAGCAGGTTTGTTTAAAATTCAATGTAACAGAAAAGTAGTCAGAAATTAATAAAGCAGATTAAACATATTTTCAATTATAACAGCACAGATGAAGTCCAAGGCTTAAAACTGAACATGTGAATACTAAGGACAGAGAACAATAAACCTATAACGTTGGCCCGTCCTTTCATCAGAGGAAGCTGAACTGGATCTGGGTTTTCTGGCATCCATCCATGCAATCTTCCTCCATAATCAGATGAATGGCACCAAACCCACTGAGAGAACCCACTGGCACCTGTTTGCAGATGCAGCTACCCATGGTGCAGAGCTGCAGCTGGAGGAATACACAGCCACTGTACTCTTCTACATCGACAGCTGTGTAGAACAGCTGTCACATTGCCCAAGCAAAGGAAGAGGTATGCAAACCAGAAACAGTGGATGAACAACAAGGTAAAAAACCTACTAAAGCACACAATAATGCATTTAAATCTGGCAACAACACAGCATACACTGTTGCCAGACACAATCTAAAGAAAGGTATAAAGAAGGCTGAAGAATCCTAACGACAGCGAGTAGGAAACCACCTCAATAGCACCAGTACCAGGAGCATATGGCCAGACATCAGAGCTCTCACTGACCATCAGGGCTCCCCGGCTTCCCTCTACTCCAACGCCACACTAACCAACGATCTCAACAACTTCTTTGCTCGGTTTGACAACGGAGACAGAGGGACAAGGACCACGGTCCCAAACACAGGGGAGGAACAGCCTCCGGCACTGAGCACACGCGATATACAATGCACACTGAGAAGAATCAGCCCACACAAAGCTGCAAGCCTGGGCCATGTCCCAACACTGTGGTGTTGAGTGTTTAGAGTTATCCTAGTTTATTACACTAACATTTCCGTGTTCTGTGGTTAATTTCTAAATTCTTGCAACGTATATCGTTTT
>JBBMJY010000025.1:13550-26251 GCA_037833715.1 Toxotes lorentzi
CAGTTTCCTGAGCCAGCCCTACTATGGGCTTTATCCTTAACTGTAACAGTGTCTATAGAAATAATTGTGACTAACTAAGGGTTTAGTCATAAGAAGAAGAAGAAAGTTACAGGTCATCCAGGCCTTTATGTCTTTAAGACATGCCTGAAGTATGTGTCCACCAATGTCCAGTCAATGTTCAGGAGCTTAAAAACCAGGAGATCTAACACGAGGCTTTATTACAATGAGCACAAAGATTAGTTTTGGTCAAATAGTAGTGTGGATATTAGCTGTGTCACAATGCTCCTGTAAACAGATGGGAATAATTGCATGACCTGTGCGCTGGCTATAGTTTTTCCACATTTAGAAAAAAAATATTTAAAGATTTTCCTGCAGTTTGGGGAAAAAACAAGATGAAAATCCAAAACTTCTTTGATCATAACAATTTCAACAATAAACATAAAACTGTCTGTGACAGCTGTGGCTGGTTCTGTTCCAGGGTTCGACCTGTTACACGGAGTGTTTCCTTTGCTCTTGGGGGGAAATGTTGGTTCAGTCTGAACCTGCTATGTATGAAAGTGACCTGATAACTTCTGTTGAGATTCTGTGTTATATAAAAAAGCTGACTTGAAGCTGCAGCAAACTGTTTCCAAACTGTGACTGCAACAAACAATTATTTTCATTATCCATGAATGTGCTGATGGAGAGTACACAGCAGAAGAGTTTGAGTTCAGAGGAAACTGTTCTCACTGAGTTACTGACACTCGGTGAAGTGAATCGTGTGTGTGTGTGTTATCACAGTCTGCATATTTCCTTATCACACACAATGTTAACACGCTGATACACAGTGCTGTAGTATTGCAGTACACTGTGGCACAGCCCACATACTGCAGAGTATAGTCGTACTTCAGTTTAGTGCAGTACACTGTCAAAGTGTACTGAGCCAGGTTGGTTGCATCTCAGCAGGGTGTTCACTGATCGCAGGTTCAATTCCCAGCTCCTCTCGATGCTAAACTGAAATGTCTCCCAGCATTACCACTGAAGTCCTACTGATACTGGACATCAAAGGGTCTATACTGGTGTTGATATTTGATGTTTTGATTGTTTAATGAGAACTGCTGGTCATTTTTCTAACCCTAACCCTAATATAGTGTTTATATGGTCTCAGCTACAGAGTCAGAGCTCTCTACTGACACACTGATATAGTGATATATCTAATATATCACTATATCAGCCTCAACGATGTATCAGTCTCATATCTCATAGGATCTATTAAAAGATGTGTATAATAACTCAGCTCTTATTACTGATGGGTTTTTAAACCTTCTGAACTCACAGCTGTGAGACCTGTGAAAAGGGTTTACAGACTAAATCAGTAGATAAACTGGACCTGTGCGACCTGTGCGTACTCTGCTCTCACCTACAAAATACCACACATTCTTTCTTCTGCAGATGCAGGTATTCACAGCATCTAACACAACCTGATGGAAGACCACACTGAACCACCGAGGATCTGTGAAGAACCAGACAGAATCACAGAGCTGACCCTCCTCCGCCTGTCCAGGTGTGTGTACCTCCGCTTTTATCGGTACAGGTGTGTGCTGTAGGTGTGTGTACCTCCTCTCTGCTCCTCTTTTCCTTCTCCACCTCCTTCTGCAGTCTCTCTGCTCTCTCCTCGGCCTCTTCCGCCTGCTCCTGCAGAACTTTGATCTTCTTCTTCACGGCCTCAATGCTGTTCACTCCGCCACTCATCTTCCTCTTCTTCTACTGCAGAATAAACAGCAGCAGGTCTTTTTCACTTTATTTTGTTTCATATGTTCAATCACTGAATGTCTCATCTACTCTGTGCTGTATACTTTAATGTGCAGATCAATCCACCACTGAAAATAGTCCCCAACGAATGAACCGTTTCCTCCTGTTTGTTTGATGAAAACTACAGTGAGCAGCTGTTCAGCTGTGAGAGAATCACGGAGCCTTTTCTCAGTGAATCCATATATTTGTGTTTGTCTGAAGTGTTAAAGGTGCACTTCAGTAGCAACCAATGGTTTTGGAGCTGAGAGCCACAGAGAGAGGAGGGAAATCAGAAAGTGTTGAGAGACAGACTATCAGTGTTGGTTTGTGTCTAAATACAGGCCGTCTACACAATCGCCACCATTTCGTGATGCTTCTGTAAAAACACACTGGACTTAAAGGTGTAAAGCATTATTATTATTATTATTATTATGTATTTTGAACAATACTCTGTATTAATCATGTTATATATTTTTAAATAAAAGTGATATTTCTGAGCCGCTTTTCTTTTTCTTGCGCTTAAATAAACTGAAACTGAACATTTTTAACGTTCACTAATGATGATCAACAGGCCAAAGACTTCACGATTAACCGAGAGAATAATGACAACATCTGGGTTTGATCTGTGAACAGATTCAGTTTATGGAGGCAGAAAACAGGCTAATAAATCACTGAGCAATCTGTTCATTATCATCCTAGAGAAACTATAATCATCATTAATATTTCTTAATTACTTAAGTATGTCCAGAAATGTGTTTTAATGTATCAAACCAGCACTAGTGTCGGTCAGGTTTAATTTTACGAGCATCGCGTTTAAAATCTTTCTCTCTCTGTGAATACAATCGTTTTAATTAAGTTTACATTTTTACACCCACACCACCTTCTCTAATTGATCAGCTATCGAAAAGGTATTAGTTCTGGCGTGCTGTTGATCTGCAGTTTTCATGTTAGCTCATAATGCGCACAGCGGACCACCGCCCTGTTAGCATGTTAGCAAGT
Source organism: Toxotes lorentzi (assembly GCA_037833715.1). Lineage (NCBI taxonomy): Eukaryota > Metazoa > Chordata > Actinopteri > Toxotidae > Toxotes > Toxotes lorentzi. The sequence continues at coordinate 16,320 of JBBMJY010000025.1, forward strand.
TAGCAGAGCTCAGAGCTGGAAGAGACCAGCTGAGGTGTGCCTGTGTGATCGTTCTCACCTGTCCGAGTACTCTGTAGGAAACACACCTGTGGCTCGAGCCTGACTTCACCCAAATCAGTCACTTCCCTGTTAGCAGCAGGCTAACTGTTAGCTGTTAGCGGCTAACGGAGTGGAGCTGCTGTCTTACTTTTTAAATTTAATAAAGTTTTACAAACTGTCTGTCGGCTCACGGACTCTGGTCTCTGGGTCGGAATGTTCTGAGAGTTCTGATCCTTTCTTTCTCGGTCCTGGTCCTGGTCCTGGTCCTGGTCCTGGTCCTGTTCTCCGCCGCTTCCTGAATCAGCCAACTCCCAACTCAGAACCCCACCCTCTTCCGGGTTAAATTCCCTCCACAGGAAGTTACGAAAACAAGGACCCTTCCAAAATAAAAGTAGTTTGTCAGATTGTCAGATTTACTGATGAATTAAAGACAGATCATAAATGCATTTATTCTCAGCAGTGTAAGAGTTTTACTTCGGTAGAAACAAAACATACAAATAACTGTTATAAGTAAAACTCCAGTCATACTTTTACTCACTTTGCGTTAATTCGTCAATAACCTTAGATGAAACTATGAATGTATGTTATATTCTAACCGATCAACTTATCTATTGCGACTGCAAATCCGAAGAGTCGCTGAGAGACAGAAGAAGGGTCCAACTGTCTGACGCGCTACAAAAGAATCCACTGAGACGTCGAACCTAGGTTTAACTGTTTATTAACAAACAAAAGATAATCAACTCATGATAAGGTGCTCTAAAATATAACCAAAGTAATCACAGTGATCAAACAAAATTAGCGGTCAACAAAAAAATACGGCATCCCACCCTCTCCCTCTCTAACAAAAGAAATCACCAGGTGAATATCAGCTAATATACCCGCTCATAACCAGGTGACCCGCTATCCCCCCAATCAACATGATCACGTGATCCATATCCTAATAAACAAAAAGAACCAAACAATATCCCTTAACCTCACTACTAGTAAAAATACATAATGCATTCATGGCTCCTGTCTTATCAATAGAATACATCTGCTATAAGTAGTCAATCCAATATTTCTGGAAAAGCTAAATTAATTTTGTTTCTGCAAATTTACATTGTTTTTCTTAAAGAATAAAATCAACTGTTAATAAAATCAAACTTTGAAAAACCACAAGTTCAAGTCAAACCTGCCGGAGATTAAAGACAAATTATTTTAGTATTTTAATGTCAAGAAATAAAAAGACAAAAGCACAGATGTTGTCCAGCTGATTAGATTTATAAAGAGCACACATACACAAGTCAAAGAATAAAACATTAAAACAATAAACTTACAGCAGAAATCATTTACACTTTTCTGATCAAGCCTTTATACAGCAAACACAAACATTAACTTCACTTCAGCCTTTCTACTGTTTAAAGAGCTAAAAGACATTAAATAAGAAGCTGCTGCTATTGAATCCACTACAGTTTATTTTTAATGAGCTCAGTCTGAATTTTAAACTGCTGTCCAACAACACAAACCTGAATATTACAGCATCATATCAGAATATTACAGTATTATTAACCAAAATCACATCTGTCTCAAGACCACTGACACTGGATCAGTCTGTAAAACTCTTCAGGTTCTACTGTAGAATAGAAACTAACACCAAAACAAACTTGTGTCAGTTTGTTTTCGAATGGTTCACAGATTTTGGAAAAATAAGAAAGCACTCACTTCTCCTGGAAAATCGGATAAAATCATCAAACTTCATGCTAATAAGTTATTTTCCTGTTGAACTCATGGACAAGTCATTTGTAAACAATCGGGATGATTCATGTTGGAAAAGTTAAATCATAAACAGCAGGTTCACTTGTAGATAGATCACATGATCCAAAAACACCTGTCATCCTAAAACTATCTGCTATGAAAACCAAACCTCATCTTTTTTATTTTTATATATATATATTTTTTTTTACATTTTTACAATTAATAAGTGACAAAATGTGATTAGCAATGTGGGAAAAAAAATCTGTAAATAGTCTCAGTTTCAGCACCAGGAGAGACATCTTATTGAAAAACATTAAAGAAAAAGTAAAGTTTAATGAGATGAATATTGTTAGAGACAATCTGATCAGTTTTAGCTGTAAACCACCGCCTCAGGGAGGTGTTTTCTAACTGCTGCTGTATCTTCAGCAGCTGTTTCATTTCATTTATTTGTTTTGGCTGTATTTTAGAAATGTAAAAATGTGAAATACAGACTGCAGTTTTTCTCTACAACAAACACTTCATCAGTTCTTATGGGTGTGTGTACAGATGAGTGTGTCCTGTATCATGTGACCCAGCTGCAGCTGTTTGTGGCTGGATGTTGATTAAAATGATTTCATCCAAAAGCATTTTCATGACATTGTCTGTTTCCTCTGCGTCTTGTTTCAGTGCTGCAGGTGAACTCAGCTGATTCAGGATTATTATGATCATCATACCATCATCTTCATCATCATCACCACTTCTGGAGCAGCTACACATTTAAAACAACTTCAGCTGCATCATCAATTCATCCAACATCAACTAAATTCACAGAAAGACAGGACAGTGTCCATGGCAGCAACGTCCAGGTTCCTCCACATCATCTACATCCTGGTGTGTCTCCTTCAGTCTTGAAGTTTCTGACTTTATAATGAAACATTTGGACATTTTGCAGCAGATGTTGAAGTTAAGAGTTTTTTTCTGGTTGTTTCTGGAGTGAGGCAGATCAGCCCACACTGACCTGGTTGTGACTCTGAGCTCTTCTCTCTATATTCTAACATTTCTACATCGACTCAGCTGTTGTGACAAACTGAATCAGATATGATCAACAAGCCCACAGGTTTGTCCCATCAACCAATCAGTGAGACAGAATGCGTTCAGGTTCTATACAAGTAAAACAGAAACAGCCATGCTAACATGCTAACAGACAGGCGCTCTTCAGCAGTGATCTCAGGCTTCAATCAGACAGATGCTCATCTACTACTCAACATTACATAAGCCCCCAGACCCCACTCCAAACAACAAAGACCCAACAGCCCTGGTCATCCCCCACATCTGTAGTAACTCCCCCTGCTCCCGCTCAAACTGCTGGAGGATAATATTGAGTCTAAGGCTGAGTTCAGACCTGAGAGTTTACATTCACACTGAACATGATGTGGACAAACATCTAGTCAAAGTCCACATGGTGTTCAGTGTGAATGGACTTTAAATTCTCCGCCCTCACAGCTGTCTGCACTGACCCCCTCTGGGTTTGATGCTGTCAAACAAAAAGTTATATATTTTCAAAACAAGATTTTTGGTTTCACATTTGACAGAAACACAAATGCAGATTATTTTATTACTCATTAAAGTCAAGCATGATCTAATGTTTCTACTGTTGAACTAATTTTAGTTTTAAATTACCATATAAATACAGTTTACACTGAGAAAACACACTGTGTTTGCTACGCAGATTAAAACAGATTATCACCCTCAACAGACACGTCACAGTATGAGGGTTTACCCCCCCTCCAATGAGTCAAAGTTAAATAGGACTGTCCCTCATACAGCAACTAAAGTGAACACAGCACGCTGTGATAGCAACTGTAGGTATCCAAAGGCATTCTGGGTAATGTAGTGTGTGTCCCATGTTTGAGTTTCAATCAGTTTGCTTCAGACAAACCAGCTGTGCCTGACTCTCTGACATCACAGTTACCTCACTCAGTGATTGGTCAGCTGTGTTGCAGTCAGACAGTGGGCAGGGTTTAATTTCTTAAAAATAAAACACAGAAACCGATTTATTCCTAAACAGGAAACTGAATGCAACTGATCAGTATCCATCCATCCATTTTCTATCCCGCTTGATCCGTCAGAGTCGCGGGGGAGCTGGAGCCTATCCCAGCTGACTATGGGCGAGAGGCGGGGTACACCCTGGAGTGACACACAAAGACAGACAACCACACACGCACACCTAGGGGCAATGTAGAATAGCCCATTAACCTAATGTTTGTGGGATTGTGGGAGGAAATACTTGGATCATTTTGGATTTGTCCACATTTAACTCAAATTTCACCTACAGACTCAGACTCAGACTCAGACTCAGAGACTCGGAGACTCAGACTCAGCAGCAGGATTTAACCCTCACGATGTGTGAGCTGTTTGTCTGAAGCAAACTGAGACACCAAGCCACACCCACAAAACCACATGTGGGTGGGGCACCAGCTAATATGATGATGTAAACAGGTCACATGGGTATACTTCCTGTTTCCAATCTAACAGCAACATTAAGAGAGCTGAGATCAAAAGCGTCTGTACAACAGGATATTGCATCATCTCCAGCTGACAGTGACTGATCAGCCAGTGACATCACAGTGACATCAGCAGAGTCCCTGAGGTTCTCAGGTGGAGGTGTGACGATGTTAACTTGGATCAGCTCCACACTCACTCTCCTCGGGAATGTCCTGTAGGTCTGAGAAGTCAGAGGTCACAGGTTACCACGGTAACAACCACATTATCTTTGTAACCAGATATTATTGTAAATGAACAGCAAACTGAATCCTTCATAACTGGCTGCATTTATACAGCACTGTTCTTACACACATTCACACACACATTTCCGCTCTGATGGAGCAGCATCAGCAGTTAGTGCGTCACACTCTCAGCAGGAGGCAGGATCAAACTTCCTGATACTGACCTCTGGGGCTGTCAGAGCGAGGAGAGATCTTCATCACTTCCTCCTCATTTCCTTCCTGGAAGTCATCTAATTGGTCAACTGGATCCTGACTGGCCAATGGGGCGAGGGGGCGGGGCTCCAGTTCCCTGCTGCCACGCCTCTTGCTCACCTGATGACAGATACGCCTGAGATTAGTCTAGTTTAGATTAGTTTCTTGGCAGTCACCTGGCAGTTCAGTAAAACACCTGTCCTACCTGTTCCTCCTTGATGACATCTCTGATCTCTCCATTGCCCCTCCTTCTGCCACCTGGCTCTGCCCCCTCCCTGTCAGGCCCCTCCCCTCTCAGACGCAGCCGTGTCACTTCCTCCTGCAGGAGCTCCACCTGCCGCCGCAGCAGCACCGCCTCCCCGCCGGCATCAAGGCCCGTGTCTCGTGATACCGACCGACTGAGGTGGGGCCCGGGGGCAGAACCTTGGGTAGCGGGAGGGGTGGGACCTGTACTAACTGACAGCTCCAGGATCGAGTCCTGACGAATCACAGCAGCCTGGTTGTGGGGTGAGTGAGTCACAAGGCTTTTAGCATCATCATCATCATTATATGAATAACATGTCAATGATCGGTTATTGTGGAAAGAAACAAAAACACATCGTAGATGATTCAGTGTTGTTGTCAGACCTGCAGGGCGTGAAGCTGGACGCTCAGATTGACCAATCGCTGACGGACTTCCTGTGGAAAGGGAAGGTGTCAGCTGTTAAAACTGCTCTGTCAATACGTTGACGTCAGTATTTGTACAGATAATGTAATCAGTTGTTTTCTACTGATTATTTATTGCTGTTATTTTCTATTGGCCTAACAGGATGTTGAATTGATTTCTGGGTTACAATATGATCAAGGATTGATGAATACAGATGCGCTTGCTGGTCGATAATCAGAAAACAGGAAGTGTTTGTTACCTCGTTTAAGGTTTGGTCCTGCAGCTGGTTACCGTTTCTGTCCTGAGAGACAGAGACAGAAAACATTTTAAACTCAGAGACAGCGTTCTCCTTCTGTTGATACTGTTCAAATATGCAGAGCTTTCAGAGCCAGTCTCTTATTTTGATAGTTTACCATAAAATGAACTTGGTCATCATCAGACCAGGATGAAATTCAGACATGAGAATCACAGAGATTGTTCAGTCACATTAAAGCACAGTAAACATTTTTTAATTCCTTTAATCTGATCTGTGAACAGCTAAAACCTGAACAGTTTAATCATTTGTTACCGGCTCATATTTGATAAATTGTTTATTTACCTGCATTTTACAACTATTGCATGACCTGCATGAAAACACAAGATGTTTCTCTCCCAGTTTTTTAAATATGTAAATTACAAAGTTATATCTGCATCTTCTAAACCTCAAACAAACTATGTTGCAACTTCCAAAAATCACCCTAAAGTTGCTTGAGGAGTAGAGACTGGGCCCTGTCTAGTTGTCTGACGAACTATGATCCAAACAGAAAAAACACACTAGGTTCGGGTTGATCTTGATGAGTTTTCTTCTTTTGTCTTATAGACAAAAGCTCCCCTCTCACCTCGTACCTGTGCACAGGTGAGTGAGTGTCCCCTTTTGTTACCTCGGCTATCACCGACTATGCCCACGTGACCCAAACTTTGTGCATCACCATGGTGACCAGACAAAACCAATCGATAAAAAAAAAAAAAAAAACCCAAGAGAATAATATGGCTCCTACAATGCTGGATCAGAAAAGATCAGTCTGTCTGATCCCTCATCCTGTTGATTCTCTGTGGCTGTAAAGTGGCTTCTCATTTTAAATGTCTCTGTTTCATTTTAGATTCTCAGACAGTCAGGACACACAGGGAGTCTTTCAGAAGCTTTTCACACCAGACTTCAGATTCTGTCTGTTTTTACACAACCTGTGTTAGTGGTTGTCTGAGACAAGATTCTTTATTAAATAGCACATTTAGTTTTCTCTTTCACATTGTTTGACTTTAAGTAAAGGAACAGTTGAAGCTTTAATCTGAGCCAGCATGAAAAGCCTGTAATCAGAGGTTAAAGTTTTTTTTTTTTTACCTTTGAGGAGCTGCCATTTAACTCAAAAGAACCGTTCAGAGAACCAGAGTCACCATCTGAGAAAGAGAGAGAGAGACAGGTAAAGACACAGACAGGTGTTCATTGTTCAGAATGACTCAGTCTCCAGATGAATCTTTGTACTCTGTGAAAACGAAGCAGCAGCTGCTTCTCTTAGACAGAACACAGTTTTAGTGACGTGTGGACAATCAGAAAAACGGTGACTCATTCAGCTTCATTCGTTCATAGCAGCATCGCAAATTTATGCGACAGAAGGGACAGGACGCGGGTGACTCACCGCTCAGGTCCTGGTTGCCATTGGTTATGGTGGATCTCTGGATGCTGGAGTCCAGCAGCAGGTCTGTCAGTCTGTCCACTGAAACATTAGAAACAGGTTCAGTTCAGTTACAATGAACCAAATCATCAGGTCTGATAAACCTGGCCAGTCACAGAACTCCACCTTCACTGATGGCGGCGGTGAGAAGCGGCTCGGCCTGAGGAGCGTGAGGAGTGTCAGCCCTGAACAGGTTCCTGCAGGACGAAGAGCCGGAGCAGGTCCTGAAGGAGGAGGTGCTCACCTCCACACCTCCGTCTTCTTCTGCTCCTCTTCCTGTTGTCTCCATCAGGTCAGAAAACAGAGTCACACGCTCCTGCAGGAGTTCCAGCACCTCCCTGTCCTTCTGCTGGATATCAGCTGGACAGAGGGAGGAGAGACAAATCTGAATTAGATCCGAAACAGCAGCAAGTTGGTGTAGGAGGTGGAGTAAGAGGAGGTGCAGTAGTAGGAGGCGCAGTACCTCTGAGTCTTCGCTGTAAAGCTTTGTCCTCGGTCTCGATGAGAGGAAACTCGTCTCTGGAAGGACAGCTGCACACAAAACACGTGATACTGTGAAGTCCTGAGTACTGGACTACACACTGTACTACAGAATACTGCGCAGTACAACAGTACTGACCTGAGAGCGGCCTGCTGGATCCTTGTCTTCCAGGTCTGGCGGTCGTCTTTAGATGGAGCATGCAGCTCGTACATCTCTGGGGGGGTAGAGGCACTGATCAGGTACATGCCTCTCTCCTGATTGGCAATGTCTCTGACGATCAGGTTAGTAAGAGAGACCACTGGGGACTTGTCCTGAGACAGACAAACAAGGGGCAGACAGACGGGAAGAACTTTACCACAACATCTTTTTTTTTTGAGGGAGGGTCTTGTCTGGAAGGTGACTGGGAGGAACAGCCTGATCTGAACCTGAGCTGGCTTTTGTTGTTAGACTGTACCAGTCTTCCATCGTGCAGGCTCCTGAGGTGGTCCAGGAGTGTACCTGGTATCTGAGGTCAAAGGCTCTGTCAGTGAGCTGAGGGGAACCTCAGATTAAGGAGGACTTAATACTCAAAACCCAAAACTGGTCAAAGATGAATGAAAGGTGGATGAACAGAGAGAAGAGGAGGAGGGACATGAGGAAGGTCAGGTAAGACCAGGTGTGACTCACCAGTGATGCGAAGGTGAACTTCTGATCTTTCTCCTGAAGGAAAACCAGGATGTCTGACATAAGCAGCACCTGCACATCTGTACACAAACAAAGACGCTGGTGAACAGATGTAAGCTCTGCCCACATGCTTATGTGTGACATCACAGCAGGTAAACAGGTGATAGGGTATCAACCTCCTCTACCTTTCATCCTGGAGCCCTGGACCTTCCAGAGGAGGGTCCCCTCGTGGAGGAGCCTCCTCCTCAGCAGCTCTCCTCCTCTGAACACTCCCCCTCCCTGGACCTCCGCCTGGGCCCGGGGGTCCAGACGGGCCTGGATTTCCTGCAGCCTCCTGGTACGGTCTAACTCCAGCACCTCCTGGTCAACCGAGCTGATCAACTCTTTCAGGAGCTGCAGTGCCCGGCTCAGACCCTGCGCCTCCTCTTTGTTGCCTGCAGGAGATCAAAGGGACATGATCTCACCAGAGGTCAGAAGGCAAAGGTTATCAGAGGTTAGATGCCATCAGAGGTCAGTGGTTACCTTTGGTGTTATCAAGGATTCGTTGGATGAGGACGGGGTACTTTGTGATGCGTTGTGTGACCAGCAGGATACACTCCTGGACACCATGACGACGCAGAAGAGGACCACGACAGACACGCTGCGCATTACGGGACAAACAGAGACACAGGTACTCAACATCAACCCAGAAATACCAGGTCTAAACTGGTTTAAACAGATTTAAACCAGTTAAATCAAGTCTAAACCAGCTAAGGTCTAAACCAGTGTAATCAGGTTTAAAGCAGGTCAAAGTTAAGACCGGTTTAAGCTGAGGCTAAAACAAGATATATCAGATAATAAAAATAAAACCAGTATAAACACACTAGCTGATCAAGCTGATCCGGATGATCAGCTTGATCAGGAACAGACAGTCTAACCCATTTACAAAGACTGAGTGTAATTAAAACCACCAAACCAGACCAAACTGGACAGAACTAGGCTGGTTGAGCCTGGTTTAGGTTCAAATTCAGTTCTAAAGAAGATTAAAGCAATCTAGTCAGATCCTGGTCCTTTAAGTCCAAGTCCACATCCCAGTTCTGGTCCTGGTTCTCACCCTGATGAACTGTTGCAGTCTTCGGTCTCGAGTTAAAACCTCTTTGTAGAGTTTCACAGCTTTCGGGTGTCGACTGCAGAACTCTGAGTAAAGTTTCTTCATGTCGTCAGCACACTGACCTGAAAACTGGACACACACATGCACACATGTTTGAAACAAACAGCTTAAAGGGTTCTGTTGCAGGTGACTGTGTAACACCTGCCCAGGTGCTACAGGTGATACTGCATTTTGACGATTTCCTGTCAGACATGTTTCCTTTTCCGTTGAGTTGAGCAGATAAACTGAGTCTCTCTGTCGGAGCTGTAGAGATGAACACGGCTCACTTTCAGTTTCCTGAGTGTCTCCTAACTGGGACCAGCTTTTTTTAATTTTACCTGGACTCAATTTATGTCTTTTATCTTCTATTGATTTGAATTGTTTTACTGTAATTTAGCTGTTTTCTTTTTTTTAAATACCCATTTCTGTAGAACTTATTCAGATTTGAACTTGAATAAGTTCAAATCATGTCTTTAAGACATGCCTTGCTCAGGAACCTGAACCATCCCTTAGTTATGCTGCTATAGGCCTAGGCTGCTGGGGGACTTCCCATGATCCTCTGCACACCTCTCCT
>JBBMJY010000025.1:57433-68297 GCA_037833715.1 Toxotes lorentzi
GTCAAAGACATGGTGGATCACAATGAATCACATATACCAGCTGGTCAGGACAGGAGCATGAATCTGTGCCTCAGCTGGACAATCATGTATGAACCTACAGTATTAAATGAACAAACTCATACGTGACAAATGTTGTTCTATACATTGTGTATTATACATAAGAACACACTTCTAACTCTTGTGATATGATCATTGTGTGAATGAACTGCAATAAAAAGGACATATCTAAATCCAGCTATAGCCTCCTGTCTGTCTGCCGGTGCTGCTGATGAACAGAGGATCTGTTCATGAAATGTAGTGAACTTACTTCTCTCCGTTATTCCTGCTCAGCCAGGATCATTAGAAGTCATTAGACGTCTACAATACAGAGCTACATGAACAGCAGGTTAGATAGATAGATCGATGTACTTGATTCTTATGTTACAGCAGCGAGTAAAAAGTCAAAATAAAGAAGTACAACAGGTTGTACAACATGTTAATGATGCGAGTGTACAAGACCTGTGTACACCTTTCCTCACCCGTTTACCTTCTAAGATATAGAAGACATTCATAACTACTTAATGAGACGGTACGAAGTAAACGTTACAGTTTTAATCACATTTAATTTACTTAAACGTGATGTTAACCTGAACTATTATGACGTCCATATGGACAATTTTATTAATGTACATTAATGCAGCACATTGGACAGTAACACAATACACTTAAATTTAATCACATGTCAGAAACACAGAACAAACGTCCTCATATTAACGTACGAGTTAACAGAGGTTAACAGTGGTAACCAGGCGGGCAGGGCCAGGTACTGTTAGAGAGCAAATGCTAATGCTAGCACTAGCTCATTAGCTTGTTTATGATGCTAATTGTCTCCACTTCTCTGGTCAGAGCACAAAGGAAAAACGCACCAACATTTGGGCTGCACTACACGTTACGTAACTCTAAACTGTATGTTAAGTTCATTTAAACTGGACACCATTAAGAAAACAAACATTTACTTACCGATAAAACTGGATCCCAGAATCCTCGGATGGTCTGTTGGTACAGCTAACCGAAACACACGCTGTAATTATGGTGAACCAAAAAACTTACGAAAACAAGCTAACAACATAACAGTCTGTGGAAAATTCCTACTCCACTGACAAATTAAGACAGTGGAGTAGGAAAGACAGTAATTACACTACAAATGCATCTAAACGTTGTATGCGGCGCGGGTTCACCGGTGTATAATCTCCATGGCTTCGTCTAAATGGCCTGTCAATCACTCCCGACCATGGCTGTCAATCAAACAGCCACGCCCCCAAATATACCCGTCTTACAGGTCTAATATTTAATTAATTAGGGAATTATTTTCAGATGGACCACCAGATCACGGACCAGGAGGAGCACATTTAGCTATTGACTTCATAGTGATGTGTGGGAAAAATGTATTGTCTTAGTATTTCAAGAGTGAAATCGATTGTTGAATTGGAGTCTATGGAGGCGGAGATTACTTGGAGCCAATCCCTAGCGGCCCTCATTGCACTTTAAGGCACTTCCGCATTGGCTTAATTTTTCAGACCCGGAGTCAAAGTCCATTTTTTAAAATACGGTCTATGGGTTCAACTCCTGGTTTTCAGGGTTAACCCAAGGATCCTGTAGGAAAGATTACTTGTTTTCCAGTGATCTGATTGGTCAGTAGTTTGGGCTGTTGACAGGGTTGATCTGTTGGTCAGCTGTGCAGCATTAGTTACCATGGTGATGTGACGTGGTAAGAAGTGAACCACAGTGGTAACCCTGAGAACCCAGAGTTAAACCTGAAGTTAGCTGGATAACCACAGATCCTGCTTCGTAATCCTGGACTCAAGTGGTGTTTGTGGTGTTGCTGTTTACTGACTGACCAGGTAGTGTTTAGTCACGCAGGCTTCGTGGTTCAGGGCGTCGACACAGCGACTCAGTAGGTGAACCTGAGTCAGCAGCTGCACATGCTAAGATAGAAACAGAAACAAAAGCTGTATTTGAAATTGATGATTTTGATGATGTTGGAGATGAAGATGAGCTGATCACCGATATACAAATACAAATGCAGAGGTCGACGTCTGAAAAGCCAGAGGGCGCTACATGAATGCCACATTCCATCAATTTCCTGCTGCAAATCCGGGTCCAGGTCACGGTGGCGGTCGTCTGAGACAAGCAGCCAAGAGCTCCTCCTTCTCTAGCTTCTGGTAGAAGATCCTGAGGCAATCTTTTCAAAAGTCTCCACTCCAGAACGTAAACCCTCTAACAAGTCTTGGATCCTGAGGTTCCCAGGCCTGATGCAAAATATAATCCTCCAGCCACCCGGGTCTCTTCCTGCTTCCTTCCTCTAATGAGATGTTCAGCATCAAAGATCCACCATATCATTTTTTCAGTCTCTATCCACAGCTTTACTTTCAGGACCAGTTCACTCTGAATCACCACAGTGACAGGACAACCTATGACAGGACCCACCCTGGTGGAGTCCAACACCCAGGGAGAACCTGTTTGACAGACACAGACTCTACTCTCATTCTGGTTACTCAAGGACTGAAGGACTCACAGTAATGGCCCCCGTAGCCCAGACTCCCACAGTATCCTCCACTAGTTACCCCTGGGGAACATGGTCATAACCTTTCTAAAAGTCCACAAAACACATGTGGACCAGATGTACAAACTGCCGTGACCCCTCCAGAAGGACTGGACTCATTGTTACTGAACCAGGAATTGAACACAGAATCCACATCAGTCCTCTGTAATGTGAGGTTCAATGATCCTCCTCAGGGAATATTCTCTTTTCCACCTAGAGCAGCACCTAGCTGGATACCTTTCACTGTGGGGAAACTCTGGAAACTGTGCGAATCCCTGTCCAGGTGTTTGGTTGTAGAGATGAGCCCAACTACATCTCAGAAAAAAGTTTTTTTTAATCTGGTGCTCTTCTCTTTCAACAACCGGTCAAGGCACATGTCCCTCGCAGGCCGTGATGCAGCAAGAAAAGAGTGCAGCTTTGGACTTTGGACCGGACTGAGATCGGAGGATTGGTGGTTCAATCCCTCAATCAAGCACAACAGATATGGGTGGTGGTGAAGAAAACTGCAATAACTTAAGGTGCTACATAAATGAAATTGACTACTACTATGTTGTTTTACATACCTGCTGTATCTGCTGCTGTAGCTGCTGCTTCTGGGTGAAGTCCAGGTGGAGGGCAGGGCACACCTGGCTCGCCAGCACTAAGACGGGTGTGGCGGTGTTGGGCTGCGGTGATAGGCTTTTCATTTTTATGTTGTTACGGTGATGATTGGTTGTGTCCTGCAGGGCCCTCCTCTGCTGCAGAGCTTCGTACTGTTTTCTGACCGTTTGCCGTCGCTCCGTTAGCATGCCGGCTAATGGAGCCTCAAAACTACAGACGGGAAAAACAAACTGCTGTAATATGGAAAACACAGCAGACGTCTGCTGTGAAGTCGTAGCACGTTATCTCTCCACAGGTGTTTACTAAAACAGGTTGTGCCTTCTTGAGGGGTGTGGCCTGTGATGTGTCATCAGAAGACTGAACATCAGTGGAATAAATGTGAGACACACTGAAGTGTCCCAGCTGTGTTTGGCAGGTTTCAGAAAAGGGACAGTTTCTGTTGTATGAGACCTGACGGGATGTGCCCCCCCCACCCGCTGGATTCTTCTTCATGTTCCTGTTTGAAGAAGCAGCAGCAGCAGAGGCTGTTTCTCTTCCTCCAAACCCAAACAGTCACAGCACTTCTCTGCTGCACCGTCCCAACAGGAGGACCTACACCAACTGTGCACTTGTCTGAGTGTGTTCATATGCCTGTGTTTATACAGAGGTACAGTTACCATGGGAACATATTCTCAGACTCAGACCCCACTGTACCTCTTTATATAGATGCATCAGTACATACAATCATGTGAAAAAATTAGGACACCCTATGAAAGCTTGTGTGTGTGTTTTTTTCTTTTTTTTTGGACATATGGATATTTAATATCAATTTTAACAATACTGAGAGATTCAAGTAATATCACTTAACAATTAAAACCATAGAAAATACTTTTTAAAACTCCCTGTAAAATGTAATTTTAAAAAAGTGCAGTTTCTAGTGAGGAATAAATGAGAACATCCCCACATTAATTCCCACTTAAAATGGCTAAAGTCGCACACAGGTGTATCACATCAGGTGCACATGAACAGAACATCGTTACCCAGCAATTCAGAAAGAAGACTGTAGCAGTTTATGAGTCTGGTAAGGGATTTAAAAACAATTTCAAATCAGCCACAAGTTTAATTTTCTTGGGAGGTGTGCAAGGAGGAAACCTTTGCTGCTTTGCTGCTGTTCTTTGGACAGATGAAAATTGAATGATTTGGACACCAGAACAGAGGACATGTTTAGCATAAAACAAATACAGCATTCCACCATGAATTCTACTGTGTATCAGACAGTGCTTGAGGAACATGTAAGACCATCTCTAAAAAAAATTAAAGCTGAAGCGGAACTGGACCTTGCAACATGAATATGACCAAAAACCAGTAAATCCACCAAGGACCGGCTGAAAACTAAGAAATGGAAAGGCCTGGATTGGCCGAGATCAGATCCTAATCCCATTTAGATGCTGTGGGGTGACTTGAAAGGGCTGTACATGCAAGAAACCCCTCAAACATCTCACAGCTGAAAGAATTCTGCATTGAGGGGTGAGGCAAACTTTCTTCAGACCGATGTCAGAGACTGGAATATGGCTACAAGAAGAGTCTCACAGAAGTTATTTCAGCCAAAGGGGGTAAAACTAGCTATTAGGGGGCAGGGTGTCCTCACTTTTTCCTCAGTTAGAATACACATTTTTTTTAATATCTTTTGTTTCATAATTAAAAAAGGCAAAGTTTTGTTGTTTACCCGCAATTAAATAACATTATTTTCCAGAGATAAATAAAAACAAGATTGGACATCGATATTTGAACATTTCTTAATAAAGAACTAAATATTTAATGGGGTGTCCTAATTTTTTCACACGGCTGTATGTATTTTTACAGATGAACATAAGCTTGAAGCTTTAAGCTTGACTTCCCATCATGCATCACAACACACTGTGCAGGGGTTTTACCGTAAAGCTTGTGGAACATTGAATTTGGGTCCAGTCTGTGATGGGGCCTCCTCCTCCTCCTGTTCCTCCCCCTGCTCCTGCTCCTGCTCCTCAGCTGTCACCTCCTCCTCCTGAAGCTGCAGCCATCGAACATCAGCGTCACATGAAAAGACCTTTTTGACTGAACAGTCCATGACGTCAGAAAACAAAAGCACCGTCCACAATTCCTGAGTTTCAGCTGATCAGGAAATGAGACGATGTACTGAAGGAGTGTAAAATTACCACAATTCAGCAACAATCAAATAAAGTTTCAATATCAATGTTCAAACTGACCACACACACAGAAACAGCATATACAGACATAAATCAAACGTTTGTGTGGCTCAGATGCAAAAATGTACACATGTACCAACAGAAAGGTCAACAACACAAACTGTGACAACAGCAAGCGTTGGCAGACAAACAAAAACTGCGGGTAAACAATAGATTGTATTGTTGGTTGTAAACAACACAATCTATGAACATATAACTAAATATTGTTTGTGTACAAATTAGCAGAAAGCAGCTGGTAAAGATCATCTCAACTCACCATATCAAACAGCTCCTCCAGCAGCTCATTCACTTCCCTCTCTGAAAAAGAAGAGTTCACAGTGAGGAGACGACGCAGAAGAGGAAAGAGTCTGAAATCACTCCAATGTATTATTTAAACTGCTCAACATCTACTGTGTGTCCCTTTATTTCAGTGTCAAAGTCCAACATACGGTATACTGTCTCTTAACAATGCAATTCTTTTTACATTTTACAACTGAAAGACCACTGAGCGACTCTACAGCTGTCAGTGATGAAGCAAGACGATGAAGGTCAGTGTCTGAAATCTGAATTCACTGTGACTGTGTGTTCTATGGGGGGAGGCTGAATGAGTCAATCAGGGGGTGATTTCAGACGTAGCCACAGTGTGAAGTCCTGGAAAACTCCCTCAGTGTGTGACACCCACTGGTGATCTGGACGGCCCGGTCTGTCCTGTAGTCCTCCAGGTCTGGTTCGTCCATGTCGTCCAGGAAGTTGTACTCAGGGTCATCGTCATCATCAGCTTCCTCTGAGGAGTCAAACAGTCCGAGATGTAAACAACAATGACAACAAACAAAAAACAGACTCACACTTCCTCTTTTTCAGAGCCGAAAAGCAAGAACTTCTTAAAAATATCATAACTCTGAATCTGCTGTTCGGCCTGTTCTCACCGGAGCAGAGGAAAAGCTAAAACCATAAAGACAGAAAAGTAATTTCAACAATGTAAAAAAGCTTCTGCACATTTCACTGACATCACTTCTCTTTGAAAGCATCTTTTATAGAATCACAGCACAGGCAGTTTTCGCTGTCTGTGCTGGGAAGGTTAGATACAGGTCTGTATTTGGCTGAAACACCTGGATCAAGAGCTGGCTTCTTAAAAAGAGGTTTAATCACAGTTGCTTTAAAGGAATGTGGATCAGAGACTGATAATGAGGAGGGATTTATCAGATCTAGTAGTTGACTCATAAAATATAAATATTATGAATTGATTTGGGGCTAATACTTCAAAGGAGTCACAAATTTGT
This sequence comes from Toxotes lorentzi, assembly GCA_037833715.1. Lineage (NCBI taxonomy): Eukaryota > Metazoa > Chordata > Actinopteri > Toxotidae > Toxotes > Toxotes lorentzi. Next base: position 64,099 of record JBBMJY010000025.1, read on the forward strand.
AAGCAGTCATCACCACACTTGGCATGTATAGACATATAATTTGAGGAACATTTCCTTCCAATAACAACACTTCTGATTCTTTTAAAGATTCAAACATTGATTCACCATGCAACAGTCATCAAAAACATCTGTCCTGCTGTTGAAAGACAAAAACTGCCTCAACTACCAAACATAGATAAATTTTCTCAGAAGCCAAAAGAAAGAACAGGCATCTTTTCCCAATACTGACAGGCAGCAGGTAGACGAAGCGAATCCGAACCTCTGGGAGCATTAACAGATTACCAAAGGAACCAAACCATATAAAACCTTCATGGTGGATTACTTTTTGTCTCGTTCAGTGAAATTATTAATTATTTCAAATTATGCAGAAGCAAAGATCTTAACCTGCAGTTTCCTGCAGTCCATTAACATCCCAGTGTGTTGAAGGAACGAACTCCTGACTGACAGGCAAGAGAAACATTTCATCTTCTGTGATCCAAAGCACGGTGCAGATGATTCTATTCTATTCTTTTGTGTTGTAATTACAGATTCTTCAACAAATTAATCTCTCAGAGTAAAACTGTCCTGCTGGGAACTAATCAAAAGACTTTCAAAAACATAACTGCACATACGACGAGACCTGGACTGGAAACCAGACTGGTGTTACAGAAATGTGTCGGTGAGCAGAATCGGTTTGAATGAGCTGACGTTTGACAGCAAACAGAAAATGATTCCAGAAGTCCAAACATAGACTCTTGTTCATATATTTGATTTGTTTGTTAGAAGCTGGTGAGTGTTTGTATTTTTCACTGCAGTTTTACAGAAAAAGAACTTTATTTGATTTATTTCATTTAACTACAAGAAAAACAAAATATAAAATTTAAGTTGTGAAACTGAAAATTATGTCTCTGCACATTTTACACCTCATTAGGATTAAATCAAACTGACTCAGAGTGTAAAGATGCTGAGCTGTCAATCAAACCGTCGAGACGTCATGCCGCAGAAAGCAACAGCTGATTAAACCAGAGATGTCAGAAACCATCAGAGCCTGTTAGACAACATGAAGATGAAACAAGGCAGACTCATATTTTGACAGCACTGCTGACGGTTTGACCTCTGACCTTCGTTGTAGGGGGCCATGAGACCCTGCAGCCACTTTGTCCAGTGACGGTCCTCCTCCCGCTGGGCGGTACTCAGGTCGTACATGTCAGCTGTAATGTCAGGGGCCAGAAGTTCCGCCTCCAGCTGACCCAGAGGAATGTTAACAAGACGAAGTTTGGAGCGAGTGCGAAACGCCAGACAGCCTTCATCGTCACCATCATTATCATCTTTCCTGTCCAAAGACTGACGGACAGTGACAAAAACAGGTGAAGAGAGATAGTTAAAGGTGTAGGTGGGGGTTAGTGACAGGCTCAGGGGGTGGTGTTACCTGGTTTAAGGTGTAGGTTGGGCTGCAGTCCAATTCCTCCTCCACAGCGTTCAGTCTTTCCAGAAAGGAAGATTCGGCAGGAGACGTGAGGGGCTGAGGAGCAGAGGTAGAGATCATCACTTGTTCCCTCAGTTGTCCTGGAGATCTCTAAACAGAAGGTCAGAGGTCAGCTGTGAGGATACCTGAGGGTGTCAGAGTTCAGTGCACCTGTGGGGCTGCAAGGTCAGGGTACCTGTAGAGGTCCATCAGTCCTCTGGTGTGCTGACAGTCTGGGCTGAGAGTCCTGATGCATTCTGAGAGGTGAAGCTAGGCTGTCTGCATCACTGAGGAAGGTCTGCACACACACACACACACACACTTTCATTAAAGGTTTTTTCAACCTAAAGCTTCGCCCCACTGTATCTGTTACGTCTCCAGAGAATGACATGGTGACAGGTGGTGAGGTTTGCATGACCGAACACAGATCAAACCTCCATCCTGTCGACCTTCGCCCAGAAGCTTCCTGTTCCTGTTCAGATTTACTTGACTAAAAATTTATTTTCTTTGTGTTTAAGGACAGGTCACAGCACCGCCGGCAGGTTAAACGTCATAGATTCACTCACCTCCTCAGCTGTATCTTCCTCTTCTTCCTCTTCCTCATCAGGACAATACTCTTCATCTGACGAGTCCCCGTCATCCTCAAGAGCAATGTCCACAAACTGAGGAGGCTGCAGGAGAGACAGACAGTCAGAGAGACAGACAGAGAGAGAGACTGAAATCATCCTGGAGTTAATTTACCTTGACTGTGTTCACTGCTGACAGACTCCAGTCCAGTGGCTGTAACCAGACAGACAGACAGTTAAAGACAGACAGGTGAAGAACATTCATATCAGCGAAATGTGTTATAATGTCCAGATAAAGCAACAGAGAGGACAGTTTGAAGTGGAGTTCACCTGTCCCTGCTGGACGGCCTGTTTAAGTCTGGACCGAGTCATCTTAGGCTCCTGTTGGAAAAAACAGAGAAATACTAACAGTCTGTAGACAGACAGACAGGTGGACAGGCAGTAAGGCAGACTCATAGGTTCAAGTGTTTTTTGTTCAGGAACATGTTAAAAACGATGCTTAAAATAAAAGATGCCTCAAGCAGCTGCAGGACAAAGAAAACAAGAAGACTCACAAACATGGGAAGGTCCTGAGTGTCTCTGATGGCAGCTTTCATCATGGCCACCACACGCTCATGGGTAATCACCTCCTAATGTGGGACACACAACTTGTTACACAGCGCGTACAGAATAAAATGCATTGTGTTGAGTATGAATCCCGTTACACACTCCTGGGCTGTGCGATATGAAAGTTATTTTTTGGTCTGTCTGGGAATTCACATTAAAGCAGCACAAACAAACACAGACGAGGAGGGGAAAATCCAAACAGGAGTCTGACCAGCCAAGACAAGAGGAGGAACCTAAACCTAAAACAGGAGCTGCTTCTGTTGCACAGACATGGTTTGGGTATCAAAAGTTTGACACTGACCAGAAAACTGAACTTATGGTGCAGAAAGGTCCCCACAACAGACTGAGCCAGCCAGACTGAGACACCACTAATCAGTTTAATCAGCTGTGAATGAATCCTGTCAAACTATATGGACAGAGTCTACGAAGGAGAGACTAAATTAGAGAAGGATGCTCAAAACAAATCACACCACATGGAATCACGACGATGGAGGGAGGTAAACGCTGCCGTTGCAGCTGAAATTGTCAAAGACATGGCTTCAGTTTACACAGTTGAGAACAAGGATGAGAAACGAGCAACGATATGTATCAATATCTGGAAACGAGACTTTGGTCGTATCACACAGCCCTAACACACTGTGATATGTGTGATAAACATGTTCATCACTGCTCTGTGTGTTTCAAGTGACAACACAAGAAGGCGACAATTTCTACTGGGCTCACATTTGTGTGTGTGTGTGTGTGAATTGCTCACGTGCAGGATGGTGCGGACATTGCTGGAAGTCAGATTGTGCTGTTTGGACTTCCTGTCCAGATCGATGTCCAGTCTTCCCAGTTCATCCTCACTGGACTCGCCGGCGACAACCTCGTCGTCCAACATCCCCCCAACCGCGGAGGCAGAAAGTTCAGGTGTGACAAACGAACATCTGGGTCCGCCTCCGTCAGGTGAACACCTAAACGTCTGCACAGTTGACACGTCTGTGTCACCTGAGACAGGTGTTATGTCCTCAGAGGAACTTCCTGTGCGAGACATGACCGTCTGTGACTTCCTGTCCCGTCTGAACATGCTTCTCTGTCCGTCCGTCCTCAAAGATTTAAACCGCACAGGACAAACATCCTCTCCTGCTGGACGCCTTCTGTCTGTACTCTGAAACAAAGCGAGGACGATCAATACCTCACTCATTGATATAGCTGATTATAAAGTACAAGTTACTGTAATCGCAGACAGGACTTTGTGAAGCATCTATGCTGCTTCACAGACGCTCTGACAGTTTGATGTGTATTATGACAGCACACTGACACAGTGCTCCAGAGTCCCGCCATTTTGATGTCACCAAAGATCTGTGAGGTGCATAAGGGATGGTTCAGTTGCCTGAGCCAGCCCCACTATGGGCTTTATCCTTAGCTATAACAATGTCTTATAGAAATAATTGCAACTAAATATAGGTTTAGTCATAATAACTAAAACTGTAACTACATCTAATTATAAGCTTTGTCAAACAGAAGGGTTTTAAGCCTAATTTTAAAATTAGAGAGGGTGTCTGCTTCCTGAACCCAAACTGGCAGTTGGTTCCACAGGAGAG
>JBBMJY010000025.1:82408-97516 GCA_037833715.1 Toxotes lorentzi
CCCCCCCCCCCCCCCCCCCCCCCCCCCCCCCCCCCCCCCCCCCCCCCCCCCCCCCCCCCCCCCCCCCCCCGCCGTGAATCTGCTCGCAGCGGCTCTGACCGCACAGACTCGGAGGAGGAAGAGGAAGCGAGGAGGAGGAGTGACGGTGCAGCACCGCCGTCAGTCAGTAGACAGTCGGTAACCGTCAGTAACGGTCGGTCGGATGATGATGAAGATGATGCTGCTTCTTCAGCTCGGCGGTAAGAAAAGAAAAAAAGCTCCGCATGTTTTCCTGTTTCCTCCTTCATCATCAGCTTCACCTCCATCAGCGCACCGCTGTCTGCAGCGACTCACTCACTCTTCCACCTCCACTATCCCTTCACCGTCATCACCAGCCGCAAACGGGTGTTAACGGATGCTCACGGTGTGTGTGTGCGTGTGTGTGTGTGTGTGTGTGTGTGTGTGTGTGTGTAATTCTAACCAGATAAACGCAGAACAGTGATGGTGATGATGATGCAGCAGAAAACACACATCCTTGTCTTACATGAGATGTGAGGACGCTCGTTGAGTCCCTCACCTTAAACCGGATCCGAACCTGGCCCTAAAACCAGGTCTGGAACCTTAGACAGTCCTCTGAAGCTGTGAGGACCATACATGTCCTCACTACGTAAGGTCTATAACTCACACTGGTCCTCACAAAGATAGAAGTACAGACACACACACACACACGCTGCTGCCATTAACTTCGCAACCGGTGTGTAAATATAGAAACGACTGCGTCAGAGCGGCAGACTGACGTAGAGATCCGGTAAAAACCCGGTGAATCTCTGGGTCTGTGCTGTGAGCAGCATTCCTCCACACTCCGACACCTTCACCATCATCATCATCACGTCACTGAGCAGACAGCACAGACAGCGGCAGAAGCAGATGCATTAAGATGTGTGTGTGTTCGAGGATAAAAAGCATCAGATGGAAAAACTCAGCACAGAGCAGCTGCTGTGACTGACGCTCAGCACAGTTCAGAACCTGCTCTGAATTATGACGGATTTTCACATTGAAACTAAGGCTTAGATTGAAAGTAGATAAATCACTTGCTATGATCGGATGAGACTGTTGATAAAACGATTCACAGACCTCCGCCTTTCTTTAACTTCTGCAGCTTTTTATTACATTTATCAGTTTTAGATTCTAGTTAGTTTTCAGATTTTACTTTGACAGTGTAAGTAATAATCTAAGAATGCTGGATTTGATAACACAGCACTCACTTTCATTTTCATGACCCTCCTGCTGTTTGATCTTTCATTAGGCGTCATCTCATCAGGACATTTATTCTGACACTTTGACTTCCAACCTTCTGGAAAAGATCTGCAGAGAATCTGGACCAAAATCTGTTCATTATTAATGTCTTTACAGCTGACAGTCCTGAGTCAGACCTGAACTCACAGTCCTGAAACACCTTCACAGCCTTCACTTCTTCAGCATATCAGTATCTCTGATGTCCATCCTGCAGAACTTCATTGAGAATCCTGCTGTTTTTAAGTTTCCTTCAGTATCACAGTGATCCAGTGAGAGGTGTGTGTACATCCATGGGTTTTCTGCAAACAGGAGCTGATCACAGCTGATTCAGCTGCTGTTAATGGGACAGTTTGACTGAATGGACACATATACAGGGTAAAAGGGGGCAGGGGTGTTCACTGTCCATTAACACCTCTGAAGGTCAGAGGTCAAACTGTGACATTTTCTGACCCTACACTGTTAATGAAGAGTTAATAAGCTGGAACCAGTAGCTAATGTTTAGTAGATCAGTTGATAGATATTAACATTAGGGTCATGATGATATCACAGTGACATCATCAAGCAGTGGATGCTCTAATGAGGGACACTGTCCAGATGCATTATGGGAAATGTAGGACCAAGTGGGTCAGCTGGGTGAAGAGACACTGCAGACTCAGATTACTTTTCAGTCAGCTGTTTGTGGAGTTTGACGGCAGTTGTCGTTCATTCTGTGGGGTCAGTGTTTAACCAGTTGATTCTGTTACTAACAACTATAAAACCAGCCGACAGGTCCAGAGTCCAGCTGTGTGTATGTGTGTGTGTGTGTGTGTGTGTGTCCATCTGTTCACTCTCACACTGAAATACAAACACTCTTAGTCTGTCTGTTGTCATTCAGCAGGATAATGACAGGCGATAATAACAACTGTGTGTGTGTGTGTGTGTGTGTGTGTGTCTGTACACTACATATATCAATAATCCACTGAATCAGTCTGTAGCTGCTCCTTTCATGTTACACACACGTTTTCCTCCTGTGAACTCTGCTTCGTCTTTGTCTTCGGTTCCATCAGCTGATAAAACAGTCACAAATCAAATTACTCATGTTTATGTTATCTGTTAATGATCAAACTATAATAATGACAGTTTCTGTAATTGTAATTGTCATATTTCATTATTATTTACTTCATCTGAAACAGTGTACGCAGGCAGTGCAGTATAAATACACAGACCAACTACAGATACTGTGGTTTTCACAGAAATTTTCAGCGAAGATGCAGGTTTGAACTCAGTTTGGATCAAATATGTCTTCAGTGTACTTTTAATATTGATAGATCTGGATTTGGTCAGACCTGGACCTGTCTACCCATTAACCTTCATCATCATTGTCATCCTCGCTTCATTCAGTCTGAATGTAAACACGGGCTGTGGGGGGACGTACAGAGCCTGTTCGTCCTGTGACTTTTCAGTGATGTCACTGTGATGTCTCTGTGCACCTGCAGGTTCAGATTTTATTTGAGGGATCGGTTTAGTATTTGTGACCAAAAACATGATGATCATGTTGGATTAGAGGCCAAAGGAGCGTGGAGATTCATCATGTTCAGGATCACACGGCTGCAGTCTGTCAACCAGTTGTTTCTCACAGTCTGTCTTTTCTTTCCTGTGAACCTGGTTTTCAGGTGAAGTGCCACCTAAAACTGGCTCTTAAAACGTAGCAGGACAATCACGTACCAGCATGTCTATCTGTTACATCATGATTGGCTGTTGACAGGTGAAGTGACCTCATCGTGTTTCTCTTGCAGGTCATGTGACTTCTCATGGAGGATGGCTGGTCAGTGTTAAGTTAGGTTGCAGTGGTCAGGAGGTCTGAGGTGAGACAAGGGATCATGGGAGATGGGGGACCCCTGCAGACTGAGGGAAATGCCCTCCTCAAAGCTGTCTTCCAGGGGAAGTTGAGGTTGACCCGCCTGCTGCTGGAGGGTGGCGCCTATATCAATGAGGGCAATGAGCGTGGAGAGACCCCCATCTCCGCTGCCTGCTTGGCGAGCTATGATGACCCGCAGACCCGGCAGAGGATGGTGCGGTACCTGCTGGAGAAAGGTGCTGACCCGAACATCCCTGATAAGAGCGGGAGGACAGCGCTGATGCACGCCTGTGCTGAGCAGGCAGGGAAGGAGGTGGTGTCACTGCTACTGGAGAACGGAGCTGATCCCAGCCTCAAAGACTACTCCGGCTCCTCCGCCCTTGTCCACGCTATCAACAAGGGGGACCGCGACACCCTGCAGGTCCTGCTGGATGCCTGCAAAGCCAAAGGAAAGGAGGTGATCATCATCACCACTGATACGTCTCCATCAGGCACCAAGAAGACCAAACAGTACCTCAACTCACCCCCCTCTCCAGGTATTGTAGACAAGCTGTCTCCGGCTTGCATGTCTCCCTCTGAAGTAGAGATAGGCACCGCTTCACCAGCTGGAGACAAGAGCAAAGACGATGAAGGCATATTCAGCTTCGCTCTTACCTCAGCTTTACCTTTGCCTTCAGCTCGACTTCCAGGTGAGAAGAGACCACCACCTCGCAAGCTGCTGAAGAGGCTGAACTCTGAGCCCTGGGGACTGGTGGCGCCCTCAGTGCTGAGTGGGGTTCCCCAGGACCGGGTGGACAGAGGTCTGGAGGAGGAGGCCGGCTGTGACCTCAGCAGGACGATCACTGAGATTAACGGGCTGTCTATCATGGAACCAGTGAGACCTCTACTGTCACGGCGACACAGCATCGAGACCCATGACCCCTGCTCCCCCAAACTCATCGACCGCTCATGCTCCGAGGACTGTGCAGCCCTCGCTGGCTCTTGGGCTGACAAAGTCCAACAGCACCAGACCCTGTACCGCAGGAACACAGCCCCAGAGTCCCAGGAGAATGCTGGAGGACCTGGGACAGTTGCAGCCCGAACCTTGGCTCACCCCAAATTGACCCGGATGGAACACTACGAGTCAGACACCCACCTCTGCCCAGAGTCCATCCCCGGCTCTCCAGACTCTGGTCGAGTGTCTGTGGAGCGGCGGAGGTACAACGCCTCCCCCCTGTCTCTGGTTACCAGCTCCTCCAGGGAGTCTCTGGAGAACATCCCCAACTCAGTGTCCCCGATCACCATGCGCCGGCGTCCGCCAGGGCTCCTTGAGCGCAGGGGCTCTGGGACTCTCTTGCTGGACCACATCTCCCACACCAGGCCCGGCTTCCTGCCTCCACTCAACATCAACCCCCACAGACCTATCCCTGACATCCGGGCTAATGGCAAGCCCACCTCCCCGGTCCATTCCGGACCCAAGATCTTGGTTCCGGTGGCCCCGGCCTCACCCAAACGGGGCCCAGACTTCAAGATGAAGAAGAAGTTGATGAGGAGACACTCGATGCAGACAGAGCAGATGAAGCAGCTCTCGACCTTCCAGGAGATCTTGGCTGAGAAAGTCATCGAATCCAATGGGGACTGATGATAAGAGGCGTTCAAGCAAGGCATGATGGGTAGCTGCACAAACCTGTTACCATGAAGCTTCTGCATCCTGTCAGCACCTCACTGACGAACTCTGACGCATTTAAAACCACATCCTAGTCTTTATGGAGGGCTGCACCTACAAGGATTTAATGAAAATGGGAGAATGGCTCAGTTGGATTTTAGTTAAACCAGATTTAAATGTGATTTGAAAATATAATCTCTGATTCTGAGGTTCAGATTCGTTTCTTTTAATGGTTAAAACCAAGAATAAACGTCACAGTAACGAACTAGAAATCTAGAGGTGCTATGAAAAAAGTAACTGGACATCCTGAAGCTCCTGTAGATGTTTGACTGTCAGAACGTATTTAACCAGGTCTAAGAACTGGAATCACGTTACCTGTTCTAGCCACTTTAGACTGGTTACCCGTTCGTGTAAGAATTGAGGATTTTCAAGTTTCAAGTTAAATGACAAATTAAACTAGACAAACTGTGACCTGTAGTCATTGTCAAGTAAAAAACTAAAAAGCAAAAATGAAAAACAAATTTCACAGAGAGAAACATTCCAAAGTCTTCAGTTCAGCAACACTAGCATTTGTCTCTTCTTCCCATGAACCTGCACTGTTCATTTAGTTTGAAAGTTCTTGAAGTTTTGTAGAAGGCTAAGATGTGGACCTTCAGTATTTTGGCTGAAGACTTTAAAGACTTTCAGAAGTGAGTGGACAGCTGGACAAATGCAAAACAATACAGAAGAAAATGAAATGTGAATAAATAAGTCAATATACACATGAGCAACAAGCATGAAGAGTCTGGTAAATCAACTTTACAGTTGATAGTTAAATGTTTGACATCTTGGTTCAAGGACTAATCTCAGATTTAAAGAATGTGCAATAAAATCTTTGCTGCACAGGCACTAAACTCTAAAACCGGTCCATTCCAGGTGCTGCTCAGATAGAACAAGCAACCAGCTCAGACTGCAGAAAAAGAAAATCCACGGTTCCCTATTTTAAGACATTTCAACAAACAAAACATCTGTGAACTGAAGCTAATCTGCACATTAACGGATTGTTGCTGTTGGTATGCAACACAATACACACAGTGTTCATTTATTTCATTGGCTGGAAACATTTTATTGTTGTCATCACTTTTGTAATTAAACAGACTTATGAAGGTTAAAGTTGAACCGTTGTTGGTGCAGCTCTCCTCAGTTTCCTCTGCTCAACCACAGGAAGTTTTCTGGGTTAAAATCTCTTAAAATTCCTGATGCTTCCTCTGAACCCCTCCTCATTCCTCCACTTCAGTCAAAAACTGATGAAACTATAAAAATAATCAACTCGTTTATGTTTACAGATGCACTATTTGCACCGAGGTCACGTCCACTTTGCTGCGGGTGACGGATGAAAACAGGAACCTGAATAAACTGCGATTATTTCATGGTCTGAACGTCGACTCTGAAAATTCTCTCATCTTCTCATTAATGAAGATATTTATTTTCATTCATTTACAAACTTCCGTTCTGATTGAAGAAGTGTGAAACTACCTATTGCGCTGTACGTACTGTAATTATCTACTCCTGTTAATATAACAGTTGGTATTTCTGTGTAAATTAATCGTCTTTATTTTACAGTTCAGAGGTTTGAATGTCTCTCTGCTTTAAAATATGCAGTGCCGAGAACGCTGAGGCGATAGTTTGTTCTGATTTGAGTTGAGATGAAGTGAAATGAAGTCAGCTCCACTGCTGAAGAAATTCCAAAGACGTTGTGTGGACGAGCTGCCACAAAACCTGCTGAGACTGTAAATACTGTAAAGATCCGTCTGTGCGACGGCCTGTGCTGTAATGTCAATCCTCAAGCATTTCATCTGGTTCAACAGGAGGAGGCGCTGGAGGACCATTAAAGAAAGAGTCCCACATTTTCTCTGTCCTGTGTAACGTCTGAGGAGAAGCTGGATATCAGCTTCATCTCCTGGTCCAGTACAGGTGCAGGACAGAAACCGTTCACATCGGTCCTTATAATTCAGAATCTCAAAACAGCACGATGTCCCAAAACTGATGAGTGAGAATGATCAGAAACACTATATCAGTTTTAATAAACAAGCAGCAGAAGTGCTGAAATGGTCAGACAGCGAGTGGCTGCTGCTTTTACCTGAGCGTTACAGTGTCGAGGGCCTTGTAAATGAGCTGAAATCAGATGTATCTGTCAGCTGTGCCTCACACAGACGTGAACGTTTGTCGTCGTCGTCGTCGTCATCATTCGGACGCTGACATCACAGACCAATTCGTGTGATATGAACATGAACATGTCCTGGATGTATCTAAACTACGGACTGACATGAAACTGATTTCCACCTGACACCTCTGACTGTGGAGAGGACAGAGATCAACTGAAATGTGAAAATGCTCCTTTAAATTTTCTGTGAGGTTTAACGGAAAGAACATAGGCTCCTGAACACCTCCTTGAGGGACTCCATACTGAAGACAGAGACAAAGTGGATTAACTGCACAGTTTGACTGTTTCTGTAAAGATCATTGAAATTCTCGGAGTCTCTCCAAGAGCTGTGGATAAAGTTTGACTGAAAATAAGTTTTCAGCGAAGCATCCTGCAGACGTTCTGAGTAAAAGTTTTCTTTTCAGAATATAAAGTTGAGTAATGTAAAGGTTTCACCGTCTCTGATACTTTTAAACTTTACTGAACGTTCATCAGTTAGCCGAGTTCTGTCGACTCCGTTCTTCAGATAAGCTTTGTCCAGTATGTTCTCCAGTCTGATCTGGACTGGACCAGAGTCTACTTTAAACTGGATCGCATTCTGAATCATAGTGGTACTGGTTTAAAACGGGTTCAGACTTTATTAAACTGGTTTAAGCTGATTTAAACCAGACTGATTCAAACTGGTTTAAAATGATTTAAACTGATCAGACTTGGACTCTGAGTGGTTCAGACTAGTTGAACCTGGACCTTGTCGTTGTGGGTAGATACTTGAAGTTTAAACTAAAACAAAGTATTTTTGTAATCCTGTCAGCCGATATAAACATCTCTAATGAATCTGTGATCTATTTTTCTTCTTTCACTTTGATTGTAACTTAAACTGTGGAATAAAAACATCTGTTTCATGTTCAACACTTGGAACAACAATGTACCTTCCACCATGAATGGTTGTGCCCTTGTGCTTTTACAGGTTCCGTCTGTGGCTTACGTTTCTAATTGGGAATCTTCAAAGCAGAATTTGGTGCAGAAATTTATTGTGCACACAACAGGTGATGCACAACAAAGGAGTCTCAGTACTGGTCCTGAAAACTTGAAAACCTGAAAATTTACAGTGTTAGTCCTTGATCTTTTATATCATTTGACCTCCCTTTGGGGCAGTTCTGTCCAACCCTTTTTTAGAAATATGCTCTTTGTTTTGCCTGGAAATGTCTCATCAAAGTCTTCCAGGTTCTTTCCAGGCCCATTTGTACCCTGACCAGTATCTACTGGTGTCAGAGCATCACTACTAATGACCTTGGTTCTGGCCTTACTGGTCCTTTGCTCCTCGTATCCACTTGAACTCCACTTCATATCACTTCAATGTACAATTATTCTCCAGCCTTGTTACAATACATTTCTTTAAATAGTGTCAACTATGAGTATTTCTGTGTAGGATTTACATATATTGGCACACAGGTACACATACATACATCATTCGTGTATAATATTCAGTAAGATACATTATAGTGCCATTCTGGTGTTACTCGTCTCAATCCAAGCTGAGGCCATTCATGGTCTTCAGACAAAAACCTTAACGTCTTCTGATGAGCTGACACAGCTGAAGCCTGCGTCCTTCCACTCTGTTCCACCTGTCCTCCTCTCTCGTCTGATTCTTACTCCCTTTCCTCTCCACGCTCTTTATTCCTCTCTTCACCACGTTCCTTCTTTCCACCTGCTTTTACCTTCACTTCACCTGATACTGTCTCCCTTCTCTAGCAAAGGGTCCTTCACTTCCTAAAGTCTGTCCAGCTCCACAGTCCAGAGGACAGAACATCTGAGTCTCCTTCAGTCCTTACTACCATTAACCAGCACTGAGTGCTTTACTTGACCTCTGTGCCGTGAGTTTTGTCTCTAAGGCTACAGGGATGAAAACCTGCAACACTACATCACGACATACATGACATCATCATCATCTGTCAGAAGGTCTTGGCTATCGTCATGTATTGGGTTAGATAGGTCCAGAAAACAGGAAGTGGGGCGTGTTGTTCTGACTCCCTGTCGGGACAATAAAACAAGACCTGTTAAAAGAACTGTTAAAAACAAATGTCTAGAAAACATATAGAAGGTGTAGTTTGTATTTTTCAGTGTGATGGTTAATGATGGAATCACACTGAGATGTTTTTGATTCTCTTTTCACATTTCATTGTGTGTGTGTGTGTGTGTGTGTGTGTTGTGTTTAGCCCTCACTGATATAAATGTGGTGGGTGATGAGTCTAGATCCACACTAACAGTTTCCGTGCTGACGTGTCTCTGCCTGCAGATTCAACAGGCTGCTGTGGTTTCACTCGTTTCCACCTTCTGCTCTCTGGTGTTTTGACGAGCGGACCGGGACACCACTGCGGCCGGTCGGAAGAAAGGAGGGGGGCTCGCCATGCTCGTCAACAACAGGTGGCGTAAACCGGAGCACATCCACGTCAAGGAGCGCGTGTGCAGTCCAGACGTGGAACTTATTGCTGTCGGTCTCCGTCCATATTATTTACCACGGGAGTTTACAAACGTCATCGCCATCACCGTCTATATTCCTCCGACCGGTAAAGCAGACGTGGCCTGTGACGTCATGCACTCTGTCACTGCAGACCTGCAGACTAAACATCCCGGTGCCTTCATCTTCATCACAGGGACTTTAAACATGCCTGTCTCCCCTCCACTCTCCCTGCATTTCATCAGTATGTCCTGTGTTCAACAAGAGACAATAAGACTTTGGATTTATTGTATGCTAATGTCACCAATGCATACACCTCCACTGGGACAGTCTGACCACAATCCTGCTCTCCCCGACATACACACCTGTGGTTCAGCAGCAGCCAGTCACTGTGAGGACTGTTAGGAAATGGTCTGATGGTGCCATGGACACCCTGCGTGATGCTCTGGAAACCACGACTGGCCTGCTCTGTAGGAACCACATGGTGACGACCTGGATGGACTAACTGACTGTGTTTCTGAGTACATCAAATTCTGCACAGACAACTCCATCCCCTCCAAGAAGGTGCGCTGTTACCCTAACAATAAACCATGGGTGACAAGTGACCTGAAGGCCCTTCTGAATGACAAGAAGAGGGCCTTTATGGCTGGGGACCGCACTGAGCTCAGGAGAGTCCAGAAGGAACTGAAACACAGTCTGAAGGAGAGGAAGGACGCCTACAGGAGGAAGCTGAAGGAGAGACTGGAGAGGATTTAAACGTTGTAATAACTGTTCATTATTAGATGCTAATGACAGGGGCTGCTGTAGGTGGGAGGAGTGATTGTGGCTCAGGAGGTAGAGCAGGTCGTCCACTAATCAGAAGGTCAGTGGTTCGAACCCTAGCTTCCCTGGTCCATGTATCGAAGTGTCCTTGGGCAAGATCCTTGCCCCTGATGTGCTCATTAGTGTGTGAATGTGTTATTTAAAAGTGCTGGATGAATGGGTTGTATAAATGCATTTTCCACTGACACTGGGTCAGTGTAGCTGAATAAAGGTTTAGGGTTCATCGTTTTGAACAAAGAACAGTAATCAAACAGTGTTACGGTCAAATCTGGGCTTGTTTTGTCTTAGACTACAAAGACAGAGACGACCTGGACACGTACCCTCTGGTTTCTGTCAGTACTGGTGGTCTGTGGTCGGTGGATCAGTGGAGCTGCCTCGGGCCCAGCTGGAAGATGATGGTTCAGCGATGCTGTTGTCTATGGCGTCCTTGACATCTGCGTCCACATAGCTGTGATTTCTTCATCTCTGGAGCAGAAACGAAATGTTCTCCTGAAACAGTTCGACTGGAAACTCATGAATATAAAAGTATATGAACAGAAGTGACCTGAGGTCACGTCTCACACGGACTGAACATTTCCCAGAGAGCAGCACTTATCACAAGACTGACAATAACGACAGTAGAATAGAATAGAATAGCCTTTTATTGTCACTTGCACAGAAGTACAGTCGAAATTATGTTCAGGAGTATAGCCTCCGAGCCGCAGCAAAACAATTTCGCGCCGCCAACACGCTTTCCTGAAAATTAATTTGCAAGTTGCAGTACATACATTTAACACAACAATCACATTATAACAATTATGACATTTGTACGCAGTACACTTGGAGACGTGCTGGACACATGGGGGGGGGGGGGGGGCAGAGGATAAGGTGAGGAGGCAGACGGTAGATAGGGGGCGGGTAGGGAGGGGGATGTGTGTGCGTCAGTCTATGAGAAGTGTTGTATGACCGAGACTGCCAGGACGTTTACAGGTCAGATCATCAGTTGTCCTTGAAGGGAGATGTGAACTGCATAGGAGTTTGACAGAAGCACACTAATAATAATGAAACTAATCAGACCAATAATAATTAATGAGACAATAATGGGGCAGTGGGTGGCCCACAGATCCAGACTGTGCAGCTCTGGGGGCAGACGAACCTGCAGAGGAGGAGACTGGTCGTGGTCTTTGTGACACAGACCCAACAAGTTGATGTGATGATCTGAGATTAAACAGTTCACGAACACAGATCTGATCTTTAATTGTTAATTCTGTTAATGAATAACTTCTCCTTTACTTCAGATTTAATACATTTATCTGGTGTGGGGGCAGACAGTCTGTCTGACCATGACTCTGCCTCCTGGTCTCAGCTCTGGACCATCATGGTCTGGTCAGCTAATAAACTCGGTCAGATTTTTGGATTTCAGGATGGATGATCAGTCCAGGTCTTCCTCAGAAAGTCCACCGAGTGTCTACAAAGCCCACGTTGTTGGTTTCACCACCATGCGAGGACCTGCGAACCTGGCTGAAAAGGACAAGTTCTGGTGTTTTCTGACACAGTTACGCAGGAAGTGAACCCTGTGGAATCACCTGCGATTCTGTAAGCATATGTTCAGGACTCAGAAAACCTGGAGTCCACCAGCACAGCTGGATACCAACATGAAGCCCAGGGGTGAAGGACTCAACCTCAAATTCACCTCCTGGTGCCTCTTACTCCTTTCAGACAAAAACAGTGACAAATAACAGGAGGTGACAGGAAACCGCTAACTTACTAAAACTAATGTCACAGTGTTGTGAGGTGTGACCGTCAGCAAACCACCGGTGACACATGGATGAATGGACGTTAAAAAGAAAGTCGGCCAAGGCACTTTCACTTCACCACTGTGAAGGTGACGCATTATAACGTTTACAAAATCTAACGAATGACAGCAGTGAACATCAGTGGGAAGCCGCGGGAGTTGGTCAGCAGATGGAGCCACAGCACAGAGTGGTTCAGAGTCCGTTTCCTGTCACGGTCTCACACTGATCCGTTCCATCTTTTTGAACTCTTTACACAGATGTTTGACTGAAACTTTCACACCAGAGAATTTCCTTCTTCACACAGAGACATTGTCCAGGGACCTTGAGTCGGCCTGAAGTGGGACATCACCCAGCCCGTCACAAGAAGCAGTTTCTGATTTCTGGTCAATAATCAACTCTGAGCTCAGTTATGAAGCGGCAGCTCACAGCATCTTCTCTCACTTCAGCTCAAACATGTCGGCCTGTGCACCTGTACGAGGTCAGCCATGGGATCCCAGCACCTGAGGACGCTACACCACAAATGTCTCCAGAGAAAAACAAGTGGAGCCAGGCTCAGCCAGTGGCACTCGGCCTGAGAGACACAATCCAGTCATTTTCCTGCTGATACTAATTTTATATTTCTTTGACACCAGTCCCAAACTACAGGTGCTCCACATGGACAAAAATCTGTTGGATATTTTTACCAGAGAAAAAATTTTCACTGATGTGTGTGTGTGTGTGCCGCCCTCAACATTAACCACGTTTTATTTTTTTACTTTTTGAAATGGGTAAAATCTGATTCCATTGTAGAGCTGAGTGGCTCAGCCCCTCCAGCCCTGAAGCAATAGAGCCGTTTACACTGGTCACTGGTTATTTGTCACAAAGTACCTGGAATTCAATTGTTTGCAGTGGACTCGCTCAGTTTTCAATGATTCATGTTGAAGAGATGGACTTTAACTGTTTTCTGACTTTTATAGACCAAATAATGAACCAACTGAAGGGCAGAGTAATAAATAATTAAAATTAAAATCTTTTTTACACTAGTTATTAATCTAACTAACCACCCAACCAACTCCGCTTCACAGTGAAATCCCTGAAACTGTCAGAATAAATGACTGAAGACATACAGATATTTATTGGAGTAAAAACAGATTAAATAGTTTGTCTGGAGCAAAAAGAGAAGAGACAGAAAATGGACAAAGAAACTGACAGACAATATTTACAGTTATTGATCAGCTGATACTGAAACTGTGAAGTCTGAGTTACAACTAAAACCAAGAGTGACCAGTGAAGTCTGTCCAGACTGGTGAGTCACAGTCCATCTGATTCAGACTCCAGACCCATCTGATGCTTTGCTCTATCAGACACTGCAGTGAGACATTCACACAGAGACGAGTGTGAGGAAGATGTCCCACTCCATTTAAATTAGAGCGACCAACTGAAGAACTGATATGCTTCACTCTGTAAAGTGAGATAAAGTACAGTTTAAACATTATGTCTCATAATTATTCATTCATATCTGTCCTTAAAATGGACTCATGGAATAATCAGGAAGCTTATCTGACTGATTGTCTGAAGAGATGGGAGTGTAAAGACAGATGCCTCACTCTGCAGTAAATAGTGATGTAAAAATGGATAGTGCCGTGAGATATAAGCAGAGATAGGAGTGTAAGGTCAGAGCGTCACTCGGCTCATTTCTTAAAGAACTTCTTGTTGAGCAGGAAGATGAGCAGGTTGACATTGATCTTCGCTTTGTCGAACATCTTCATCACAGCCACTCCCTCATACTGCAGCTGCAGCAGGTCCTGACACATGGAAAAAGATGGAAAACATGTTAAGCACACGGGAAACGCTCGTAAGACATACGTGATACACACACAGTTATAAAAATGATTTTATTTTTTTAGCTGACAGTTAAAATCTCCTGTGTTCAACCACAGTGTAAATCTGAGCTGAAGGTGTATTAACCTGCAGGTAACCATGGCAACATGACTGACGCCTCAGTTACCAGAGAGAAGTTACTAACTAACCCTGGGCTTGACTGATGCAGACATTTGGCTCAGCGTTGGTTTGTACCTGATATTTGAGCAGAAACTCTTCCATCTCAACACCCAGGAACCGAGTTTTAATGTTGAAGCTTCCTCTCTCAGGCCCAGGGATGATGTCAAACACCACGTTCTTAAACCTGGAATGTCAAAATATGTGAGAGTAACATTAAAATATGCTGTGCTTATATAAAAACATGCAACATGAAGAAGAAATAAGTCAGGCTCTGATCTGTTTTTGGGTCAAAGGTCACATTTGATCAAATCTAGTCCATCAACAAACTGAAGCCGTTTGTATTAAAGGTCTGATTCCTTCAGCTGTGTTCAGACGATCGTGGACAGGGATCTGATCTGAGGCTCGTTCAGGTGACTCCACCTGCAGCCAGTGTCCACCTGGTCTGACTGAGGCTGTGCCTCCAAGTTCCAGCTGATCGTCGTTCACTAAGTAGCTCTGTGATCGAAACAGCATCAGAACCAAGAGTCAGAGTCATGGCAAAAACAGGGGCGTGAATGTAAGGAGACCAGCAGAGAGAGGATGATACCACAGTGTATCAGACCCTCAGATCACACTGGATAAAATGGGTCATCAGGTTCAGCACAGACCTGTGGAGTCAGTCCAGCTCCAGTCCTAAAATCAAAGCCAAAGGGGGACAAACCAAATACAGAGACTCTGAAATTCATCTACATTTTACAGAGATTCAACTTTTCACTCCTGGGCTGATGTTATTACTGTGATGTCAAAATTTCATTCCAAAGAAATTCTATAGCGTTGGAGGCTGAGGGAGGTAGAGGCTCGGCTCCGCACCATAGAAAACCACCCTGTAGCTGCGCTAGCTAGTCAGTCCCCTGTAGCTGGTCTGGACCGGCCTAGAGTAGCTTCAGCTAGCCGTCCTGTTGTAGCTCCTGCTAGCTGTCCCCCTGCAGCTCCCGAGCAGCCGGGAAGCCAGGGCGGCTGGGTGGCAGTCCGAAGGAAACATAGCCAGAAACAACGGCCCGTGGTTCATCACCAACCACTTCACGTTTCAAACAGATTTTCCCCAATCAGCGACACACCCGCTGAGGAAAAAACTCTGGTTATTGGCAGCTCCAT
>JBBMJY010000025.1:105136-126215 GCA_037833715.1 Toxotes lorentzi
GACGGATGAAGCGGTATAGAAAACGGATGGATGATGGATGAGGGCTCACATGTCGCGCTTCCATCCAGAGGAGGCTGGTGGGCTAAAGAGAAACCGTCTGAAGCCTCATTCCACCGGATCAACGTCCTCTCCACGAGGGAACGACGTTATTATCCCCGGTGAAAGACTACTAAATCTAAATCTAAAACGAGTAAAAAAAAAAAAAAAAAAAAAAAATGTGGAAGTTACAGCTGCACTACACAATACTGAAGGTGCTCTGAGGTGTTTCTCAATAAAAGAGAAGCTGAGTAATTCAGCAGCTGGCTGTTTTTTTTAATGGTGCAAGACGTTTAAGGTGTATTTTGGGTTACTGTTGTCAAATGGAAACTCAATAACCACCAATAATTGATCGAGACCTCAATAATCGGAATCGCATCAAATCGGGAAATTGGACTGATTAACCACCCCTAGTAGAACAGATGTTGCTGTGTGTGTGTCTCACCTGCAGCAGGTAGAACAGATGTTGCTGTGTGTGTGTGTGTGTGTCTCACCTGCAGCAGGTAGAACAGGTGCTGGTATGCCTCCAGTCTCTCTCTCCTCTCTCGGCTCAGAGCCTTCAGTCCTTTACTTCTCTCCACGTCCATCATGTCCGACAGCTGCTCCTTGTTCTTCTTCGTCAGTTTCTTACAGTGAGACACCACTTCCTGTTTAGAAAGAGACAGGTTCATTGACACTAACAAGAACACAAAGCAAACGAGAAGAATACGACATAACCCCTGACGGAGCAGGTTGGGGTGAGACTGAATTTCCATAATCAGGTTTTTGTAGTCAGGTAGGGGAAAACACCTGTTTTCGTGACCTGAGTGACCTAATTTCTGCGAGTGCCTGTAAATGCCATCCTCTGAACATAAACAGTTTTTGTGTTTACCTGTACATGCTGACACACCTGACCACACAAACTGTACCTGCAACGTGGCTCTGTTTCGGACCAGCAGGCCGATCTTCAGGTCCATCAGGTCCAGATCTGCCTCCAGCTGTCGGTTGAAGCGGATGGTCCTCACCACCTCCTCCCTCAGACGTAGGAGCTCTGCCTCCTCTCTTATGTCACGGTCGCCCAGGTCGAGCAGGTGAACAAACTTCCTGACGACAGACAGGGGGGGTGTGTCCAAGTGCACTGAGGCAGGTGAGGAGGGAGGGGCTTGTCAATGACGCACAGACAGGTAGCGTAGGTACACAAACGATGACAGCTAACCAATTAGAGGCAGTGTTTCATTGTTGCCCTGCTGTTTTTGATTGATTACTGTAACTACTCTGTGTGCCTTTAAATCGACCCCTGGGAACAAATTAGGTGTTTCTGGAATTGAATTGAGTGTTCCCTCATTACCCAGCATCCTGTACTGCTCTCGGGCTCTGTTGGCTCTGAAGAAGGCCTGGATCTTTATGATAGCACCCACCTGTGGACACACACAGTTACAAAAGACCGTTACCTTGGAGACAGAGGATGCCTGTGTCTGATTGGCTGATAGAATCATACACAGAGACACCTCAAACTATAGTGGTGACAGTTAAACATTAACATTCAGGTAAATCCTCTACTTGTCTTTGACTCAGGTTGATGCTGCTCTCATGTCTGCCCAGTAAATATAAAGCTACAGCCAGCAGCTGAGCATTGGTGTGTGTTAGTGTGTATATGTCATAGTTTTACCTCGTCAGGCCTGTAAGAGTTATTCTGAGTGGAGACAAAACAGGCTGGGAAATAAAAACCCTGCTGAAATGCAGGGTTTTTATGTCTTCGGTTCATGATGTGAAACAAAGACAGAACACAGCTGCTCTGAGTTTGGGTGCTAGTGTTTTCCAGGATGTCCTGACCTGAAGACAGAGACATCAGCGAGACTCACGTTACGTCTGAAGAAACTCAGTCGAGCTTGATATTGTCTCCTTGACAACCACATCTTCACAAACGACTGGATCTGTTAATACACACACACATTAATAAAACATTTCATATGAGGAGAGAAAGTACCACAGTAGTCTGGGAAAGATACAAATATCCATATTATACCAACCATAAACCGATGAAAACTAATGAAAAGATACTGAAAACAGATGATATCACAGAAAAAATGCTGTGTTAAAAGCCTGAACGTATTTTGTTTGTTACCTTAACCACAGCTCTCCAGTTCAGGTACAGAAACTGCAGCCGCTGTCTGAACATCCTTTGCTGGATAAACCTCCTCCAATGAGACTGAACACACAGAACCAAAGACAGGTCTGTTAATCAAATCTGGAACCAGACAGTTAAACAGCCCCCATCACTGCTGCCTCTGAGATTTTCATTTCTGGCGTGGTCACCTGGCTGAAACCAGGAGCTGATCGAGCTCAGCTACTGCAGACAGCTGATGCTAACTCTAGAGTACGTTCCCGTTTTTCCAGCTGAGGAATATTACTCAACTTGGGCCTATTGTGTCTCAAGTGGAGATGATCATTTACACTTTTATCAGTTGCAACTCCCTGGTCACCTGTCTGTCTCTAACTGTCTATGGTCCTGTAAAGTGCACAGGTCTCCTTTCAGTGCCCATCAAATCCAGACTCTCTGTCTCCATTATCATCATACTCTGATTGAAATCTCCAGCAGTTAGCTGTGTTCTCACCTGGATGATGATGACAGCAGGTGTCTGACTGAGCAGGTAACGTCGTCGAGCCTCCAGCTGCTGTCTGATGAGGAACCCTCGACACGCAGCCTGCAGACGAACGACAAGGGCTTCACTGTTCCTCCAGAGGACGTTGCGACTGTACGAACGTGACACGCTGTGGACCACTTCCTGCAGGTGGAGACATGATCAATCACAGACAGGGACAGACACGCACATTTTCTAGAAACCTGTCTTGGTGAAGAAACGCAATTTTATAGTTTAAATCTTCTCCTCAGGTGCGACTGTACCTGTAGTAGACTGTGATCTCTGATCCTCAGGTGTGTCTCACCTGTATCTCCTGTCTGTCGATGAACACACTGTTGTGCACGAAGCCACTCGGTCTCTCCCAGCTTCCCTCCAATCTGTTCAGGTGGAAGTAATACAAGGAGCCATCCTCCAGCCGGACTTGAACCCATGGACTCCTGTTGTCTCCTGGACACAAACAGTTTGCTTGATGTTGGGTGTCTGTGTGAACAGTGCATGTTGGCACGTACACGTTCTGTCTGGGCAACACTCAGAACACGTGGTTCCTCAGCTTCAGTCTGTCAATATAAACCAGTTTTTAAAGAACACTACATTGACTGTAATGATGTGTATAAAGGCTGATACTGATCAATACTCAAGAAAATCTGCTCATCATAAATGAATCAATCTATTTTGACAAGAATCCTGAACAGTCATTTTACAGAGTACAAGTAAACCTGTCAGTGCTCTGTGTGTGGCGACTGAAAGCAGGAGCAGCCTGACGTGGTCAGTGTTACCTCTGTGTATCCTGTGTGTGATCAGAGTGTGGAGCTCTCTCTGATAATCTGCTGCACACTTAGAAATGAGTCCCTGCAGCTCCACCTCAGGCAGAGACAGGACACGAAGAGTCTGATTCACTCGGT
This sequence comes from Toxotes lorentzi, assembly GCA_037833715.1. NCBI lineage: Eukaryota > Metazoa > Chordata > Actinopteri > Toxotidae > Toxotes > Toxotes lorentzi. Next base: position 108,696 of record JBBMJY010000025.1, read on the forward strand.
TCTCCTTCACAGCCTGGTTCACTGCTGCTACGGACAGACACACTGACCAGGAGGGGACACAGACCGTCAGTCAGGAGACACACGGGGGGTCTCTCTCTCTCTCTCTCACTCTCTCTCAAACCGTGTGATGTCACTTTCCCTCCATGTGACGACTCACCTGTCTCTCTCGTTAATGAATCATGTGACTGAATAAAAATGTCTGACTCACGCTTCAAAGCTTTCTGAGTTTGCTGATTGGCTCTTCTCACTCCCTCCTGGATATCAGCCAACCACAGATCAGCTCCCAGGTCTCTGCTCACCTGATTGGACAGGAGGAGGCCATATGACTTGAGGTTCAAAGCATAACATACCTGGATTCATTCTGCAGAATGTAAAGATTAAAGATCAAACCCCTGGTTACCTGTGCAGTTCTACCTGTGAAGATTTACCTCAGCTTTGAGCTTCCTAGCTCTGGTCAACAAGGTCAGGTATCTGCAGATGTTGGCAGGTAGAACCTCCTCCACTTCACAGGAGGGCAACAGCAGGGCAGACAGCAGCTGCTGAAAGTCTCCTCTGATCACAGCCTTGTTAATCAGACCCACAGCCAGGAGCTCTGAAGGTCAGAGGTCACACAGAGGTCACAGGTTACCTTTCCTCCAGCACGATACAGATCAGCTGTGTACGTGTTGTGTAGTCTTATTGTGACCTGTGTTTAACCAGGGAGTCTCCTGACATACAAGGTTTTGTGGGGTGGGGGGGTGGGGGTCACTGAGCCAGGTGTATGAAGTAGGTAAATGACAACATGTGGGAGGTGTGCTGGTCACAGACCACAGTAAGAGTCTGTTGGCTGCAGCTCTTTCATCTCTCTCTCAGGTCTCCCTCACTCAGTGGTTGGCCTGAGTATTTATCAAGCTTTTCTCAAATAATATATTTGAATTTTAATAAACCCAACAAGGTGAACAGTTACAAGACTGACATCTAATCCACTTAAAAACATCAGAAACAAAAGCAGGTTGGTTGTTCAAACTTGGGACAGGTGACTGGAAATAACTTTACCCTGCAGCTTTGAAGTCCTGAGGTCTGTCCCAACTCTACTGTCGCATGAATCAGCTGGTTAGATAACATGTACGCACAGTGTGTAATGATGTGTGTGTTGATCTGTGTTTTCCATACGCTGGTGTTCATCTTGCACTGAGTTGTTGACAGAGTTAATTCCTTCCTGCAGCTGATTCCAGGTCAGTAGATCTCTGCCCACCTGCTGCTTCACATCAACCAGACACTCAAAGTACCTGAACACAACATGAATATCATGAGGGCAACAGTCAGACCGTGAAAACTACAACATCCTGTTCTGCTCAGGTGTGCCAGTGAATGGAATTCATTAATTTAATGATTTACACCTGTGCTGTCTCACTGCACGTTTGAGGTTTAAAGTTCCTGTAAATAATTAACTCACCATGACCTTTTCCTGAAACGTACACTCACAATCAAAACAAGACAAACTGTAAAGATCAATCAGCCAGCAACAGGATTTAAAGTACAGAAGAACAGCAAATGAAAAGAAATGGGAACTACACTAAAGACTGTACAGACACACTGAGGCAGGTATACAGACAGGTAGACACACTTACTGCCATGATTAGTCTCAATTATTATTATTAGTCCTGTTATTAGTCTTAATATCATCAGTTCTTTTGTTATTATTGTTTGTATTGTCATTAGTCCTGTTGCTGATTATACTGTTGTCTTATTACTTTTAGTCTGGTATCATTACCATGATGTGGAGCCTGCTGTGAGCTACGTTCTCTGTCCTCCTGCTCTCACACCCCAGGATTCAGCACTATAGAAATAAAACTGGCCTGACAGGTAAACAGGTATAAACAAACAGGTAGTCAGAGCTGTACCTGTCCAGCAGTGTGTGGTCTACGTCAGAGAGTCCAGCAGATGGGCTGACCAATGAGGAGCTGAACTGCTGCAGGTTTCCCGCCTCCATGGCCTGATTGATGAGAGCGACAGCCGACAGCATCTCCACGGCAACAAATAGCTCCTCCTGCTGCAGCTCCCCCTGGTGGAGACCACAGGAAACACTCATTAAAATAACACCAGACTGACACCAAACACCTTTTAACAGTGTAACTGAGGCTGGACTTTGACAATGTACATTGTCTTCTCCATCTCCCAGCAGGTTTCGTGTGATCTGTGCAATCAGTCTGATAAAGAGGCTCATTCAGGTCAGACGGCCGCTGCTCTGGGAACATGGGCTGTAACAAACATGACAACCAACAACTTTTAATATGAAGGAATTAATTCACTATTTGTAGGCAGCTGTTAGCCCACTGTTAACTGACAGGAACAGAAACAACCTAAAAGTTCAGTTCCTGCTGCGCAGCAACCAAACATTAAAATGCTGAAAGACAACAGAGACAGATGCAATGTTCTTATTTTGGACAGAGACACATGGTCTCTGTCCATGTGTCTCAAGGATTTTTCTGTTGAGCAAATTTGTTGCATCTGTGACGTCCATTAAACACTTCAAAATTTAATTTAATTTAATTTAAGGGCCAAAGTAATATGAGAGAATGAATTATAAATGTGTCCAAACAATCAGATTTTGTTCTCATGAATAATCAATAATCTAAAAGTGAACACACAAGTTGCAACAGACACAAAAAATGCATTTGTAAAAGTATGTTTAAATGTTTCTCAGGTGAATTTCACAGCTTTATTGGCATGTATGCATTAATTATATATTTACAGTATATAGTGTGTGTGTGTGTGTGTGTGTGTGTGTGGGGCTCTTCTCTGGGCTGTGGGATGGAGGGTGTGGAGGGGGCTGGTTAAATGTATGTGCAGAATTCAGCAGGTACAGATTCTGTATGTTTAATCCAACAGCTGTAAACCTGTGAGGCCTGAGTGGAGCCACAGGTCACCAGCGTACAGCTCAGTGGGCAGAGCTTTCTCTTTTTGTGTTCAAAATGCCTGATACTGATATGGTTAAACCAGGGCAGGGCGAGGGCCTGGGGCCTTTTTAAAAATCATGACATTAGTTTTCTTCATACTTCCTGTCAGGGCCCAGTCCTGACGAGATTTTTCCAAATCAGAACAAGGTCCTCAGCACAAACCAGAGTTCACCTCTGCATCTGAGAGGGAGAGTCGAGGAGCAGCACACCGACGACTGATGTGTGTGTGGTAATTAAAGTGTGAGGGGTGTGTACATGGTCTAGGTTGGTCTGTCCTCTTATCTGTCTCTCAGGTGTATATCCTCAGTCCTACCTGTGCAGTCTGTCTCTGCAGCAGCTGCAGCTCTCTGTGATACAGAGCAGCAGCAAAAGGAAACACTTCAGGCAGCTGGAGGTCAGAGGTCATCAGACAGCTGATTGTTTGTCTAGGGTCACCACCACGCAACGACGCATTAACACTCTGCACCGCTGCACGCACTGAAACACACACATTAAAAGTCTTACTGTAAAGCCTTAAATAAAAAAAATCCAAGCAACTTTTCTAGAACAGGAGTCAGATCCTTCAGCTCTCAGGCTCCTCTGATGTGGAACCATCTACCAGTCTGGGTCTGGGAGGCAGGCCCCCTCTCCATGTTTCAAAGCAGCCGAAAACTTTCCTCTGATGAATCATACAGTCAGTTCTGGTTTAGGAGTTCCTTGAACCATCCCCTAGTTAAGGGGGCTCAGACTGCTGGGGGACATCCCATGATGCCCTGAGCTCCTTTTTCTGTCTAGATCTGTTGTTGCAGACCACCTACTGTCCCATGATCCGGCTCAGCACCCACTGCTACTGTTAGAATAATTATAATTATAATAGTTATTATTAAGTATTATTAACTGTAACTGTGGTGAATTCTAGTGATGTTTGGACAGTCCCAGTAAGACTTACTGTTCCTGGCTCTCTGAGCATCTTGGTTGGCGATAATCACACTATCCTGCAGCTCGTCAGGGTCCAGGGGATCAACGCAGCCCTCACCCTGAGGTCAAAGGTCACAAAGGGAGGACTCAAGTGTAAAAGGCAGTAAGAGATGTGTATATTTGTATTTCTGTATTTGTGAGTGTTTATGTACCATCGCCTTTTGCTGGCGGTCTGCAGACATCTGGTCCAGGTACCAGAGACCGTTGTCAGTACAGAGGCCCCTGAGGGCCAAACATGGCAGCTGCAGAGCAGAGAGCAAAGCGAGTTCATCGGCAGAGTCCAGAGCTTCATCCACCTGTTCCACCGCTGATCGCACTGATAGAGAGAGAAAATCAATAATTTTATTCAGTATTTTTTATGGAAAACAATTGGATTTAAATCTAGAGAAACCTTAATAAAATACTGCTAATAAAATCATTTAGATGTGTCAGATAATAAGCCACTCACATGAGATCATGAGATCACAGACCCTTTTGGACCTTTTTTCTACGAGAATGTTTTTAACAGAGTAAAGGTGTGTGTGGACAGAGGAGAACGTCACTGTGTTAAACTCATGTACTGATTGTGTAACATTAAAACACAGTGACTCAGATGTGTAAAGCTGTGCAGTTTGTCTGTGTGTGTGTGTGTTTAAAGACGGAGTAAGCCACTCGAGGTCTATCCTGCATGTGCTGGAGAAACCTGGTATTCCTGCGCAGCCCTGGCTCAGGCCGAGTCACACGACACTGCTCCAGCCAATCAGCGGCCACTCACAGTGGCTTGAATAATCGCATTGGAGGAGGTAGTGGGTTGCCCACCAATCGGTGGTTCGATCCCTGGCTCCTCTAGTCTGCGTGTCAAAGTGTCCTTGGGCAAGATACTGACCCAAATACCCAAATTGCCTCCGATGTGCTTTGAGATAAGACATTGGCTTACTTTCCAGTTTGGTGTGATGTTAGCTAAAGTAGCAGTAGAGTTGTGAGTGTTGGGAGATGATCTCATCCTCTCTGCGTGTTAGCTTCACAGCTAACTGCAGCCACAGCTCACTAACCCACAACCCAGTTCAAATACCAAGTCTTCTCCAGGATCGCTTACTCCACCTTTAAGTGCTTTTCTAGACGTTTGTCCTCGATGGACACCGGAGGACAACTCAGATTTGTTCAGATGTGACTGAGTTATGACTGAAATACATTCCTCCCTCACAAAGGATTCAAGAGCTTTACTCTTATGTCTCACTGCAAGTGTTTGTTCTTTAAACCTTCAAACTTCAGCTAAACACATGGAAACATTTGCATAAAAAAAACAAAAACATGTAAAGGTAAAAGACTTTTAGCATGAAAATAAATCAGATAAATCAGATGTCAGATAATGGTGTTGGTGCTGAGCTGCACTGGTTTACTTCGATATAACAGGAAGTGTGAGGATGAATGTGAACTGACAACTTTTCTTGTTCTCACCATTGACAGTGTGGATGTTGTCCTGGATCTCTCGCTGAGTCAGATACTCTTCATAGATATCTTTCTCTTCTGAACCTCCCTGGCCCACCCACCCACCCACCCACCCACACATCCACCCACACACACACACACACCCCCACCCACCCACACACACCCCCACCCACACACACACACACACACACACAAACCAACAACAATAAAAACACAGACAGACACACATTACTATTAACACACCTTTTGCAGTTTGGCAAAATAATTAACAGCAGGCGAGTCTTACAGGTAAATGCTGGATTTGTACATTCAGATTATTTAAAGTAAAATTAATTTGATTGGCTCAGAGGATCGACAGCTCCACTTACATCATCGCAATAAAGTTATAATCCACTAACTAAACTCAGAACAGGGAACACTGTGACCTGATTGGACAGACAAAGTAACCATTCAGAACTTACCCTGCCGGCTGCCCGTTCAGCCTTCTTCATTTTAGCCTGACACAGTATCTCCTGATAGACGAACATCAGCGCCTCCTGCAGGTCATTCAACATGGCATTGGGATTCCTCAGAGCCCCCGCTGTCACACCAACATCCCTTCTGTCCACCGCCTTGTTAATGGCTATCACCGCCGCATGGACTGATGGGAAAAAAAAAGAGAGAGGGGAGGTTATAGTCAGATGCTGAGATAAGATGAGAGGACTGGAGATTTCCTAAGAGGCTCACAGCCAATTAGAGGGTTCCTCTTTCTACCTGCAGCCTCATCCACTGAGAGCTCATTGGCCAGGATTCCTCCGATCTTATTGAATGCTGGCATCTGGATCCCATATTTATCCAGCTCCAGCTTCATGTTGTTGATCTCCTCCTCTGGACACACACAGAAAGACACACATGATCATAACGTCTCCAACACAAGAGCTCACACTGTGAGTATGACCCTCATGTCTGTCCACAGGAAGGTCTGCAGATAGACAATTCTGCAAACAGGAAACTGGCCTGAATCACCTTTCAAAATAAAAGTTGCATAAAGGTGAAATGTCTGTTGAGGATGTTTCAGCTTGAGTGTAAAATGTGCGTTAATCCCACTTTATTTATTTCTCAACAAACCTGATTTGCCATAAAATGTCCAGAGAGGAGAAGGAAAAGGAGCAGAGTCACAGAGTGGAGGGAAAGAAGGAGGAGCTGGACTCTCTGCTGAGTCAAGAGATCAGTCTGAACTTAACACTAACACAGTCAGTGTGTACTGCTGTGTTTGGTTCACTGACTGTGCTGAATTAACTGAGACTTTAGAAAAAGAAGGAAGGAGGGAAGGAGGGAGGGAAGGAAGAAAGGAAGGAAGTCTGTTATTTACCAGTGAACTTGACTTTCCCATAGAGGTCGTGGATCTGAGGAGCCAAACCCAGTCTGTAGAGATACAGGCTGCAGAGAGACAGGTGAATAGGTGAACAGGTGAAAAAAACATTTGCACACGCAACATAGGCTGTGTGTCCTGGGCCTAATAACCACAACCACGCTAATGGGTCACACGACGGTGGTTCTCAGAGCGTTGAGTCCACCCAAAGGTAGGGCTGGGTATCTTTCAAAAATTTTCAATACCAATACCTTGCCTTTGATAACGAGTCCTGAACGATAACTTTTTCAATACCAAATTTTTTAAAAATCTATTCTAGAAAATCTACATTACACATAACTTTGAAAAGTTAACAGTTTGAAGTCAGTATATTAGGCTTACTGCAGCTTACCATTATATCACTGAGCAGTTCTTCCTTAGAAAAATCAGCATGTCTGCTTTTTCAGGTGTCAGACCAGCTGGCTCCAGACTAACAGTGTCCGCAGCAGTAGAACATGTACGTTCTGAGGGTGTGGATGTTGTTTGCATACAGAGAGAACTTGTTGCCAAGTCAGAAAGCATTGGCAGAGTGTCCTTCATGTCTATAGAATCTGACACAGTGGTGTAACAGGAATAACCTCATCCTGAACATCACCAAGACCAAGGAGGTCATAGTGGACTATAGGAGGTCCAGGAAGACTGAACACGCTCCTTTTTGCATACATGGGGAGGCGGGTGGAGTGTGTGGACAGCATAAAGTTCCTAGGCATCCACATTTCCTCTGACCTCTCGTGGTCTGTGAACACTTCACACCTGGTGAAAAAGGCCCAACAATGGCTCTTTTTTCTCAGGAAGTTGAAGCGGACTGGACTCTTCTCAGCTGCTCACAAACTTTTACAGGGCCACAATCAAAAGCATCCTGTGCCTCAGTGTGACAGTGTGGTATGGCAGAGGATTGTAGGCTGTCGGCTACCAGATGTGGACTCGGCTTACGCTGCTCGAGTCCAGAAAAGGGCCAGACGCATTGCGACAGACCCCACCCACCCGGGCAACGCACTGTTTGTACCGCTTCCATCAGGAAAGCGGTACAGGAACATTAAAACAGTTACAGACTGAGGGACAGCTTCTTCCCCAGAGCTGTAAAAGCAATAGCCCCACTGCAGTGAAAACAATCACATCCCATCCCCGTACAGGATCCTCAAACATGCGCCCGCCCGCCCGCCCGCCCACACACACACACACACACACACACACACACACACACTTGCAACTACACAGAACACAATCAAACACTCACAGCATTCCATACACTGGACTGACACAAAGCTGCACTTTATTAGATACTTTATTTACTCTACTTTGCATTTATATTTTAAGTGTTCTTTTTTAAGTAGTAGTTTTGTGTTATTTATTTATATGTGTGCCTTAAAGCCGGGAGTCTCTGCAAAATTTCGTTATGTTTGCATAATGACAATAAAGACTCTTGAATCTATACATATTTTGCATTATGCACTGTTAGCATCGATGATGCTAAGTGGAGCCACGCTCTAGATCTTTTCCACTTTTTACACGGATTGCGGTCGGAAGAATGCGTGCGACGCGACAGCCTCGCGTGAGCTACGTAGCTCACGTAAAGCTGTGGAAAAGATCTAGCTTGTGGCTTTGTGGGTGTGGCGTAAACTAGTGTTTTTCCTGGATGACTGGACACAGCCAATCACCAGCATTTTTGAGCTTGGCACGTCAAACTTGGCAGGTTTATTGGCTCACTGACGTTGACGAGATTAGGTATCCAAATTTGGTATTGAACTAAATGACATTTTTCGATACCCGGTAGTATCGAGGCAGTTTGGTCGATACCACAGGAAGTATTGAATTCGATTCCCAGCCCAACCCAAAGGCCATGTTTGCACGGACCAGTCGACCTGCAGCAGAGCAGCGTGTTTTAACACCGCCAATTATAACATCAGATAAACACACAGAGGCTAAACACAAAATCCAGAATAAAAGCAACAGCTGCCAAACTCAGGAGGGAAAGAGATGATCATACCACTGCTCTGTCGTTAAGAAACATTATCCTCACACTGTTACTTCAGACATGAACTCCTTCTCTCCTCTTCTCCCTGCTTTGGTAGCACAAACACTCTGACGTTACTTTACCTGGTTTTGCCTGCTTCATATGTTCACAGTCATTTGTTCATCATAAGAAAGCTCAAAAATACTCAGAAACCTCATAAGTCCAGTGCTTCTTTAAAATCCTCAGCCTGACTTTGTTTCCAGTGTTTCTTTTCTGTTCTAGTCATGTGACCATGCTGTTTACAGCTCACCTTGTTGAAAATCACCTCTGGATGGAACTGAATTTACCTGTAGGTAAGTTTGATCACCTGCACACACGTGTACTGACAGGTAGACAGACATGTACTGACAGGTAGACAGACATGTACTGACAGGTAGATGGGTGAACAGGTTAACATACCTGAGTGCGTGGATGCAGTAAACAGCTCTGGGCATGTTCTTCTTGTCGTACACATCTGTGGTTTCTGGATGGAAGATCTGAAGAAGAACAAGGGGTGATCACTCTAACCTCAGATCGATCATCTGATCGATAGTCCGATCAGTTAGTCTGTACACTCACCGCTGGCAGTCCTAACGTTGTCATGGCGTTCCTCCAGTGGTTGATGTTATCAGTGTGACGGAACTGAAGACCCACAGCCTGAACAGATCAATACATAGCTGATTATTGAGACACTGACATTCAGCTGATTACTGACATGAGTCAATGTGCTTTGTCAATGTGCAGTGTTGTGTTGTGCGTCTGTGAAGTGTGACCTGGTATCGGTGCTGCTCGGGGTCGTAGATCTTCTTCAGAGGGACGACGCTGGGAGCGAATCGGTGACCCAGTTTAGCAAGGATGACACCGTTCCTCAGAGCCTCCTCCAGCTCAGTGGGAGCAGGAAGCTCCTCCTCCAGACACGCCTCCATCCACCTGTACAGGCAACCAAGAAAAAAGGTGTGTGAGGTCACACAGCTGCTGCTGCTCCTGGGCCACAGGAGCCTCCATCACTCATCTGCCAGGACTTACAGACTCAAACCAAACCAGGATTCAGACTCAAACTGAACCTAGACTAACCTCAGGTGAGTCTGAAGGATCAGTTTCCATGGTAACTGAGGCCAGGCGCATTTAAACCTCCTTTATAAAAGAGAACCTCCTGAAAACATACCCGGGTTAAGCTGCGCTCTGCTTCATGAACAGGTGGACAGTGAATCACACTGTCTCTGACTGTGTGATTAGACAGAGACCACCTCTCTGAGTCCCACTCACCTTTTGGCCTCCTCCAACCTGCACAGGTACTGGTAGGCCACGTTCTGAATCCTCTGCTCATCCATCTGCTCTGCTGTCAGTCGCTCATCTACACAACACACACAGTAATACACTCTGTTAACACAAACACACACAGCAGACTTCTCAGATGTGAGAGATCTTCAATACGTGTCCTTGGTCTGTGGGAATTTATAAAGGACATTTTACAGATTATAGACAAAACATTAACCATCAGATCGTTCGATAATGAAAATAATGAATAGTTACACCAGTATTTATCCGATGTAACTATGAATCTTTCAGAATAAAACATATCCAGCACTAACATGTGTAAAAGTTTATTTATTTATTTTTTTAAAAAGAGGGGGGGCGGGGTTTAAGAACTTGGCAAATAATGATGTTGAAAGAATCTGAAGTTTGTTTGTACATTAAACACAGCTATTAACAATTCAGAGAATATTTCTCCTCCATGTGAACGGACACAAATAAAACCAGTCAAACTTCATATGATATAATTTTCATTTGTCTGAAGAGTTAACAAATCAGAAGGTAGCAGATAGAAACCAAGACATGTTTCAGGATTATATATTCTATACCAAATGAGAATAATGGGACAGAGGAGGGAGGGTTCGGGTTCAAACAAACTCACAGCGGTTTTCTGCAGATGAATCCGCCATGTTAGCTGTTTGCTCCGCGTCTTCGTGTCCTGCGGGTTAACAACTCTGAATTTATGAAGACCGAAATTCTGGTTTAAAATCCGCACAGTTCAAATTCAGAACAAAAAATTTAAGAAACCATAAGTCTCGATGCGAAGACCGTCAAACCGTCCGCTGCTAAGCGAGCTGTTTCCTGTCTGAAGTTTGAAAGCTCCCGCCGCTCTCTGATTGGCGGGCAAGTCAGCCGCTTTCCGATTGGCTAGAACCTTCTCGCATTGGATTGTGGTCTCTGTAGTTTTCTGTCTTAAGTAAAATAAGCGCCTACGATAACTTCATTTTAAAAGAACAATTAAATACATGAGATACGTACCTAGCTTAAATCACTTCAGAATACTGGCTGCATTTTAAACGTTATCGTTTTAACTACTCCTCATGACCTATTCTGTGTTACCATAGCAACCGAGTCAAACTATTATCAGGTGGAGGTGTTTGTTAGCTTCTTCTCTGAAACCTGCACCTCCAGATTATATTAATGTTACTTCAGCAGAGACACGGAAGACTTAGTTACACCGGAACAGCTCAGGATGGAGGAGCTTCATCTTCACCTGGTACCTGTGAGTGTTCGTGTTACCTGTTGGCATCAGGTAAGCAGTATTAGTACCTGTCAGTAGGAATATTAGCAATAGCAGCAATGGGATCAACTGTAGAATACTTACTAATACTTTACAAGAACAGTAGTAGCTGTAATAGGTTTAACAGCATTAATCTCTCTTATACAAACTGATGAAAAGATGAAATAATATAGCACAGACAGAGAAGGAAGGAAACATAATACGATTACTAAAATAAAATGAGGAATTAAAGAACAAAATGCCATTATGCAATAAATATATATGAAACATATATTGGCAGATAAATAACCAAAAAAATCTTTACAATAAATAAACATAATAAAGAAAGTTTAAAAATAGTCAAAATATAAATAATGGAAAAAGAAAATAGAGCCCCTGACAGAACAGGTAATCTCCATTGCTGCTGTTCCCAACCTCTGATGTCAAGTAAACTCATATGTGGACTTTAAATGAGTGCCTTGTTTTTTAGTGGATTTGTCCATCCATTTTGTTTGATGATGATTAATGATATTATTAGGAATTATTAGTTATACACAGCTGACAAAAATGCTTTATAAAAGTCAATAAATTCATGAACTTGGTAAATAATTCTGGGCATCACCCCTGCGGGTTTTCATTGATACTTTGGTCAGTATGAATGTGAAACAGGTATTTTATGACATTCTTTGTGATATTAGAAAGGTCTGAAAATGCTCTTAATTTGAACTTGATGATGACTTATTCCTCCTGATGACGAGCACACGGCAGTAACCTGAGCAAAGATGATCAGGAACGAATCTGATTTCATTTCACTGAAACCAAATCAAACCAAAATTCAAAGAGACAAAAACTTTTCTAAAACTTTTCAAAAAGATTCATAGAGTTCATGTTTCAAAGAAAATCAAAGCATTGCCACATTAGATTTGAATGTAGTTTGAGCTCAGACACGTTAATGTGCCCATGTTTCCAGCAGAGGGCAGTGTTATTTTTAGCTTGAGCTTCTATCAGCTGACAGCGACTGTCTCTCCACCACAGCAAATTAACATTTAACTAAAATCGTATTTAACCAATTTTTGTATAAATTAATAATTTTTTGGGAGTTATCAGGGAAAGTATTTAAGAATGCAAACAGCTGCTTATTGTTCTGTTGAAATTTCAAAAGTTTCGATGTAGATCTTTAGATTTAGGAGCATTTAGGAAACTGAATCTGTTGAATTTTGTTTTGCTGTTGGGTTAACCCTAACCCAGTCTGAAGACGATCTGGACCATGGGAACCAACCATTTAACATTGAACAATCAATGAACCAATCAGCTCATTCACTGACAGGCGCCCATTTAACAGGAGGTTTGATCTCATGTTTCAGTGTCTTTCTGTCTCAGACTCTGTCCAGGTGAGTCCTCCTGAAGATCCATCATGGCATCTGATGCATCCGTTCCAGGTGAGAAAGAGGTGAAGGTGAGGAGGAAGAGGATGGATAGGGAGGTGAGGACGAAGGCCTCAGCAGCGTCTGAATCTCAGACGTTGGACATCGAGGAGTTAACATCTGCTGGTTATCGAGCTCTGCAGGAGGGACGGACTGAAGATGCTCTGGGTTGCTTTAAAAAGGCTCTGAAGGCCGCAGAACAGGTGAGAGGGCTAAGGTTGAAGGTCGCAAACAAGGTCGCAAACAGGGGAGGCTGCTGATGGTCAGCTGGCAAAAAAGAGGTCAAGAGACCCTCATACAGCCAGCTTAGCATACAGAGTGTAAGAAAACAGAAATGAGAGCCCCACCTGAACGTCCTGTCAGCAGGGTTCTCCGATACACGACGAGACTGATGAGAACATTTAGGGGTTCTCCCTCTGATGGACACAAGTGTCCAGACAGCAACAGCAACAGCAATGGTAGCAGTAATATTAGTATTATTAGTAGCTGTAGGAATCGTAAAACTCTTGCTGTACCTAATACATTTCCCATAATGCTCTGATTCCCCAGCTGCAGGACTCTCGGGTCCTCCATGCCTGCTCCTTTAACCTGGGAGCAGCCTATGTGGAGGGGGGAAAACCTCAGAAAGGTCTGGACTTACTGCGGCGGGCTCTGCCTGGTCCTAAAGCCAACCGGTTCCCAGATCTCCAGTTCAACCTCGCACTGGCCCACAATGCACTGGGGCAGAGTCGGGAGGCTGCCGCCTACTTCCTGCAGGCCGCTCAGCTGTACAGGTCGCAGGGAGATGGAGGCAGCGAAGGAGACGCCTGCATGGAGATGAGCCGCTGCTACAGCAGAACACAGGTCAGAACCAGAAGCTGGACCTGGACCAGAATTTGAATCTGTACCAGAACTGAAAGCGGTGTCAGGTGTGTCAGGTGACAGGTGTGTGTATGTGTGTTATAGGACTGGTCTCTGGCAGTTGAAGGTTTCCTGCGAGCAGCAGAGAGTTACAGAGTAGCAGCCATGATGGACTCTGCAGCCGCCGCCCTGAAGGAGGCAGGAAATCACATGGTCCAGTCGGATCAATTCGGCCACGATGACATCATCAGCGTGCTGACAGAGTGTCTGAGTTTAACGGACTGCATCACTGACCCGAGGACTCTGGGTAATCATCTTTATCAGATCATCTGAATGATTCATTGATTAATTGACTGATTAATCTATCTACCTGCTGCTGTGGTCCAGGTGAGCTGTACCTATCGGTGGGCGTGTCTTACTCCTGGCTCAGGTGTTTCCAAGAAGCAGTGCAGTGCTTCCAGCAGGCTCTGGGCCCTGCAGCTCAGTGTCCTCTCCTGCTGGCCAAAGTGCTTCACAACCTGGGAGCAGCACTGAATTCGGTGGGCCAGTTTACACCTGCTGTGAGCTACCATAGGCTGGCTGCTGGACTCTATGGTCAGACACACACGGACTACACACCAGTCACACTGATCATTCACCTGTCACACCTGTCAGTCACCTATCACACTGATCAATCAGAACTCTGCTTCTTAATTCAGAAGGAACATCCACAAAAAAGTCAAACTAATGTAAAATTCACAATATTTCATACAGTCAGGACGCTATGAAGTGAAAACATTTAGGCGTGTGTGTGTGCAGGCTCTCTAGGTTGTCGTGGTGACCAGGCCCGGTGTTTCAGTAACTTGGCATTTGCCTGCAGTCAGCTGGGTGATGAAGAGGAGGCAGCAGAGAGCTTCATCCATTCTCTGCAGGGATTCAGAGACACCGGTAACATCAGTAACTTCTATCCTTCTTTTTGGTAATGTATTTTGTACCTGCTTTCTACCTGTCTGTCCCTACCTGTCTATTTGGCTGCAGAGGACCACCTGGCTCAGGTTCAGGTGTGTGAGTCATTAGCAGAGTGTTACCTGAAGCAGAGGAAGCAGCAGAAAGCTGTTCAGCTCTACAAACAAGCTCTGAGTGCTCTCTCTCGCTGCAAGGTAAAAACAACACACCTGTATGTTCTCCCACACCTGTTCACAGTGTTGTTTCTGGGAGTAATAGTAACCCTGCTCACAGAGTAAATCTCTAACATCTGTGAACACTGTGAATAAAACCAGAACCAGGAGCAGTCAGACCATTAGACTGGTTGTAAACAAACCAACAGGTTCCACAAACGCATTTAAAGAAAAGGAAAAAAAACACAAAAACCACGACAGTCCACTGTTTGACATCCGTCCCAGTTTAAAGACCCATTAAACTGGGACATGCAGTGGTCCTGTTCACTGAGGGATTATTATGACATTTCAGGTGAGTTCACCTTTCCAGGACTGTTGTTGCATGCTTCCTCTCTGGCTCCCTGCATTTGCTGTTAAATAAAGACAAAATAATCTTTAAAAGAAGGAGAACCTGACAGAGCAGCTGATCTCAGATCTGTATCAGAATCAGAATCAGAATCAGAAAAACTTTATTAATCCCTGTAGGGAAATTCTTCTGTGACATACAAACTCCCAGTGGAATAATGAAGATAATACAGTATACGTCATTATATAACTGTGAAATATATGCTGTGAAAGGAAAAAGTGCAAATGTGTTGTCTGTGTTTCTTATTACAGTTTTCAACTTGGACTTTCCTCAAAAATACCCAACACCTCTGGTTTAGATGATCAGAGGTGTCGGGTATTAATCCAGTGTAAAGGACCGTCACTGTCCTTTAACACAACATGAGGCAGCAAAAGTGAAACAGTCGCACAACAAAACTTTTCTTGACATCTAGAATTATTGGAATGTATTTGTTGATTAGTGAAACAATGCTTCAACGACATGATGAATTTATCCACTCAGGATGTTTTTTATCTGACAGCTTCAGCCAATCACACGTTACGCCATCGCTTACATCACCAACATCACTAACCAATCACAGAATACTTCCTGTTATTTCAGTTCTTAGATATAAGATTTCTAATGTTTTGAAATGTCTTCTTGTTTATGTTGTGTGTTTTCAGGACAGTTCTGACAGTGTCCGGGATCGTCTGGTGGAGAGACTGACTGCAGCTCTGCACCAGAGTCTGACCATCAGCCTGCAGGTCTGGTCACATGACCACAGAACCACATCACAGCTCTGACCGACCAAAACACCAGGTCACACCTCTGACAAACATTTGATGTTGTCTTTACTGACCTTTGTCTGTTTTTGCAGAGTCCACGCCCATTAGGGTTACGCCCACCAAGGTCACAACCACACAACTCACCTGTCAAACAGCGTGTCAGGTAGCAGCCAATCAGCTTTTACTGTGTCTGCACTCACCAATAACATTCGCCTCTAACTGAGCTGAACCAAAACATAATTTCTTAGTGATGCGACACATCTCTGTGTGATGTTATCATCTTCCTCACAGGATATCTGACATCACACAGAGTTCAGGCAGAGTGTCCAACCAGCAACAAGATGAACAGAGGGAGGAAGAGCCAGGTGAGTTTCACCTGTTATAGGTAAAAACAGTCATGCTGAAGAAAGTGATTTTTATTTTCTAACACCTGTAGACTCTCACAGGGAATAAGAACAACAGACACAAGCTGTGTCGCCGTGGTAACAACATGTTCTTGTATTGGATTAAACACTAACCACTGCTGTGTGAACAGGAGCACAGGTCTCAGGTAGACAGGAAGCACTGGAACATTGTCAGTCAACAGGGGGCGGAGCCACTGCAGGACCTGAATACATGAGCACGGCACCTGGACTGCACAGGTAGCAAAGTAAAATGTCGGGTCTGGGAAGTTTGTCATGCTGATGTTAAAAAAATTCTCAAGGCCACATTGATCAGTCATCAGATAATCTGAGTTCCAAGTCCATCGACCTCACCTGGGCCCTGAGCCACAGTTTGAGAACCTGTTTCTTCTGTAACAGGCAACTGTTAACATGAATATTTGTGTCTCTGTTTCCAGTTTGCACCAGTCAGACCAGCTACAGCACAGTGAGTCATTGCAACCTCATACACCAGGTGAGCACCTGGTGAACACCTGGGGCTGAATGATTTGTGTTGGATTCACATGAATCTCTCAGTTAAAAATTATCGATACCTGTGATTAAAAATTTGACATGGCCGTTAAAACATGAAGCGAACTCAAGAGAAGTGAGAACACGGCACTCGAGAGGACGTGAGAACTCAGGATACCTCACAGTAGAACTCAGAAATCAGGAGAACTGAGAAGGAGATAGGAAAGGGCAGGAGGACCGTTCTATTAATATAATTTCAGGTTAATCTACAGATGTACCACTGAATGTGAAAGGAAGTGGAGGTGATGACATACCTGTGTGTGTTTTCAGGTGAGCTGCGGTCGGGGAGAGAGAACCCTCACGCTGACAAGTAACTGACACCTGTCAATCAAAACACAACAAACTTTATTTATGTTTTATAGAAAAACGATTCAAATAAAAGACCTTAAGACATAACGTGTCGTGAGCTGAGTCCTGATTGGTGGTTGTTTTCTTGCAGTGAATCCTCGTTGGTCCAGGAGACAGAGACCTTGCCCACCAGCGCAGGTGACATCAGGCAGGCGACTCCCCCTGTGGTCAGGTGGAGGTCTCGGTTCTGTGAGCTGATGTAGACTCAGAGAGGAGGTCCACATCAGTTTGGATCCTGAATCCCCTGCAGCTGATCGTGTTATTCATTGTGTGTTAAGATACACCTTTATTAGTCCCACAATGGGGAAATTGCATCCATCACATCAGCAAAGAGACAGATTCACCCAGAATATACAAAAAATCTAAAATATAAGACTCAAGATAAGATCCAGAAAAATGCTGGTCCTCTAACATTGTCCACGTCCAACCCTGTTTGTATCATGTTTTATATGCTGCATGTCCTTCTCCTCCT
>JBBMJY010000025.1:127399-151402 GCA_037833715.1 Toxotes lorentzi
CACATACTCACACACATACACACACTCACGCTCACACATACTCACACACACACACACACATACTCACACACACACACACACAGAGCTCCTCCTCCTCCGTGCTGCAGTCCGTCTTCAGTCTCTTCAGCGTTTCAGATCAGAGCTGCTGCTTCTGTAAACATCATCTGGATCAGACTGTTCTGTTCTGTTCTGTTTCTCAGACCGGGTTCTGCTGGGTCCTCTGTGGGTTCTGTGTGCCGCTGTCGTGTTGGAGTGAAGAGAGAACATGAGGAGGAGAGAAGGGGAACAGAAGAGTCCGACCTGAGGAGGAGAAAAGATTAAGGTAAAAACACTTTCACATCCTTTCACAGTAAAAGCCTCTTGGTGTCAGTGGCTCAGAACCAAATCCTGATCAGGTCTGGGATCAGTTTTTACATATAAATTACCTTAGTACTTCTACTTTCTGCTACATAGTTTACTTCATTTATCTGACAGCTGCAGTTAGCGTCAGAGAAACGTTTGACGTTGAACACCATAAAAACCTTAAACTAACTAAAGTCTTAAGTTTATCAGAAACAGAAGCAAACACTTTATTGCCAGGTATGTTACACATACAAGGAATTTGATAGATAAGACTTTATTGATCCCACAGCGGGGAAATTTACTTGTTAGGCAACTCAAGTGTGCATGAAATTCAAGTACAAGAAAATGTGTAGTGTATAAAATAGCATAGGATGTATTATAAAAATAGTGTATTTACAATCTAAAAAAGAAGTTACAAAACCAGTACACAAAATACAAAAACAGTAAAAACTGGTTATATACAAATTTCTATGATGATGTAGGAGTGATAAGTAGGATCCTGTGGGAAAGAGAAAAAAATCACAGTCCCTCCATGGACAGATGAAAAGTTAGACCAGACCACAGTACAACTAAACAGCTGCAGTGTCTCCCAGTCAGTCTGGAAACAGTCTCTCAGTCTCTCACTGGACTCATCAGTCCACACTCTTCTCACCCTGGGTGTGTATTCAGGGAGCAGATGGACGAGGTTGTGATCAGAGCGTCAGAGTGGGGGGAGGGGGTCGGAGGTGTATGCGTCTTTTACATTAGCATACAGTAAGTCCAGCATCCTGTTCTCCCTCATGGTGCGGCACTTCACATACTGGGTCAAGATGGGGAGAACGGAGGAGAGCGAGGCGCGGTGGAAATCCCTGCTGATGAGCAGGAGGGACTGCAGGTGTCTAGTCTGCACACGAGTCACAGCAGCTCACACGCAGCCGAGCAGAGTCTATTTGTGGAGAAATGAGGGTCCGTGCTGTTTGGGGGAAACGGGGTGGGGAGCTGTGTTGATGAGGGCGGCTGCAGAAGGAAAGAAACTGTTCCTGTGGTGTGAGGTTTTGGTCCTGATGGACCGCAGCCTCCTGCCGGAGGGAAGTGTCCCAAAGAGTTTGTGTCCAGGGTGAGAGGGATCAGCTGCAATCTTACCTGCACGCCTCAGGGTCCTGGAGGCGTACAGGTCCTGGAGAGATGGCAGATTGCAGCCAGTCACCTTCTCAGCAGGGTGGATGATACGCTGCAGCCTTCCTTTGTCCTTGGCAGTGGCAGCAGCTAACAGATGGTGATGGAGGAGGTGAGGATGGAGTCAGTGATGGAGGTGTAGAAGTGTACCATCATAGACCTTGGCAGATTTAACTTCTTCAGCTGCCGGAGGAAGTACATCCTCTGGTGGGCTTTTTTGATGACGGAGCTGATGTTCAGCTCCCACTTGAGGTCCTGGGTAATGAGGGTTCCCAGGAAGGTGAAGGACTCCACCCTGTTGACTGAGGAGTCACTCAGGATGCTGGGGGCAGGAGGGGCTGGGTTCTTCCTAAAGTCTACAACCATCTCCACTGTCTTCGCTTTGTTGATCTCCAGGTTGTTCTTGGAGCACCAGGTCACCAGATGGTCAGTCTCCCACCTGTATGCAGACTTGGAGATGAGACCAATGAGGGTGGTGTCGTCTGCAAACTTTAACAGTTTGACAGTCTGGTGACTGGAGGTGCAGCTGTTGGTGTACAGGGAGAAGAGCAGAGGAGAAAGAACGCAGCCTTGCGGGGAATGGGTGTTGATGGTCCAGGAGTCAGAAATGTGCTTTTCCAGCTTCACATGCTACCTCCTGTCCGACAGGACACCTGCAGGTGGAGTCAGGCACGTTCAGCTGAGAGAGTTGTCCTGCAGCAGAGCCGGGGTTGGAGCTTATAGGTGGTTATTAATCTAGCCAACTATTAATCTAGCTATCTGTAATCTGTTGGTGAGGTGTGAGTCGTTAGCAGAGTGGGGGCTTTAGGCTTGAGGTTGGTGATCTGCCTGAGCCCTTACAAAGGTGACCTCATGAACACACACACACACACACACACAGATCCTGCTGCCAGAAATATCTGCAGATGCTCTGTGCTGTAATCTGACCTGTGTGTGTGTGTGTGTGTGTGTGTGTGTGACTGCAGCACACTGCTATGGAGGATGCGATGCTGTACAATACACACAGAAATACACAACAACATGACAATACAACTACACAACACAATGTGACATGATACAATGAGAACGTATTCATTCAGTGGAAGGACTAATACCACGGTGTTGAAGGACCTGAACAAAAACAAAAATTTACAACAGTTTAAAAGTATCAGCGTCATTACATTACAGTATATCACTGTATCATAAGCACAGATGCATTCATGTGTTCATCACTGGAGCGACTCTCCACAGCCTGGGCTCTGCTTCTGGAACAACACGAGTCAGAAAGCTGAGCAGGGGACCAGCGACAGTTTTTCTCTGACTGACGGTGAAATAATGTAAAGCTGATTCAGGATCAGAGCGGTCGCAGCGTCGCAGCTCGTTAACGTTTCCTCTGATTTTCCATCATTCATCAGTTCATCTCATTTTGTTCCATCAGAAGATGAAACTGTATTTCAACACAGATTCACGCACACGCACACACACACACACTGACAGACACACAGTAATAAAAGCTGATGTGCACACGCTCCAGGCTCAGAGATGTGGGTCTCGGTCCTGTGTGTGTGTGTGTGTGTGTGTGTGTGTGTGTGTGTGTGTGTGTTTGTCTCTCCCTGCTCTGATTGGTCAGTCAGGTGCTCGTCAGGTTGTGATTGACACACATTCAACATTAAACTCATGAAACCTCTGACCTGAGCAGGTGAAACAGTCCAGGTCCTAGTCTGAGTCAATGTCAGCTGACTCCTTATTGGTTGAGGTGAATCAGTTACTATGGTAATCACTCAGGTTCTTCACAGTCTTTGTGCTTTAACAAGACTCTTATCTCTGATCTCTAATCAGCACAGACAGACAGGAAGTCCCCCATCACAATAAGAGCTGATGGACTGTTCACACATAAATAGACAGGTTGTCTGCAGGCGCCCAATCAGAGCGCAGCAGGTGAAACGGAAACCTGCAGGTCCTGGCACAAAGGCTGTAAACTACCTCTCTGTCTGCTGGTACGGTTCTCAGCATGAGGGTCAGAACCCTCCACGGAGCTCACAAAACAATTATTAGATAAAAAGAAGGGTTTCAGAGACGTGTGGAAAGAAACGCAGACACACCGGAGCAGGCTGATGCAGTGAAGTAGGTCTAATAAAGAAAACGAGACCAGGCAGATGAGACTGGAAAGACAAGCAGGAAACTAAAGTCTGGGAATCCAAACACAAGTCGCAAAACACAGGGAACGAAAACAGACCCAGCGACAAGACGTTAGGAGAACACACACACTTACACAGAAATACGCTGGTGAAGGGAAGACAGGAGACATATTTTAGGTTTCAAAATAAAAGCACTGCAAAACATCAAGGGGCAGATTGTGACGACTGTGATAAGAGATCGTAAACAGTGTCTCAGTTGTAAGGCTCTGACCATACAGTGAAGCAGTGCAATGGATTCAGGTCCTAAACTAGAGATTTGCAGCTTTGAACTCTGTTATATGAGAATCTGGAGGGTTCACATCTTCATCTCTGTCCAAACATGTAAATGGAGAAAAGTTTTTTAGGTGATTTTTCAGATCAGCTGTGTTCTGAATGTTTGTCTTTCCTCTGATGGTAAAACAACAGTCGTCAGCAAAAAGACTCAGTTCTTGCTGCAGCACGATGTCATGCAACTGAACATTGCATCACACTGTGTGTGACCTCACCTGTGTTAAATCACCCACAATGAGGCGTCGCTCGAGTGACTTCAGAACCAAAGTCAAACCTGAATTTACAGCTCAAAAAAAAAATTGAGATTCCTTTTCAAAACTGATTCCAAACATTTCTGCAGGTCCAAAACTATGAATGTCAGAATACGAATTCTAACCCGACCTCCTCCTCCTCATTCTCTGCAGGATGTCAGGTGACTGGTCCATCCTGAGGCTGTCATCATCGGCTCCACCCACCAGCTCTGTAGCCCAACTCCCTCCAAACACCTCCCAGTACCACCCTTTCTCAGACTGGGAGGCTCCCAGTTTCACCCGGGCTGCTCAGTTCCGTGTTGGAGCTACCTTGGTCCTCTTCGTATTTGCGGCCTGCAGTAACCTGGCCCTCTTGGCCAGCGTGTGGCGTGGCCGGCGACTGGCGTCTCACTTGCGGCCACTAATGCTCAGTCTGGCATCAGCTGACCTGATGATGACCTTTGTGGTGATGCCTCTGGATGCGGTGTGGAACGTAACGGTGCAGTGGTATGGAGGCGACGTTCTCTGTAAGCTGCTCTGCTTCCTAAAGCTGTTCGCCATGCACGCCTCCGCCTTCATCCTCGTCGTCATCAGCCTTGACCGCCAGTACGCCATCCTGCACCCACTGGACGCTCTGAGCGCCCACCACAGGAACCGACGCATGCTCCTGCTGGCCTGGAGCCTCAGCCTGCTTCTCGCATCACCTCAGGTAGATATTAGCACAGGTAACACATCAGGACAGGTAGATATCAGATATCAACTCAGGTAACGTGAGAACAGGTAACATACAATGTTATGTACATTTCACCCGATGAGTTTAGCTCAGGTTACCTTAGACCAATCCAGTTCAACACACTACACTAATGTTATGAATCACGTAACCAATCACAGATCAACAAACAGCTGATGCACCTGAACAGAGACCCTGTACCTCCATCATATGGTACGTCATGCACTCATCAGATGGACATCAGATGGAGGGTAAACCGATTAATCGCAGGATGCCTCCACTACACACTGCAGGAGACAAAACAAGATACACTGCGGGGGACAGTGAAGGTCAATACGCCAGAGTGTCCTCTCTGACCAATCACAGAACAGATTTCAGACGGTGTCATGTTCATCACGTGGACCAGCTCCAGCGCTCTGAATGTGAACAGTCCGTGGTTGCAGGTCTGTTAAACTCTCCGATCACATTGGTTGCGTGTGTTGTCACATCTGTTTATAGACTCACAGGCTTTCACAGCTTCAGCTTCACTCTGCATTTAACATTAATATTTATCAGATGATAATCAGCTGAGCTGAGCTGAAGGACAAAGCCAAGGCCAGAGTCACCAGCTTGTCTGATTAAACTGAAGATCAAGTGATGATGAAGTTTTTGGCTGCAGATAAAAACCATGATCTCATCAGAAACACTGGTCCAGCTGAGGGTTCTGAGCAGCTCCTACAGCAAACCTCTATCAGGCAAAACCCTGAACACGAAATCCCTGCAGGAATGTTCTGGTTTCTGATGGAGAGATTAAAGTGAGAAACCTCCTGCTGTGAGCTCAGACTAACTGCTCCCCTTGGTTTCTATAAAGAATGTTAGAAATGCTGGAAAATAGGTGAAACAAACAGGCTCAGCCTGAGCTGAGCAGCACAACACCTCACTTCAGACCAAACACTTTCCACTTTGTCATGAACTGTCACAGCCTCCCACAGCCTTACAGCTGAGAGCAGAGAAAAAACATGAGCATCACATGATGCTGCGACGTGTAGCGAGTCGGCTTCTGGAGGGTCTGGCTCCTGGTTTTCACCCTGAACATCCTGACTCCGTTTCCCATCGACTACACGAACCTGCCTGAGTTTTCATTGGCAAAAACAGACATGTGAGCGCAGCTGGAGACCAGAACTTTTAACACTGTAAATATTTCACCGTCCCTCTGGTGCTCCTCACCACCTGACTCTGTGAACATCAAACACCTGTACAGTGTTTCTAAGGGGCTGAGTGGGATTTCCTCCCTGGACCTGATCCCGGTGTGGGATTCCAGGATTCGTCCTGTGAGAACTGAACCATAAGCCTCTCACACCGTGTCAGTGCTTGTGGGTTTTGCCTCCAACATTTACAGTTGACTGTGAGCAGAACACAAAGCTACGAGGAAGCTGATTTGTGAGTTTTTGTGTGCACATTAATGTTTGATTTGGATCCTACAGTTTGACAAACCTCATCTGTCTTCAGGTGCCAGTGAGAGTCCTCTGTCTTCTGTCTGTCTCTGTCTCCAGCTTTTTATCTTCAGGGCAGTCAGGGTGGAGGGCGTAGAGTTCACTCAGTGTGCCACTCATGGCAGCTTCAGCCGCCGCTGGCAGGAAACAGTTTACAACATGTTTCACTTCACCACTCTGTACGTCGTCCCCCTGCTGGTGATGAGCTGCTGCTACAGCCGGATACTGCTGCACATCCACCGGCAACACTTGCGGGATAAAGGTAATATACACCTGTAAAACACCTGCACACCTCTATAGAACCATTATGACTCCTGTCCGCCACCTGCACATCACCTCTACATCACTATGACATCACCCCTCTTTCAGCAGGTGAATCATACCTGCGCCGCAGCGGCACTGACATCATCCCAAAGGCTCGAATGAAGACTCTGAAGATGACAGTGGTCATCGTGCTGTCCTTCATAGTGTGCTGGACTCCGTACTACCTGCTGGGAATCTGGTACTGGTTCCAGCCCGACATGCTGCACATCACACCTGAGTACGTCCACCACGCCCTCTTCGTGTTTGGGAACTTGAACACCTGTTGCGACCCCGTCATCTATGGCTTCTACACGCCATCCTTCAGGGCCGACCTCGCTGCCTGCTGCCGCTGGACTGCAAGCAGCGCCGACACCTCACCACGATCCCCGAACCGACTGTCCACCGGCCGGGGTCCTCACAGCGGAGACCACGAGTCCGAGCCTGCCGCCAACGACCAGACAGGAGACTGACACTGACCAATCAGCACAAATAAAGGTGTGGCTGCAGCAGGTGAAAACGTTGTGATTTACAGGGGAATTCAGCTTCATATTTCACACAGGTTTTACTTTTGTTGTGATTTTTTGGTGTCAAATGATTTTTATCGTTTCTGATGTTTAAAACGTGAAATACAGGATGAGAAGTTGTTTAACAGAGCCTGTGATTCCTCATTCATGTCTCTGAGCTGAAGCCTCGACCCTTCATGACCTCAGTCATCAGTTTCATAAAAAGTCACATTAGAAATCCATTCAACACTTCACTTGTTTCCTCTGTGAGTGATGAGAGGATGAACACTGAGGGTGAGTCCACTCTGTACACCTGAACCTCACCTGACACAAGAATCTGAAACACATGAGCTTATTCTTCATCATTAAAACTTCTCTGTCATGAAAACTTCAAACATTAAAACATGATTTGGTTCCAGTTTTTTCACTTTTCCATCTCTGCCTGTTCTAAAAGACAAACATTCAAAGGTTTTGGAGATCACAAGAGGAAACAGGTAAACTTCCCCTGTTCTGGACTCCAGCTGCCAAAAACTAATCAAGGTTCAAAAGCAACTTTTCAAAGAAGAAACTTTACTTCAAGCTTTGATTTTAGTGGTTTTAACCACATCGTGAGGGCTGATGAGCTGACAGTCAGCAGGAAATCAGTCACAGCTGTGAGAAGGTTCATCAGCTGATCAGTCAGTGACCACTTATTATTTTAATGCAAATGGAATGATTGAATATGATCAAGACCTCAGGCAACTTCTTTACTTTTTATTGCCAGAAGCAGGTTTTGGGTTTCTTGCCTGCAAATTTGTTGTTGCTTTGAACAGTTAATGAGCATAAAAACATCAATAAAAAGAGAAGCACCCATCTCATCTGTTATTGTATTTGATCACAAATGAGTCAGTTAAGTTCAAACAGAATAAGAAATGAGTGGAGACTGTTTTCTACTTCAGTATAGTTTTATTTGGTTTTTATGTGTCATCAGAAGAACAGTCAAATATTCTCAGATGGTGAAACTCAGAAACATGTTAAAAACACAACGAGAGAAACGGAAAGTTCATCCCGAAAACACCGGTCACAGGTCAGGTGTGGTGTCGAGGTGAAATCTTTTTTTTGGATCAAAGTCTTGATGTTTCTCTGTCGTCTGTTCTGTTCTGTTCTGTTTAAAAAACAGCTTAAAACTTTGGGAAACTTTATGACACATTATTGAAAATAAAATGTTTTGTGAGAAAAGAAATCAAAAACATTAAAGCATGACTTTTCTCATTGGTTCTAGCCTTCATTCACTACAGTCTCTACATCTTAGTTTTAGTTTCTACAATGTGTTGACAGCAGGAGGCAGGAGGAGCCAGTCTGAGTTTAAACTAACGAGAGAAAATAATCCAGTTTTTACATATTTTACGTAAAATATGGCTTAGATATCACACGTCATGATCTGCCGCTTATCCCACGGGTGGTGGGCCCATTGGAGACGGTGCTGCTGGGTGTGAGGCTCAAACCCACGACCCCAAGAGATGGATTCTCGTGCCCTACCAGCTGAGCTAACCAGGCGGCTAGATAGCACATGTATGGCTTATTATTCATTATGGCTCACGTCTGTTATAAAACTTCTAAATTAGACCTGAGAGAGGATTTGAATTGGTTGCTCTACCTTCAGCTGAAAACACAACTTTTCTCAGATTCTAGAAACATTTTCACATCATTCAACTACCAACAAAAAGACTCAGAAAAAGTTAAACAATATAAAAAAGAGGGAGATGGGGGGAAGGGGTGGGCAGGGTAAATGATAATAATTATAATATTATTAGCAATAATAACAAAACATTTAAATGGTCTTCTTCACAGGTTTTCATTTTGGCAGAATTTCCTCTTCACCACCATAAAGCAGCAACGGAAAAATAAGAATGAACTGAAAGAAGAAAGTTCTAGAAAAACAGCCAAAATTAACAACAACTTTCATACAACATTTCAGTTTGTTCTGGTTTTTACATTTTTAGAAACGCTCCACTCATCAAAGAGCAGAGAGGAAGGCAGCAAGGAGCTCTGACCTGACAGAGACCTCTGACCTTTGACCCTGAGGACAGTAGGACTTGTAACTTGATGAGACTCAAAGAAAACAGATGTGACTCAGTTTGTGGCTCAGTGAGACTCATTACCCTGAAACTCAACATGACTCAACAAAAACAAACTCAACAGGACCTCAGGATGTTACTCGGTGCTTTATTGAGTCTCACTGATGTGACTGTGCATTAGCCGAGACTCGGTGTGACTCGATTCGATGTGTGTCATGTCACGTTTAGAGTCGCACCATTACTCAGCATGACTTTCACTGATGTGACTCAGTGAGACCTAAACATGACTTGAATACAACCGAACTAGACGAATGTTTGACTGGACACGATGAGAACAGGTGGGACGGAAGCAGAAGCAAAAAGTCTACTGCTGTTATCCATCTGTGAATGTTCAAGTCTGCATTTAAACCAAACCTGCTCTTTAATCAGGCCAATAAATGTTTTCTAGACTGTTTGATGTCACATGTCCACCAGTCTCTGGTCTGAACTGTTTAATTCAGAGGGACAAAATATCAAAATGCCTCTTTAGTTATCAACAGAAAACATCTGGAAAACTCGGGGTCCTCAGGGTCTGGTAGACTCAGGGTCACTGTCAGTAGCAGAGACAGAAGCTGTAAAGGCATTCAACCATGAACCGAAGACATAGACTCTCTGTGACTTCAAATACAAAGGACTGAGGTAATATATCAGAGTTATAATTGAGCTTTTGGTCAAATATCATTCACTTATTTGGCTTATGATTTATATAAATTCATACTGACACACACAGATCTTCAAGTTGTAAAACATGAAAATATCTATCTACATCTTTTTCCAAAGAGTTCATCTGAAATATAAAATGTGACAGCGAGTATTTATTTTGGTTTAGTTTGTTCT
The DNA here is from genome assembly GCA_037833715.1 of Toxotes lorentzi. Taxonomy (NCBI): domain Eukaryota; kingdom Metazoa; phylum Chordata; class Actinopteri; family Toxotidae; genus Toxotes; species Toxotes lorentzi. Next base: position 137,515 of record JBBMJY010000025.1, read on the forward strand.
TCCATTCTGGGAGCAGGAAACAGACAAAATAAGACCAGGTTGATTTGCTGTAGAGGATAAGGGGGTAACTGGGGCACTAAGTACTGAACTAAGGTGTTAGAGTCAGACAGGAAGTGTCAGTCAAGTGTCAAACAAAAACACAAACTCAGAAGGAGCTGAGATCCTTCTCCCCTTCTGGAAGCTTCTTTTTGAGGTCGACTATGATGGACAGATCCATCATTGAAGAGGGGGTTCAGATGAGCAACATTCTGGGTTCAAGGGGTTTCTTGGTCAGGGACAATCGGGTACTGGACATTGGCATTGGTACAAAAAAGGTAGAAAAAATGGCAAAGTGGCCCTGGAGCCTTTTGGTTTCAGGTAGGTAAGCTTGACCAGCAGCAGGATGCTAACGGTCGCCTGTAGCTCAGGCGTTTGGCGTTGAGCCTGAGGTAGCTCTCTTTGGAGGTATAGAGATCGGTGGATGGAGGGAGGGAAGGAGGAGAACAACCAGCTGACTGTTGGCTTCCTCTACGTCCTGAACTTGGTGAGACAAACAAACACTAAAAGGCTAAAGCAGAGCAGAGGACACATAATGTCCTCTACGGATGCCTGCTAACCAGAGAAATAATACACAACTTTGGCTCTGGGCCTCAGAGGACTAACATGTCACAGGTGAACTACCTGCTCAGGTGGGTAAAGTAAACCCACAGCAGACCCGCTGAGGACCCGGTCTCTGGCCAGACTGGCAGAAGGCCTCATCGCCTCAGGAAACTTGGCACTGATGGTGACAAACTCAAAATGACCCCAAACTGAAGAAGAAATGTTTTGGTTTCAACCGCAAACATCCAGGGTGCCATGATGGCGACATCGCATCTGATACCACATGGGAACCAGCCAGTCATGTGACTGATGGCTTTCAGTTCCTGAAAAATATTTGTTTATATTAGATAGAATCAGAAGAATTCAGCTTTGGTTTCAGTCTGAAGACAAAAATCATCATGAATTGGAGTCAAAGCAGACGGACATCTGAACTGGCTGTGAAGATTTTTGAGGTGTTGTGGTGTTTTTTGACCCCTGTGGTATCAGATGCTCCACTGATGTTCCTCAGACTCACCACAATCTCTCATCTCAATAATATCTAAATTTAACTCTAATCTCAGTCATTCACAAAGGCTGAAGTGGCTGTAAGGCTGTCAGGAGTAGAGGAGGTGCCACCAGGCTGGAGTTCAGGAGAAGGAGGAGGGTAGGGTGGGGGAAGTAGTAGTTATGGTGTTTTATCCGGTGCCTGTGTTGGGCTGGATGGGTGGAGTTGGTTCAACCATGACCATCACTGGAGGAGGAGTGGAGTTACATCTCTGTGGGCGGAGCAGACAGGTAAACTGTTATATAACAACACTGAATATCCTGAAATACGTTACTGTGATGTGGCACGTTTCCTCTGCTGAGACTGTGACTGTCAAAATAAGAGCCCTGTTGGACAAACATTTTCCTGTAGTTCAGTCACAATTTCATCAATGAAAACTACAATGAAAAATATTTGCAGATAACTGAGACAGTCCAGTCTAACACCACATTCACAAAGACATACTCTTTTCACTATAACTTATATCAGGATCAAGATGCTGCTGTGGGGGGCTGGGGCCAATCCCAGCTGGCTTTAGGTGAGAGGTGGGGTTCACCCTGAACAGGTCTCCGGTCTATGACAGGACTGACACGCAGAGACCAGAGACCAGAGATTTCACTGGTCAAAACCAAACTAAAACCAACAACAATCAAATGACTAAATGTGACTAAAATAAAGTGACATTTTTGTCATCATGAAGCCTGGTTTAACAGCTGCAGGAGACTGAGGAACAACATGGGTTTTATAGTCGTGGCAACAGTTTGGTTGCCATAGATACGAGGGCTAATGGTGTTTTGGTTGCTTTGTTTTCCCTTTTTTCCTTCTGTGTGCTTGAGTGGGTGTGTTTTTCAGATCATGGAGTCCTGGGCGGCTCCTCCCTTCCCCCTCCTCCGGCTCTGACTGATTGCGCACACCTGGTAACTCCACTCCATCCCTGCCTCGACGCCCAGGAATCCTGCCTTTTTCTTTGTTCCACTTTGTTTGGGTGAACTGACAATAAACTGGTTTAACTGCCTACCTCCTCCCCTGTCTGCTTTTGGGTCCTGGCCTGAATTATTGACAATCCTAACAAATGCAGGCGATAGGTCATAATGGGGAGAGGTGATGAAGAGATGTGAATAATCAAATGGGTGACTTTAACCCTTGTTGAAATTAACACTACAGAGTGTGTGTGTGTTTGTATGTCCACCTTTGTGAGGACCAGTTTTGCACTGGTGGAAGTGAGGACGTTTTGTCTGGTCATGTGTGTGTGTTACCTGGCTGAGCTCAATGCTCTCAGGTGTGTAACCTTTAGGACCTCTGACACCATTCATGGTGGGTGGAGCCTCCCAGCTTGCTGCCTTCCTGCAAAACAAACTGAACACAGAGCAGTGTGAGTATGATGATGAAGTTGATGATGATGACGATGATGATGGTGATGAAGATGAAGATGATGAACATCTTACCTGCATCTGTATCCCAGCAGGATGATCAAGATAGTGGTGATGAAGATGATGATGGTGATGATGATGGTGGTAGTGACGAAGATGATGGTGATGATGGTGGTGATGATGATGCTGATGATGATGAAGGTCTTACCTGCATCTGTATCCCAGCAGGATGATCAAGATAGTGGTGATGAAGATGATGATGGTGATGATGATGGTGGTAGTGATGAAGATGATGGTGATGATGGTGGTGATGATGATGCTGATGATGATGAAGGTCTTACCTGCGCCTGTATCCCAGCAGGATGAAGAGCAGACAGCAGAGGATGCAGGCGAGGCCGCTGTGAACGCCAACCAGCAAAGTCGACATCGAACCGTCAGCCTGGTCACAGTTACACCTCGGACCAGCTGAGAGAGACAGAAACGCCATGTCAGACCGGTTCCAATGGTTTCAGCATCATGTCAGAGGGTGGGCCGAGCTCCTACCTGCTGCAGTGTTTCCTCCCTCTGCCAGAGACACCAGGCGGTGGTTGGACGGACTGTCTCCGTTCCCGTTGAACGCCACCAGCTGGATCTCATAAACTTCTGCTGGTTCTGAAGGAGGAAACAGAGAACAAACGTTTTCATTAACTTGTCGTCAGAGTCAGTGAATCCACAGTTACAGGATGTTCCTCTGTTTATCATCAAAACCACATCATGAATTATCCATGTAAAGGTTTATAATGAACTGTAATGCAGTTGTGTTTCATTGTCTTTGTTGTGTTATTCCACCTGTTGGTGATGATGTGTTTGTACAGCACATACAGATAAACTCTGAGATCTGATCACAGCTGAGTCTCAGTCTGTCAGAGAGTAGTTAGTACGTCTGTACGCTCTGATCATACAGGTGAATAAACCAGTCACTACATCTTTACACAGACAAATGGGTGGAGGTGTCACTGATCACTCAGGTGAGGTGCAGGATTTCCTGTGGACAAAATGAAATGTCAGGATGTTGTTAAACGAAACGCTCTGGCAGCTTCTGCCAGATAAACACAACAAAGATCACCTGAGTACAGCAGGTGTGTCTGCTCCTTTTTGTCTCTGTGTTTCAGGAAGGGTGAACTGTTAGCCTAGCTTAGCACAAACACTGGAAACAGTGGGAATGTTTGAACTGTCCCTTTAACTGTACTGACCCAGGTGGGATATGGTGTGGGTGTTGATGTGTTCCGGAAAGGTCTCCTGCCCCTGGACCTTTGGGTTGGAAACCCCACGGTACTCCAGTCTAAAGCCCTCCAGCTTTCCCGACTTACTGGGCAGCTCCCAGTACACCTGCATGGCCGTCTGGTTCAAGACTTTAGTGAAGAAACTGGGAGAACTGGGAACTGTGGGACAGAGACAAAGACAGACTGTGGTTACTGAGACACTGCTAACGTTATAGATGACATATTCACTGTTCACTTTTCAACCAATTCTGGACAAATACATTTTATTTTCCAAATTTACCCAATTTAAAGACAAATATGAGCCTTTTCAGACATCCATGTTTAAGTGTGGTTGTTAATAAGAGTTGAAATATCTTTTTAAAATCCCCTTAAACTTTTATTTTCAGCCAAATACACACATGGACTATTTTTAGATGTCGATTTTCAGCCAAACTTAAATGTGGATGTAATTTTCAGCAACCTGAAAAAGACATCGGTCTTCAGAGCGTTTGTCTATGAAAGTGTGACATCTGAGTGTTTCAGTGGACATTATGAAAGAACTGACGTACCTCCTCCCAGTGTGGTGGCGGTGATGGTGTTGGACTGCTGGCTGCCTCCCAGAGCAGAGTACGCCTTCAGGTAGATGGAGTAGGTGGTGGCTGCTTCCAGGTTGTTGAACTCGTGTCTGAAGGTTGTTTTACTGACGGCCTCCTGCAGCTCTGCACTGTCCGGCTCTGAGGACGTACACGTCAGAGGTCAGAGGTCAAGTCTTTTTATTGATCAGCGTAATGACCTGCACTCTAAAGTAAATCCGGGACCAGCTTTCTTCTCCAGCCAATCACAAACAAGCATTCTTGTATACAGAGGTAACATGGACAGGCTCTGAATCAGAACCTGAGACTGGTGTAAATCTCATTTGTCTCATTTCGAATCTGCAGTCTCAGGTTACTTTGTCTCATCCGGTTGAATCAGTTCTGGTCTTTTCTCCTGGTTTTATCCTGACCTCAGTCTCTTACCTCCCAGTCGTCGTATGTGCAGTACATATCCAATAATCTGCTGGCTGACATGCTCTGCTGGCTCTTCCCAGGTCAGCTGCAGGCTGCTGGAGCTGAGGGCCGTGGCCTGGAGGCCGGCGGGGGCCTCGGGCAGCTCAGACCCCTGGATGATGGCGAGACGAGCGCTGGCCTGGTTTGTACCGGCACTGTTTTCAGCGATGCACTGATAGATAGCCTCGTCCTCGGGCGTGATCCGGGTGATGGCGAGCGTCCTGCAGGGGGAGACAGAGAGACAGTTATTTCTGCCGCATCCTCGCTGACTTCAGCTGTTAAACTCATCAGTGGATAAACCTTGAGTTCTCACGTGTTTCCATTGGTGAGTTTGACGTTGCCACTGGGTGTCAACAGTTTGCCGTTCTTCAACCAGATGAGGTGAGGTTCAGGGACGCCGGACGCTGTACAGCTGAAGACAGCGCTGCCCCCTGCTGGTCTGGAGACAGACTGAGGCCACTGCAGAAACTCTGGAGGAGCTTCACAGAGAGGACAATGTTAATATGTTTCTGTCAGTTAAGTCATCGTTAGGAACAGAAGTCATCACAAATCAGTTTGTTTTGATTTGACTTATTAAACATTAAATAGTTGGTTTGACCCTCTGACCTCTGGGAGGCGCTAAAGCCTTTTTAATGTCAAAGAAATAAAACACCAATAAAATGAAAAGCCTTTAAGCGTCTGTTTGTTTCATACCCTCACAGCTCAGTCGCTTAAAGTCACAATAAAGAGACAATGTTGTACTCGATGAAGTAGTGGTGGTATCAGTGTAAGTATCAGCAGTAGTCGACAGTAGTGACCTAAAAATTTTTGTTCTTGGTCGCTCTTATAGAAGAAGAAGTATTTGCAGTACTTGTACTTGTGACAGCTCTGATTACCAATTAAACATTTGTCATTTCTCATTTGTGAATTTTTGCTGGTTTTCATTTTGCATGTAGATCAAAGTATCAAAAGTAAAAGTACTCATAGTGTCAGAATGGCCTCTGTCAGTGTCGTATTATTTTATTATTGTATTTATATTATTGGGCTGATTTTGTTTAAATCTGATGTTTAAATTTCCACCGACGGTAAAAGACCTGGACTCTGTGGGTCCAAAGATTCTCACCAGTTTGACACTGACTGATATTTAACAACAGAACAAATAAAAGAGAAATTTAACACAGGAACTCTGCATTAAGAAACTTCACTCATGTTCACACTCACTGGTGTTGAATGTGTTTAAAGGCAGAAGATGATTCACACAGATTTTATGAATCTGAAGAATTGAAACGTGGTGAATCAAGGTTCAGTTTCTGTGTTTTATAGGTTTATCTTTTTATATATTTACATGTTTATATGTTTTAATTGTTTTCATGTTTATTTGTTTATATGTTGAACTGCAAGTCTGATGAACTTGAACTCCATTTTGACCTCTGACCCCCTCCTGCACTCCTCTCTCCATCCTCACTCTGTCCTCTGTCAGACAGACAGTTGCTGTCTCGCCTCCACCCAGTATGTTTCCAAGGCAACAGGGAGACGACATACACATGTGTCTCTGTCACCTCGAATAACCTCAGGAAGCCCCACCCCCTGGTCCTCTGCATGTTAAGTGGGGTCAGAGGTCAGAGGGGGGAGAGAGGGTGGGGGGTGGGATGAATAGGAGCCATTTATCAATGGAGGGGGGTGGGGCTGGCTCATTAACAGGGAAATAAAGTTGATTTGTGAAGAGAGACGACCTTTCACACACTCTGTAACTTCAGCTACTTCATCACATCAAGTTTAAGAGCAAAGCACACACACACACACACACACACAGACTAGAAACGAACAGCTGATCAGTCGAAAGATCAGAGCCAGCGTCTCCTTCAATATAATAATAATAATAATAATAATAATAATAATAATACCAAAGTACTTTGTTTTTTTCATGAAGTTAGAAACTTGTAAATCCCGTGAAACCAGTTTTCCTTCACATTTGCTCTGACTGTTTCAGTCCCTCTGACGTCAAACCAGTCCTCTCATCATTACGATCACATCGCCCGAATCTATTTATCATCAGTGTGACGATGTATTATCACAGAAATATAAACTGCAGACAGAAAATGACGCAGTGTTTTCTGTGGATCACACCGTGGCAGATGGAGTTTCAGGAAGAATAAAGTCCTCATTGTGAAGTGGGACTCTTCACATGCTAATCCATATTCTAATGAGACTCTGAGTCTGGGACACACACATCTGACCTCTGACCTCTGACCCCCCCCGGTCTGAGCTGCAGCTGGAGCCAAACACAGGCAGCCCGAGTGTGTGATTGTCTGTGAGGATGTGTTCACATGCAGCCCACAAATCAATGAATCACTTAATTAGAAAATGAACAGACAGAATTTAGGACTCGGTGAAGTCAGCGTCTCTGGGCTCAGGACAAATTCAACAATTAATCAAGAAAATCATTAACAGGTTCATATCAGATTCATGATCCAGATCAGGACTAGGACCAGGACTGGGGTCAGTGGTCATCTCATCTTCAGAGAACAGAAAGTGAGCGATGAAGGAGGGAAGATTATTGAAGAAGGAGAGAGAGAGAGGAGGTCGGAGTAAAGGTGGGATGAGGTTTGACAGAGGACAGGTGTGTCCTCCCTACTGAGGTCACAGGTCAGAGGTCAGAGGTGACTCTCTGCTGCTGAGCCAAATGTTCCCGAAGCATTATCAACATTTCTCCTATTCCTGAAGCTCGTTAAGGATCCTGAAGGTTTATGAATCATCTTTAATGTAAACGAAGGATCTAAAAATATTCATATTTTTCTATAAAAAAAATCAGTGAACGTCTCTAAATGTTCTTGTTATGAACTTGTCAAATATTCATTAATGTTCCTAAATTTATCAAATGATCCTAAAAGTTTATAAAGTAAAGAACCGTATCCACACAAACAGAGATGACTTTTATAAACACACACGTGACACTCACAACCTCAGCAATACAAACATTATAGACATTCATTGTTGTTTTCTTTGTTTCTTTGTCCTGACAGAAGTTAACCCCCCCACAGTCGCCCCACCCCCCAAACACAGGCAGATCTGATTTACAGAGCACGGCAGAGGTCAGAGGTCAGAGGTCAAGAGACAGACAGCAGTAGTAAACTGAATTGAACTTGACATTCAAGAGCAGACACACACACACACATACACACTGACAGATGACAGAGGATGTGTGTTGACACACTCGATGAGTTCATGCAGAGCAGCAGGTGGACTGAGGCCTGACACGTGGACACAGGCCTTGATTCATCCAGACCACAGATAATAAAGAGCTGGTTTTAATCTTTAACCTTAAGACCTGAGGACTTGTGCAGGTCTCTGTAAGTTTGTAAGTCTGACATGTTTTATTTGAGCAGAAGGATCTGTCCGAGTCTCCAGGTGGTTTCAGCCCAGAGCTCAGACCACAGTCCACACCCTTTGCACCTCATGTTGCAGTGATGTTGCTGTGATAGTGTGGGTCACCTTGTACGACGAGTCGTCCGAGCGCTGTTCTCCTGGACCTGCTGCCTGGTCTGTTTGCTGAACACACATAAATTCCTGAGTGCTGCAGAGTCGCATCAGAGATCATTAGGTTTCCTGTTCCCAAAACCTGGATCCCCTCAACCCCGATGGACCGCCCATCTGAGAAACAGAGACAAGCAGGACAGGTTAGGGTTAGGGGGACAGGTGCGGACAGGTGGTCCTGTTGGCTGCTCAGAGGTGTTTGTACAGAGGAAGGTGGAGGTTTATGGTGGAGTTGTTACCAAGGCGACTCCAGGACACGATTGGGCGGGGGTTTCCTGTGGCAATGCACTCCAAGATGGCAGTCTGGTGGACATTGATGGTGAGGTTCTGAGGTCCAGACAGGATGACGGGCTCCTGGTAGATTCTGGATCCTGCAACTGGACCCACAGAATACAAGAAAACATCATTAACCCTGAGACACAGACCCCACACGAAACACCAAAGATCTTTGGATTTTTCTTTGCCCTGAGGTTGGTCTTACCGGTGACAGACAGCTGGGCCTCGTGGCTGTATCGAGTGTTGGCGATATTTGAGGCGACACAGCGAAACAAACCGCTGTCTGTTCGCCGAACGCCAGTGATCTGCAGGACGCCGTTAGGAAGGAGAGTGTACCTATACGACACAACAATACAGATGAAATACTCGTTGAGTACACATCAAACTTACATTTTCAGTACAGTTTGTTAAAAATCTGCAAGTGTTTCAAACAGAAACAGAATGAACTTTCACACTAATGTGTTCAAAACTTTATTTATTTATTTTATTTAACCTTTCATAAAACAAACCTGGGGTCCTCTGCACTCAGTGAGCGTCGATCTCTCTGCCAGGTGATGTTTGCCTCTGGGATTCCATTTACCTGACAGGTGAGTCTGGCCACACCCCCTTCATCCACAGCAACAGACTCTGGGTGAGACAGGAACTTAGGGAGGGCTGGGGGGGAGGAGGGGGGAGAGACTGATAAATACATGATGCTGTAGGTTTCAGTAGGTTTGTGAGTGTTGTGTACGTGTTGTGTATGTTTTTTGTGACACTCCATTGCTCCACACTCCAGTATGTTGACTCACATGCGAGCTGGACTCGGGCCTTGCGGCTGATCAGCATGCCGTAGTGGTTCTGTGCGGCGCAGTCATACTCTCCTGCGTCTGTCTCATTACTTTCTCGCCTCTTGGAGAAGTTTCTGATGAGCAGTGTTCCGTTACCGAGCACCGTCGCCCTGACGCTGGTCTCCACGGGAACGCCATTCCGTCTCCAGGTTATGGAGATAGGTCCCTCTCCATCTACCTGACAGTCCAGCATAAGGGGGCGGTCCCTCACTGCAATAACATCACCTGGCTCTTTGAGGAAGGCAAGCTCTGAGGCTCCGCCCACACCTGAGAAGAGGAGATGGGTGAGAGATCTCTCGATCAAAAATCAGATCATACTCATACTTCATCAGTAATAGAGCTGTATGTGTTTTATTAAAGAAGCCGGAGCAGGTGAACAGGTGAACAGGTGCAGCAGAACATCGCCTTCACCTTCAGAATCTTTATCCACATCCTCAGGTGTCAGTAAGTCTGTACGTTTTCAATCAAACGTCAGAGATCAATAAATTACACGTGGAAAAACAGACGTGATGTGTTGGTGACGTCAGAGCTGAACCTGATGATGATGTTTGACAAACAACATGTGAAAATGTGTCTGAGAACAAGAAACAGGAAATACTCACTGAGTCAGAGGATGAAGGTGATGATGAGGATGATGATGAATAACATGTATCATCTCTTTACTGTTGATTAGAAACAAGAGAGCAGGTGAATCAGAGTGTCTGAGTCTGAGTGGTTGAAGAACCAGCAGATGTTTCTAAATGAAATTAAATGTTCTGGTGTGATGAAGCAAGTGGTCACAATGGAGAACCTGGATCTCTGGACTTCAACCAGTGAATCCACTGAAGAACTGTGATCATCAGCAGGTTATGAAAGGTTTGATCTGAACATTTTCCCCAAATTGTCCCTGAACCACATGATAGAACATTTATAGTTTGACTTTCTGTGAGTCCACAACAACACAGACTGCTGTCAGCGAGCTCAGGTGTCAGCGAGCTCAGGTGTCAGCGGGCTTAGTGAGCTGTCAGTAACTGAACTCATGACACTCCTGCAAATTGCAGGAAGAACTAAAATATCAAGCAAACGTGACCTGACAGAGCTCACGATGACATGAAGCAGCACACCTGATTTGTCATACAAGAACTCCTGGGAAATGTAGTTCTTTAAAGTACAAATACGCAGGTGGTTACAACAGATCAGAGAGACTGAGGAGGAGGACAAGGATCTCCATCTCATCAGGTCTCACACACACACACACGCAGTCAGAGCAACACAAGCTTCAAGATTTTCTTCAGATTTAACTTTAGAAAATATCAAACTTTTAGTTAACAGACAGTGTTGAGATGTATTATATTTGTCTGTTTATGGTCAGTGAACGCATCGTTTTTCTGTCTCCCTCCTCTTCCTCTTCCCCAGGCCCACCCATTCCTCACCCCCTTCTTTTCCCATCACATTACTCAAGATGACGATACCACCGCCAACCATCCCCCAATCCTGTCCTCCATCTTGTTCTGGTCCCAGCTGGTCTTTGAGGCGGTGCTGTGGGAGGAGAAAATCAGACAACGGACAGCAGCAGGGCTCCCTGTGACGTCTGGACCCCAAGACCCCCCAAAATATCCCCAAGACCTCCTCCAGACCCTCCACCTTCTATAGAATGAATGACAACAATAATGACAACAAAAGTCTGAACCCAGACACAACAGACCCCCCCTTAAATCCCCCAAAACACCAAAACCACCAAACACAGCAGCCTCCTCACCCTGCAGCTGCTCGACTTCTGTTTCACTTTACAAACTTCATTCACGTTTTGTTCCACTTGTTCTGATGTGATGAAGCTGCTCATCATTTATCATCTTTGTATTCTGCACCTTTTTCTGTCCCAGTTCAGTTCAGATTCAACTTCAAGTTCATGGTGAACAAAGGAATCTGAGGCGTGAAGCTTCTGCACCAGACCTCACTCAGTTTAAAATGCAGAACCTGTTTCACAGAGTTGGTTTTCAGCTTGTTGCTGAGAAAACCACAGATTCAGCTGATTTTCCTTTCTGAGAGAACTAGAGGATGAAGAGTTTCTCTTAAATTAAAACTGAATTAGAACCTGAATTATCTGCAAATTCATCGTCACAAAACAGAAAACTGAGCTGTTTTTCTCAGCACAGCAGCCTCCTAAACCACAATCATCCAGACTTAGTCCAAACTGGCGCCACAGCTGGGTCAACTGCCTCTAACTGGAGCTGCTTTGGTCCAAAACAACCAAAGTCTAAATTGACCTCCAGTCACATCTAGTTCTCTGGTCCTGATGCTGAGCCACACTCAAACAAACTCAGAGATGGTTGGTTGATTATCTTCCCAGGCAGCTGGATCACATCACAGACTGCCAAAACTCAGGAAACACTGGGACACACTCATCCCAGCTGTGCTGACATTCAGCTGCAGTGGGCTCAACTCACCTCATCAAATATGATGTGAACTCAAAAAGAAACACTGATGAACCTGCACTGAACTGAAGCTGGTTGGTCTGCACACTGTACTGACTGGACTCAGATCAGATTCAGGATTTTCCTAATTATTTTTTCAGGAGGAAACTACTCAGGGCTAAACGAAGAGTTGGTGCATCAGCAGAGCAGATAGAAAAGGAGGATGACTGAAACCAAACCTACAGCTACGTGCAGGTGCAGGTGTACCGACTGTGTCCAGGAGACCTGTGTCCATCAACACCTCGCTTCAATCTGTGTGAACTGACTGAATCTGATTCAGATGCAGGAGAGTTTTAATTGTTCCTGGGTGATTGTTGGGAGAGTTTGTGTCTCTGTAGGTCTGAGGAGACACAAGGACTCAAAGACAAAAGGACACGAAGACATAAGGACACAAGGATCAACTGATTCTGAATGGTTCAGCTTCCTGTCTCAGTCTGCAGGTTCAGGATTAAACCACAATCACACGCCTCCCATCTGGGTCCTCATTATAAAGGGTGTTTGGGGGGAGGTTCATTTCAGACAGTTGTCCCTCCTCCTCACCCTGACCTGCCCTCCAAATCCCTAAAATCCCCCTCAGCCCCTGCAGACGGGAACCTCGGCCTCTAAAGGTCATGGGAGTCTCAGTTCAGGTTCAGCAGCCCTCCCTCCCTCCCTCTCTGTGGTGTTTTGTCACACGCTCGACTCTGACCATGAACTTGGGTTTCATGGTGGCAGCGACGGCAACAATGACCCCCCAACACAGAGCCACCCCCCCATAGACCAGTGAAGACAAACAGTTGTAAATCCTTCATCAGAAACACATCTGAATGTAACCCTACACACACACACACACACACACACACACACACACACACACACACACACACAGCTCAGTCTCTTCCTGTTCAGACGTCAGTGGTTCAGATTTTCAGGCCTGAAAACATCAGTCAGTTACTGGATGAACAGGAAGTTCATCAGCTGCTGATTTCATGAGGATTTATCACTGTTTCTGGTTAAAAAGCCAAAGACTAGATCCTCAGAGACCAAACAGACTTACGAGGACGTGTCCTCAGACTCTGTCCACACATTTTATCAGTCGGGAAAATAATTTGTTGCAGCACAAAAATTTTATCTGCTCTGAGAAAAACTCCATCCAATCGAGTGATTTTCAGCTCCCAGGATGCATTGCCTGTGATCTTCCCTCACGGCGACACAGATCAGAGGTTTGTGAGTCCGACTTTAAAAAAAACAGCTGATTGTCACTGAGAACCTGACAGACTCATCTGATCCTGCACCACAGACAGGATCCTGTTCTCCTCTGCTCTTCATTAGAGAACCAGGTGGTTTAACTTGCAGGTAATCACAGCAACGGGACTGATGCTGTGGCGGACTACCCAGAACCAATGGGACTTCCTCAAGTACCACAGGAACCCCAGTCCAGACACCCAGAACCTTTTCCAGCACCTCTGGGCAGACACAACTATAATCAGTTCTCCGGCTGATCACACAAACCTGATTTTAACCCTGAATCCAGACCCACACATCACCAGTACACACTCAGTACTACACAGCACTGTTCTGTCAGTTAGACACCAACACACAGACCAACAACCAGACTGTGATGTCAGTGTGAGAGCAGCTTCACCTCCATCTGTGATTACATGCTGTGCTGCTGTTTGCAGTCAAGTAATGTACTTAAGTGTAATGTGGACGTACTTGTACTTCCAGTTTCTGTTGCTTTATACTATACACAACATTAATCTGACAGATGAAGCGAAGATGAAACTTTATCAAACAGAAGCTGAGTTTATAAAATTAGATCATCAGATGAATTATAGGTGAAATGTAGAAATACCAGCAGTTTAATTTACTGCAATGATCCAGTTCTATAAATCCCACAGAAATACATCACGTGTCAAACGACAGAAGCCTCAACACAAACACACTGAAGAGGGTTTTCTTACTCACTTAATTTTAGCTTTTCAGAACGTCAAGTTCAAGAGCAAATCACTCACACACACACACACACACACACACACACACACACACACACACACACACACACACACACACACACACAC
>JBBMJY010000025.1:158131-181761 GCA_037833715.1 Toxotes lorentzi
GCAGTTTTGGACTTTGGACTGGCCTGAGATCAGAGGGTCGGTGGTTCGATGCCTTGACCAAGCACAATGGAGATGGGTGGGGGTGAAGGAGCACCCCCCCCCCACCCCCCCCCCCAACCCCCCACCCCGTGGTGCCCCTAAGCCAGGCACCGATCCACCCCAACTCCACGGCCACGCCATAGTAGGCAGCCCTCTGCCCCAGAGTCTCTACTGCAATGCGGGTGAAATGCAGAGAATAATTCCCCTGGTTGGGAACAACTGATTTGATTAAATGTTCTTGGTTCCTGTCCAGACCGTGGTAGTTCAGGTTCTGGACTCTGCAGAGGACAGTGTCTTACTTTATTTTCTTTCATTTGTTTACAGAGCTGCTGCTGAGTGTCCAGAAATAACCGTCCCTCTGTCTCACGTTCTTCCAGGAAATCCAGTCTGATCTGAGGTCAGATCAAATCACACCACTATCTTAGCACTTTTATTTTGGAAGCTCGTTCTATGAAGCCCGTTTCCTGCCGTGGGGACGGAGATAAACGCTGAACGTTTGAGCTCATTGAGCTGAAACTTAACGAGCCTCAGACGCTCACTGTGGCTGGTTAACGTGAGCTCCTGCAGGATCTGGACCCAGTCCTGATCCTCTGACAGCAGACGTGTGCTGCATGTTGTCCTCAGAACGCTGTGACCTTTGACCTCCTTTCTGTCTGCAGGGTTTCGTTGACTCAGAGTTAACATTAGCATTAGCTCAGTGCTTCTTAATATGGAAACAGCAGCAGCGCTGACTCAGACACCTGATCTCTCTCTGAACGAGTGATCGCCAGACCTCAGCCAATCACACGCAACCTGGAATACCCCGCTGGCCAATGAGGGTGAAGACAGGCTGCTGGTCAGGCAGGTGAAGGACTGCAGTTCCCCAAAAAAAGGGAAGAGGACGAGGTGTGTAACATGACGATCCACAGTGTTTAATACCTGATGTGTGAGTCTGTGCACTTAGTGTGTTGCTCTGTTGTCAGAGGTCACAAGGACAGAATGAGGAGTTTGTGATGTGAACAGCTGCAGTCACAGTAAACAGAGTCAGATTACACTGCTGATACAACACACACACACACGTTAGGACACCACAGGGACTGCCGTTCATCCCTTCAGGACGGACATTAACCTGAGCTTAACCCTAATTCAAAGCTTTCTAAATATGTTTTTCTTGTTTTCAAAAGGTTTTTTATGAAGTCCTCACTTTTCAAAAAGAGTGAGACCCAACTAATGCTAATGTCCACCTGTAGAGGTCAGACAGGATTTGATAAATGTCCCTGCGGAGACATTCAGTCTAAATGTGTCTCTGTGCATGTGTCCAAACAACGTCCTCTGACCTTTATCCCACTTCTACTGACAGACTCACTCAGCTCATTTATAGTAAAACACGTCGGAACATTTACACTGAACGTTTGTTAAAATCAGTGCGAGAAAGTTTCAGTTTCAAAAATTACAGTTAGCCAAAGATACTCAAAGTTGTTTACTGGGGAGCAGTGAACGTGGAAGTTCCCTAAACCTGCACTCAGGTAGTTTCTTACATACTTTTCCCAGTGCACTTTTGTTTCTTCTTCAGACTCGGCTGAAACTGGTTTCCCCGTTCTCCTGTTCTGAGTCACCTGATTTTATCTGAATATTTCAGCAGAAACAGCTTGTTCACATCTGCAGCTTCATTTTATTTATTTATATCCAGCTGCTGCAGAGGCCTCACTGTGTGTCTTTGCTGGCTGGAGGTTTGTGTGGTGTGGGATAAACACGCAGCTGCTGAGATCAGGACAGGAGTAAAAAAATAAACATCTGCTTTTATTTACAAAATATATACAACTGACCAATCAGAACGTTTGACTGAATAACAGCAAATATCAAAAAACACCAATCACAACAAAACGTTTCCGGTGTTTGTACCTACACAACAAAGAACCACAACATGCGGAGTCGCTGTCGTCACCGAGAATCACAGACGTCCTCAGAACACCTGAACAACCTGAGAAGGGTTAACAGAGTCCTGATCCACCTGAGGAAAACCAGACAGAAGAGAGTCAGACAAAGCTGAAGTAGATCCGCTCTTCTCTCATTTCATCTCCTTGGTATTAAATCTTTAGTCATCTCGTTTTTTTTTTTTTTGTCTGATCCGGTTTCAGTTTATTTTTAACATTTTAATCATCTCATAGTTTTCATCTCATTTCATCCTTTTATCTGATTTCATGTCATGTCTGATCCTAGTCCGGGTCTCATCTTATTTAACCGTTTCATCTCGTGTCCAGCTCTGCTGTGGGACTGGAGCGTCCTGATTGAGAACGACCCCGACTGTCTCGTGTTATTTCATCTCATCTCATGCTTTAGTGTCTGATTTCATGTAGAAACACTGACGAACAAACTAAACCAATCAGAACCTCCCAGGTCGGTCGTCTCACCTCGCTGTATGCGGGGGGAGGGGGGTAGTACAGTTCAGGTGCTCTCATGAAGAGCCCCCCCTCCTCCTCATCATCCTCACCGCCGTCATAGTCGTGGAGCAAAGGGGTGCGAGGACCGTCCACTCTCAGGTCTCTGTGGATGTTACTGTAGCTGGGGGGGGGTGAGGGGAAGGAGGACCAGCTACTCAGGGACCCGGCCTGGCTGCTCATGCTGCTCGTCCTGCTGCCAACGCCACTAAATGGGATCGTACCGATGACCAGAGGCAGCTCCAGCATCAGCTTCTCGCTGCCAGGGATGTGCAGGTAGATCTGGAGGGAGGAGGAAAAGGCTCACCTCTGATCTCGTGTTACTTCATTTTCTCTCAGATCACCTGCATCTACAGAGAACGGGTGCAGGTCGATGTCTCATCTCATTTCAGCGTCTTTCATTTCTACTTTTCTCATCTGATTCAGTTTATAAAACGTTCTGATCTCGTATTTTATCACCTGCGACGTGGACCTGAAATTTAATGAGGTCGGAGTCAGGTCGTTTCTCTATTGGCCCTTTTAGACCTCTGGTATCAACCTGTCCTGACAGACCTATGAGGACGTCTACCGTGACTCACCATGAGGGCGTAGTCCACCTTGATGATGTCACAGCCCAGCAAAGACGGCTTCAGTTTGGGGACCCTGATGGTCTTCCCCTGCCACATGTCGCACATTCCAGAGATGATGTGGTTTCCTCGAACCGCCGACAGTTTCTGACGCGACACCTGAACAAAACAACACAGCAAAACCGGAGATCAGACGTTTTTCTGACAACCCTGAAGAGGTTCCGTTTTCTAAGGTTAGCGCTGCATCCTTTGTTCGTGTGTCACCTTGCTGTGTCCGTCTGCGACGTACAAGTGTTTGGCGATGATGGCGGCCTTTGGCACTACGATACGTGAACACGTGTTCTCAAACTTGGCGCTGATGTTGATGTCTTCTCCCTCACAGAATCCCTTCCTGTCAATCTGAGCACTGATGGACACCTGACCATCAGGTATGAACATACAGGTGACCTTCTTCTGTTTGGAGGCGGCGGCCGGAGCCTGAAAAAAACAGATTCACCAGGATCAGAACGCCTGCAGTGGTGACAGAGACCGAGTCAGTCTCAAACTGACGAATCCTGACTCAGCAACTCTGACCATCAGACCACCCAGCTGCCTGAAGGCGGGAAATCTAAGAAGGCGTCAGCAGGTTGTTCCTTCAGTGTCTAAGTGTTAAAGTCTTTGAGTTGTGTGTTTGTACCAGCAGGTCAGGTCGGTTGACATCTAGAGGCTCCTCCACCTCAAACTCCCTCTCACATTGCAAAGCACGCTGGGAAGGCCTGTCCAGCACCGCCTGGGCGTAATACCGGATGTAACCGAACTTTCCTTTATAGGACGACACCAGACGCCTGAGGACAGACGAAAGGACACGACAGGACAGTTGATCAGCTCCTGTGATCGATAACTTATCTGTTATCAAATCCACTTTGATCAATCACAAATTCTCACCCCGGTGCTGGCAGCTCGAATCCGAACTGGAAGCTGTAGGTTTTACCGGGCTGCAGCAGGAAACAGCCGTCTGAGTCTGAGCACAAAGACAGGAAGGTTCAGGTCTTCTGACACTCAAACTCTCTCCTGGGTTCAGTCCTAGTTAAATATCAGACCCAAAGCAAAGCCTGCTCAGCTGACTCCTCTTTATGTGCCTGTGTTTAAACTGGCTCCGAGTTTTGATCTGAGGCAGGAGGGTCCTGTTGCCTTAAGTGCTGATCTGGGGTCAGACTCTGGGTCTCTGTGAAGCGCTTTGGGACTATTTTGATTGTGGAAGGAGCTATTCAAATAAAACTGAACTGAATTGAATTGAAAGCAGGTTGAAGAGGCAGATCTTTAAAAACAGACAGCGCCCCCTGCTGATCATCCAGAATGTGACATATTCTAACACAACCTCACACTTTTCTCTCCTCTATCAAACCACAGATGTTTCACGGACTCAGACTGAATGAACCGGTCTCTGGTCTCTGTGGTTTGACGTGAATCTGTCCTTACCTTTCGTCAGCTGCTCCTCCAGCCGTAGCTCCTCCTCATACTTCAGGTATTCCACCTCCTGGCTGCGGCTCTTGCGGTTCTTTCCGCCGCGGTGCTCTACGCGGGCGCAGCCGGCAGCGGAGACTCTGAGGCCGCTCACTTTGCAGAGCTGAGCCGCCTCCAGCTGAACGGAGCCGGACACTTTGTCCCCGCTGCTGTAGAAGGACCTGCCGGGGTCGGAGAAGACCAGCTGGAAGATTTTCATCTTGTTGACCGAGGACAGGACCATGATGGACCGACACCGACAGCGGAGGCTGCTGGTGGATGATGTTAAAATATTAAATGACGTGAAAGGAAAATAAAACTAAAACAAAGCAAATCGACTGAAAATGCTTGAGTTGCATTTAATTCCGAGATGAATCAAAGTGAGTCCGAGGAGCTGACAGCGGAAGCTGCTCTCACTGTTTCTGTGTCGGTTCAGTCTGCGCTCCGTTTTATACCGGGGGGGGGTCCCGGGGTGCCAGGGTCCCGGTGTCCCGTTACCGTCTCACCGGCCAGCACGAGAGCAGAGCGTGTTTAGGCTGCTGCCTCCGGCTGAATGGAACTCTCTGGATTGGTCACCCCCGGGTTGTTGGTCGAATGTAGCCAATCAGAGCGCAGAGAGGACGCGTGGACAGTTCGTGCCGCGGGAGGCGGGGCCTGTAGCTGGCAGACTATAAATGAGGGACAGTTGGAACAGTAGAGTCACCAGGAACAGAATAGAAACGGATCTACTGTCACCATACTGCAGCAGCAACATGCACCACCACAGTCTGAGACCGCAGACCACCAGGAGTAACTGGCAGAACATTTATATGTGTCAGAGAAGAAGAAACGTTCCAGAACAGTCTGACTACAACACGCCACCGCCTCCTCGTCTCTCTGTGCTCGTCTGATTGACCTCCAACAAGAAATATCAACAGTTGCTTTAAACAGAGACTCTGGTCCCGGGCCCGGGTCCCCCAGGCATTTCATGTGTCCTGCAGCTGCTTAGTATCACTGCTTACTTCAGCCTAGCTAGCACCTAAACTACTGCGTTAACTTAAGAAAACAAACTCACTCACCAGGTTTTCTGGAGACATCAAACATACCACACAGTCTTTGTCATCAGCGGGAGTTGGTTCAGCACTTTGACGACTTTGTGTGTCCATTCTTCACTCAGGGAAAAGCAGCTGATTGTTTTGTGTCTCCATTCAGGAGAATCGAGACCGCAGATCTCAGAGCAGAGATGTTTGTAAAGTGATGCTGAACATGTGTCCGATATTTGATGCTGTTTATATTAAAGGTGCAGACTCATCAGAAACATCCGAGTGAACAACATGATTCTGCAGGTCCCAGGACCTCAGCCTGAGTCCCATCTGTGGGAGCAGACAGGCCCCTGCTGGACAGAGGACAACTACAGAAACCACGCTGAAAACTTCCATATAGCATATTTAAAGCTGAACATAGTCCTGGACCTCCCTGAGTCTCAGAGGTCCTGAAATATGATTTTTTAAATAGAAAATGTCATTTTTCAGGACTGGATTTAAAAACTATTTATGCTATGAATACTTATAATGCAAGAGAGAGAATAGTAATAATAACACGAGGAATTCATGAAGCTAAAAATATTCAGTAACAGTTTTTGTGTTCTCCTCAGCACAGTTTTATCCCACAGCTGAGGACGCTTTTAAAAAAAACAGTCTGGAGGACAAACTGATTCATCATTTCGTCATTTCTCGATGAATCGATGCAGATCTGTCTGGACTGATTCATGGGTTCTGCTGGTGATGGTGCTGGGAGGTCGTGGTCTGTGTGCATCCCACTCTGACCACATCCTGTATTTGGTTTTTCATAGATTCAGGACGCTCAAATATTCAGGATATGAGAAACATTTAGTTGAAAAAGTTTGATCAGTGCTTCTAACACATGTACATGTAAATGTGTTCAGCTGCAGATAGAAGCGAATGAGAAAAACCTTCAACTAAACACAGAGATGAAGATTAAACCAAACTCCAGGATTTTAAAGGAAAATGACTGACAGCTGCAGCGTGTTCAGTATTCACACTCTGTGTTCACACTCACTTTAACCCGAGTTTACAGTAAAGAGCCGCAGACAGCTCGAACCAGATGTTTAACTTACCCCCGATTCAAAGAGACACCCAATAAATAAACCCAGAGTCTGTGTGTGTTCTCTATACAGGCAGGAGAGGTCAAAGGTCATCAGGAGCATCAGCGTGCTGGCCTTTGACCTTTAGGATCCATCCGGTCTGTTGACCTCAGAGTCAGTTATAGTCATCTGTTCAGCTTCTTGTCGAACCTGGCGGACGACCAGAGATTTTACAGGATTCATTCAACAGAAAAGTTCAAGAAAGTAAAAGCTCATCAGATGTGAACATGTCAGTGAGACAGGCAGCAGAGAGAGAGACAGGCTCCACAAGCTCATCAGTGCTTTAATCAAACATCAGTTTTCATGGACCGCTGCAGTGAAGTGGACGTCATTAGAGACAGCAGAACCCACAAGTAGAACAGTGACAATAGAACCACAGTGGAGTTCCAGTAGAGACTGGGATCTTACTGGTGTATGGCGTCCGGGATCTGCAGTCTGTCTGTGGGGATGAGCTGAGAAAGCTGCTGGAGACTCTGAACAAACCGAATCTTCCTGCTGAACTTCTCACTGTGGGCAGAGGTCAAAGGTGAACATCAGGAAGTCAGAGAGCCTGTGGAGACGTGTGGAGCTGTTGCCAGCTGAATGCTAACATTAGCTTCCGTTTTACATTTAGCACCTAATGTGTCAGTGCCTCATGTTAACCACTGGCTGTTGGTGTATGGTGAATGCTAAGAAGCTAAGGTCTTAGCGGAGCTTCTCATGTTGTGAGCAGCTGGTCACATTTTCAGAGATGACGGACGAATGTCCAGGTAACTGCTCAGACATTACAGGACATTTGCGGCTGCCAAGGTGTTTCTTGGTTGTACATATGTCATTAACCTGGCTGACAGGTTGTTGCTGGGCTTTTCCAGGTGGTTGTTATGACATTTATGGACGTCGCCATGGTGTCCCAAGTGGGTTGTGAGGTGGTTGGCATGATGTTTGGCGTGTTTGGTAGGTGATCAGATCCCCTGGATGTTTGTGGGGATTACTGAGTGTTTGCCAAGGTCCATCTTTAGGGCTTCAGCAGGTAGTTGTGATATTGTCCTTGAAGGGATGAACACGTTCTTCTTTTGAAGGCACGTGTTCATCCATCCAGATTAAAGTCCAGATTAAATCCTCCTCCATGTTTTAAAGTGAGTTTGTAGTCAGTTTAACCCAGGATTCCTCTGGGTCACCTGACAATTAACTGAACCGTGATCACCTGCACTCTAACTGCTGTAATGTCCTGTTGCTATGGTGACCCAAATAAACAGGCAGGTGTGTGTGTGATACAGACCTGATGAAGGGTTTGACCACAGTAATGAGAGCCTTGATGTACCAGGCAGGATGGACCACCAGCAGCCCCTTCAGGTCCTTCTTCAGCCTGAAGACACACACAACATATTACACCTCTGTCGTCATGGAAACAAGCTTATTATACAAACTTCTTTAAACTGACGTAAAAATGTCTGATCTCTTGAGGGAGGAAGTTTACAGGACATTTAAAGAACTGAATGTTCCATAGCTCCACGTCACAGAGCTGTCCTGGTCACTGAAACCATCATACCTCCTGTCGATGGAGGTGTAGCACCGGTGGAGCCATTTGATGCTTGGCAGTTTGTTTCTGGGAGCCATGGCGCACAGGTAGACCAGCAGGTAATTCTCTGAGACCATCAGGTCCAATGTCCCCACAATGTACCTGCAGGTACACAAGCAGCTCCTTTCAGCATTAACACACCACCTCAACTAACACTTCACCTGTTTACACTCATGTGTCCACTTCAAGTGACACTTCAGCTCCCTCCATGGTTTACTCCTAGAGCTCCTTCCAGTGCTGACACTCACTGCTGTCCTCACACTTCATGTCCTTTCAGTACTCTGTCCTCACACATGTGAATTATCCTCAGTTCTAGTTTTTTCCATCCGTTCATTCGGTAGAGTTCGTTTTCAGTTCAGTTTATAAATCACACATCTTCAGGTAAAACATGGGAATATTTAAAAAATATGTTCAATCTTTCCAATAATATTAATTTGGAAACTTTTCCAATGAACTGTTCACAGAACATTCAGAGACATAACTACAGTTTAGCCTGTGAGGAAGCTTTTTTGCCTTTCAGACCTTCTCCAGGTAAATTTGGGATCTGAAAGGTTCATGTGTGACCAGCGACTCAGTCGTCTGCATCGTTCATATTCAGAAACTTCAGCTTTTATGTGAGTACAGAACAGAGGACAGCTCAGGTCTCAGCAAACAGGACGACAGAAAACAAAAAGTCCTTCAGACGACACATTGAACAAATCCACTTTTCTTCTTCCAGACTGACAGTTCCTTCAGTAACTCACTGGCTCTCAGCTGAGAACATTAGCATTTAGCATCTGAAATGTTGACGCTTTTGATTTAGTCCATATCTCATCAGTCCACAGGTCCTCAGAGACAGACCAGCATCATGTTTGTACATTCTGTTTCACATCCTCTCTCCTGAAGTTTGATAAAACGTGTGCTCAAACACACACAAACTCACCTGAACAGGTTGTCCATGACGTACTCGTAGTCCTCCACCGTGTTCTCCGGCAGGTAACAGGAAGTGAACAGGATGATGGCGTTCATCCCATCTCCATAGTAACCTGACAATCAATCACACACACATGGAGGAGTCACCGTTTGACCATTGATATACAGTAATTAATACAGATCCAGACTATAACGCCTAGGTCACATTTGTGTTACAGGTGTTTTACAGTCACACCTGTTTACAGATACACCGGCCAGAGCAGTTTCCTGAAGTGCGAAAGTGTAACAGAGCAAACTGAGAATGTTATTAGGCCACAGACCTGAACCATTTCTTTAAAAACATCCTGTAAAATCCTAAATTTACATTTCTTACACTGTATTGATTTAATATTGATTAAGTTAAACAAACCCATTAAATACATTTTAAATAATCAATAAGAAAAGAACCCATTTCTGTAGAGATGTAAATTGATCCTGATCCTTTTTCATCGACTTGATCATGTTTTTATGAGTTTACTGTCAGGATGTTCTAACCTCACTGCCAGTTTCAGGTGAGTAATAATTTTGACCTCTGACCTCCGTGTGACAGGACCTGCAGGTACGGCTCCAGGACGCTCATGTTGACGTGGTATTCATGCCCAGAGATGCAGAACCTCCTCCAGCGGCGCCCCCTGCTGTCCACCTGGTCCAGCCCCATCAGACTCTCTGACTGCTCCACTGGGCTGCTGGCCACACCCACAGCTCCACCCCTTCCCATCCGGGGGAGGTCATCTGTCAGAGGGGTCACAGGTCAAAGGTCAGGGTGGTGTTAGTCTCGTGGTGTTCCTCAGGGTCCCGTACAGTTCCATGTCTCAGCCTGTCCAACATTTTATAACCTGCATTTCAGAGGTCAGCGACTGAACGGCACAAAAACGTCTTCAGGCGGAAATAATTCGAGCCTTAGTCTGATTGGATGCTGCGCACAGTTAATACAACAGCACGACACAGTGGAGGAAGGTGGAGGCGTGCAGCCTGTCACCTGCAAAGAAAACAACCACAAAACGACAAAAAACAACAACAAAGAGACAATAAACCCCAAAAAACTACTGTCCACAGAGAGACAGTCAGACAGACAGGAACCTCCCAAGTTACTCAAAAGAACATGTACACACACAGACTCAAAGGTCAGCTGACTGGTGTCTCACCGTCCCACTCCAGCTCATGGGTGCTGTCCGGCAGAGTTCCTGTCTCGCTGTCCGACGGCGTCTCCAGAGCCTCCAGGTTGATGTCCAGTGACGGAGTGTCGTCCGGCGTCGCTGACAGGGCGGCGGCCGAGAAGCCGTCGTTGCTCGGGTCGTGTGAGTCTCTGCGGCTTAAAGTCAGACTGAGAGATGGGGCTGTGAGGCGCTTCTTAGCCCTGCCCCCAACAGTACTTGATAGAGCGAGGCTGGTGGGCGGAACTAAAGAGAGGAGGGAGCGGGTGAAAGAAGTAGAGACATTCAACACTACTGGAATACTGAATTTTATAACACTGACACAGAAACATTTATTTTCAGAATGCTGAGTGGGACTAAGACAATGTCAGTTTCCCTGAGTTTTATATCCACATGTAAACAGTCTGGTTACTCCCACCATCACCTGAGAAACTGATGGTTAAAGAATGAAAGCTGCTGTGACCTGATCCACTTCAAGATTCAAGAGGTGCTATTAAGTAAAAACAAAGATTAAAAATAGAATAGTAAAACCTATGTACAGATCAGTATTTAGGTAAAATAAAAAATTAATGCAACACTGGACGGAAATAAATCTTGTGACAGTGCAGAAGCGTATTGAAACAATGCCACAGTGAATGGGTGCTGTAATCAAAGCTGAAGGTGTCCAACAAAATATTAGAGTGTCTGAGCTTTTTTTTTTTTGGTTGTGACTTTTTTTTTTTTTTGGCCAGGCATAAAAAGAAAGAAAACCTATGTACAATCAGTGTGTGCAGTATGGCAGCAGCATAGTTGGCTTTAGTGCAAATTTATTAAGTGAGTAAAGTCCTGTAGGACAAGTGAGCACTGACAACACGTGACACTTCTAAATATTACTAACACTACAGTTAAGGAGAAGGAACAAAATATGAAATACATACTGTACATGTACCAATTCATGAAACCTACAATGTACCTACAAAATAAATTGTCACAAAAAGAAATGTCCTCTCACATAAGGATATGTCCACAAAAATCCAAACAACAATCCCAATAACAGGAGAGTGAAAACGCTTTTTTCCAACATGCTTCCAAGATGTTAAAAGAAAGAAACATAAAATTAAACAACAAAACCCTGAAATACAAAAATTCATCACTACAGATTAAATAAGAAAACTTCAACATTAAAATATATTTATATATTTGAGGGCCTGCTCACCTGCCAGACTCTCTGCCTCCTCTGGGCTCCCACAGTCCTCTGGAAGAGGCCTGAACCACCAGGAACAGAAACATTAGAGGTTAAAAACTCCATCAATAAGGTACGTTCATATTTTCTGTCAAAAATTTGTTTTTCATCCAGGCGTTTAGGACAATACATTTCTTAATCATTTTACTGCTTAGTATCATCCACGTTGACTGCAGCACCTCTGAACACAGATACTACAGGTTTTCCTTTGTTGTCAAAGGTTTGTTCAGTCAGCTCTGAAAGTTCACTCTGAGTTACGCTCGTGTGGTGAATGAAAAAACCCCATCATCATTCACCATGGTAACAGGTCTGTGCCCAAGATGAGAAAACACTGTGCTGTGGTTCTGAGTTTCATACGTGTCTATGTTGACAGGCCGTTGTGTTTGTATTTTAGGGCTGAGCTGCACAGTTGTGTTGTGGGTAGTTTGTTATGGTGACTGGTGATGGAGGTGCTCAGTAAGACCTACCTGTTTTTGCAGATCTTTGTGTTTTGTCTTATGAAGTTGTCATCTTTACAGTGTCATCACTTTTCACACGTTCCAGAATCAGCACAACCTCAGATAATTAAATGTCACTCAGTAAAACTTCTGCACACTGTAACAGGAAGTGTGAGCCCCTTTGAGTTTTTTAATTTCCTGCATTTCCCTAAACCTAAACATGACGCATCGTGGCAGTTCCTGCATAGAATCCTATGTTAGCTAACTTGAGCTCTCTCTCAGTCCTGTTAAAGAAAATAAACGTTCGCTGATCATGGTGGATCATTAAGATCCCATGTTGACGGGGGTCTGCTCGTAGGCGACAGGGCAAGGCTGAAACAGTTGCTGCATACTGTTGGTTGTAGACGCGAATGTAAGGATTTCGAATGTGTGATGTACAATGTGAGATTAGCCCTTTGATTTCACCACCACCTGCTGGTGGGCATATGTGATTTTTGGCGCCTGACGTGTGAACCAGTCTAAGGCTTGACTCCTATAACCCTGGCCGTGTCTGCCGCTCTACCACTTTTACCAACATTCATCTTCTATCTTAAAGATAGATGCCTCTATTGTCATTCGAATACAATGACAATAGAGGCATCTATCTATCTATACCGCTTGATCCGTCAGGGTCGCAGCTGACTATGGGCGAGAGGTGGGGTACACCCTGGACTGGTCGCCAGTCAATCACAGGACTGACACACAAAGACAGACTACACACTCACACACTCACACTGGGACAATGTAAAGTAGCCAGTTAACCTAATGTGCATGTTTTTGGGAGGAAGCTGGAGAACCCGGAGAAAACCCATGCAGGCACAGGGAGAACATGCAAACACAGTAGAGCCCAGGGTTCGAACCCTCTCGCTGTGAGGCGACAGTGCTAACTACTGCACCACCGTACCTCCCCCACTTTTACCAACAAAAAATAATAAGAATAAAAAATAATAAGAAAAATCCAAAGCAATTCCAAAGGGGTTCCCAGTACCTTTGCATATGATAACCCCCCAAGCCACCACCGCACCCCCCGTCGGGCTGGCACCCCCTAATAAAAATCAGTGAGGCGTTGTGATGATTTTGCTGCTCTAGGTTTTACAAACCACCAGATGTCACTGTGTTTGCTTCATCAAAGCCCCAAAGCTTTGAATCATTTTCCAGCACAAACACAAAGAAAACAGTTTTCAAAGGTTTCTGAGCTTCTTCCAGCACCAGAGTCTGCAGCACAGAGAACAGAAAGCTCCACCTGCTGCTGGAAACTCTGGTTTCACTGAGATAAAAAGAACAAACAGAGTCTGTTGGTTTAAATCTGAGCTTCTGTTCTGAAAACACACAGAGTCTCAGGCTGATCTTCATCACTCTGAGGCTGAAAACACTGTCCAGTGAGGATCAGACCGAAAAATGGAACTAATCATATTATTATCATGAATAATTATCACATTAAAGTTTGACTGTTTCTCCTCATGGACTCAGCTGTCCTCATTTTGTCATTGAGCAATCAGATCGTCTGTTGTCATGACAACTGTAATCAGTGACAACAGTTGGATTATTTGATAAGAAGATGGAAGATTTGGAGGAGATGACAGATCTGAGAATCCTCAGAAAACGGCCGTTTTACGAGCGAACACGACGCAGTTCTCACTGTGTGGTGTCTGAATACAAAGAGGTAAAGAGGTCAAAGGTCAAATATCACTGCACAGACCTGGGGAAGCCGTCATCCTGCCACTCCTCCCTCAGCTCCATGTCCTGGATGTTGGAGGGGTCCGAGGCTCCTACAGGAGCCCTGCAGGGACAAAAGAGGGACAATTAACAGCAACAACTGACAACAAAACAAATCTCAGCTCACGTTCAGTCAAAGTGTTTATTATTAAAACTTTTATTAAACTAAATAAGGTTCTGAATCACGTTACATCTCATTTACAAATAAGACCAAAGACCTTCAGCCATACAATGAAGGGCTGATATTTTCCTCCAGAAGAGGAAAGTTCACAGAGCGTCTGCCATCGTGAAATATTCTGCTGCACAGAGAATCAAACACTGGAGGAGGAGTGTGAAATGAATCAGCCTTTACTTTGATTCATCTGACAGCTTCACTCATTTATCAAAGTTATTGTAGACACAATGGTTCTAAACATCTGATTATAAGAACTCATGTTATCAGACTCTGTAATACGCCCATGTCAGCTGTGCGTGCCCCAAAGAAATGAGAAACAACTACAAAATTCAGTTCATCATAACATCAAAGGTCAGATGACAGGATGGTGAGTTCATGGACAGTCAGGACTCATGCCGCTCTGTCACGTTTGACTTCTTGTTTTTTCGTAGTTTCTGCGGTTTTTTCTCCTTCACATGAAACATAAATCTGAGGTGATCTGATAAATGGGAACCTGCTAACACCAGCATGAGGACAGAAAAAAATAAAACCATCAGGAGAACAAGACCCTGTGAAAACTCATCCGGTGTACTGTTATAACATCACAGGGTTTTTTCTGTTTTTCCTGTATCTGATCGCATTCAGTCAAACTGTCCCATTAACAGCAGCTGAATCAGCTGTGATCAGCTCCTGTCTGCAGTGAACCCATGGATGAACACACACCTCTCACTGGATCACTGTGATACTGAAGGAAACTTAAAAACAGCCGGATTCTCAATGAAGTTCTGCAGGATGGACATCAGAGATGATGATATCCTCCGGGATCTTAACAACAGGTCTATGGTACCAACAGGTCTCTTTTCAGGTTTATGTTCTGGAGGTTCGTTCAGATCTGACTCAGTTTGGACTCTGAGAAAATGGTCCTTCTCATTTTTGCCCCCCCTCTTCACCTCCTGGGGGGGGTTTTGTCTTTGTCCTTCTGAGAGCGGATGACTCTTGCCGATCAGATCCCATAATTTCCTTGGTGGACCTCTATCAGGACGATGTATTAAATGGTAAAACTGTGCAGGTGAGCCGACTAAATTAGATTAGTGTTATAAGTATATTGTTAGCGACACCATCGCTCGCCCCTCCCCCTGTTCATGTGTGGATCAGGAGTTCAGGTATTATCATATGGTTCATTATGACATGGATTTATGTACAAATTTAGCAACAGTATGACCAACTGATTAATTTGCATCCTACATGTTGGCCACCTGACAAAATTGTTCTTACCGGAGTTAAAAGCAGGCCTACACCATCAATCTAGGCACAGCAAAGACAGGGATCCGGACACAAGGACCCTCACAGAATAATGCACACATTAGCTGAAATATTCAATATAACAGCTGAACCAACAGACTGCACTTCTGTTCTCTGTCAACTCAACCAAAACAGACCAGCACAAACAGGTATTACTACACCTGTGAGGACACTGTTTTCATTTACATTCACTCCCTAGAGGTCTGAGCTCCAGGTTTCTAATCCTGAACTTTAACTTTAAAACCAAAACTTAACCATAAATAAACACTAGGACTTGTGAGGACCAGTGAGTCCTCAAAACCAGACTGTGAAAACGTGTGTCCCCACAACGGATGAAAACCAACCACAAACGACATTTAAATGTGTACGTGCACACACAAACACAGAAACACACACAAATCACTGGATTCCTGTGTTCCATCCTGTGTTCTCTCTCTGAAACTAGAGTCCATTCAATTTTCTCTCATTCCTCATTTTCCTGTTAAACATACACACTCAGGTGGCTCTTACCTCTCTCGTGTCAGCGGATAACCGGGTTTGGCATGTTGTCGATCCAGTGAGGAGCTGAATGTTCCAAAAAATCTGAATCAGATCAAACTGAACAAACTTGCCTGACTGCTCACAGAGACACACCTGCGGAGGTGAGGGGGGTGGGGCGCTATTGTTACCTCTGTTGTTACTGAAGCAGAGCTGAGACGCTTTATCTGATACACCCACTCAGGTCACCACACCTGTGTACCTTTGAGTGTGCGTGCAGGTCACAGGTGAAGGAGATGGAACATAAAGTGAGATGTTCTCCTCAAGTAGGGGTGAGGGGGTGGGGTCATGTTTC
Organism: Toxotes lorentzi; assembly: GCA_037833715.1. Lineage (NCBI taxonomy): Eukaryota > Metazoa > Chordata > Actinopteri > Toxotidae > Toxotes > Toxotes lorentzi. Next base: position 174,144 of record JBBMJY010000025.1, read on the forward strand.
CAATGTGCTGCCTTCAGTGTCTGACAGAAAAACAGAACTGAAACATCCAGTGAGTAGAAACATGCTTCTGACTACTGTCTGAGGACTCACAAGTGTCTCTACCTGTCCAGGTGATAGTTCTGTAGAAAGCTCCATGTCTCTACGGAGGGGTTCAAGGTTTCCTGAAGTACTTAAGGAGGTTCCAGGAGAGTGACTGAAGAGATTCCAGGAGTGCTTGAAATGGGTCAAGGAAAGTTTCAGGAGGGTTAAGGTAAACTTCAAGACTGAGAAGTTTCAAATGGTTCTCGGGGAGGTAAAAGGCTCTTGATGGGGGTCCCACAAGAGCTTGAAGAGGTTCAAGTAGTGTATAGAGCAGTTTCAGGGTTGGTGTGAGGCATTCTGCAGTTCTCCAGGTTGTTTGAGGACTTCTTGAAGAAGAGATACTTGATGAGGCTCAAGAAGTGTTTGAGTGAGGCTCAGGGTTTTGTAAGGACATTCTAAGCTCTGTGAAAAGGCTCTAGATTTCTTAAGCATTTTCCAAGACTCTTGAGCAGGTCTCAGGGTTTGCTTAGATAGTTTCAGAGGTTCCACAGGTAGCGCTTGAGTGGGAGCTTAGGGGTTCTTGGAGAGGTTTCGGGAGTACTTGACAAGGTTCCAGGATTTCTAAGAGCCCAGAGGTGCTGTGAAGGTTCCTGGAGTGCTTTAAAGGGGTCAGGAGTTCTTGCGGAAGCTCCTCGATTGTTTGAGGCTGTTGCTGTGGGTTGATCTCCAGATATTTTTCCCCCTCAGCATGTTTTCAGGTGTTTGGGTATGCATGCGTGTGTTTTAAAGCCGTCTGAAGCCTTCAGTGTCTGCACGGTGGAGCTGTGCTGAGTCTGGATGTCAGAAGGACGTGAGCCCACTAGCATAACACATCCTAAGACCCAGGTGCACTGTGGGTAATGTAGACACCAGGCTTTTACAAAAGAAGAGAGAATTAAAATAGGTGATGTAACTCAGATGATGTCTCTGGTTCTGCTGCTTCGATTTTCATCCTTGATGATTCATCAAGGACTGTCCACAAACTGTTTTAAAACTCGTCTAACAGATGAGACCAAGACCCTGATGTGTGTCTGAACCTGGACTGAACCAAGAGACTCCACAGCAGAGAGGAAGTCAACTGGCATCACTTCCTGCTAATTAAAAAAAAACAAGGACAGCAAGTGCACCACAGTGACCCCTTCACTGACAGTCTGGAAGAACGTTGGCATCAAAAACACAACTTCAATCGAACTTCCTCTTTCTGCTAGTACAGGAAACACACAGTCTCACACACACTCTCTCACTCTCACACACACACAGGATCCCAGTGTTTTAGTTTTAAATATTAACATACCTGTTCTCCGCGTACCTGTTTGTGTGCCCACTCATGATGTCACAGTGATGTCACTGCATGTCCTGACCAACATGTATGACCTGCTGGACGCTGCAATGTCTGTGTCAATGTCACAGCTTCCTCGCTCTCTTTCTGAGGGAGTTCCTACTTTGACTCTATGGGACTCGCCCGCCCTCTCTATTTCTCGCTCAGTCTCTCTGCCCAACAGGTTCAGTTGCATTTCACAGCATAGCTGCCATCTCATTGGTCGACACTCACCTGCTCTATGCAGACAAGTGAGGCAGTAGATCAGCGTCCCTCTGACTTCATTAATATCAGCCAATCAGCTGCTGGTGCTATTTAAAGTAGGAGGAAGTGATGAGGTCCTCAGGGTCCTATTGCCCACCTACTGCTGAGACGACAGTTTGCCATTTTTCATTACAGCAAACAGGTAAATCAGGAGGAGACACAGGTAAATCGAATTGAAAATTGATTTCTGTTTGTGTTTTTATGAGCTCAGGCCTTTAAACAGGTGGAAAAGTTCAAATCTTTGTTTTATTCGTCCACTGAACCTCTGACTGTGACTTTAACGGTCAAAATATTTGACTTCATGTCTAATTACTTTGACTTAGAGACTTTTCACACAATTTCATAATTCTGAGTTTGCATCTGAATCAAAATGTTTAAAATCTTTATATATATCAGCTTAAAGAACAGATTAACACACACAACAGTTCTCAGCCTGAAGCTCAGGAGCCAGCCACTTCAACAAGTTCTTTATTAATCATGTTTTACAACATGTTTTAATTTTTGGTTTTGTAATGATTCCATTTAACATGTTGACACAAAGGAAACTGATTAACAAACATGAATATTTTCTGATCTTTGGGGTCAGAAACGATTTAAACACTAAAAATAAAAACGTGTGAGAAGAAAATCAGCTTTTTCACATACGTTATTTTGTAATTTCCTGTTGCTTCAAACTCATCACTTCCTCTTTCTGTTTCACAATAAAGGCCTTTCCATGGTTCCCATGAAAGAAACCCTATGCTTCGTTAAAGGTTTTATTGTGAAACATCCATAGGAAGCGCTGAGCCGTGCACAGCGTTTCTACGGCAGTGTGCAGAGCCGTCAGACTGCTGACAGGAAATACAAATATACGTGAGAAGCTTTCCTTCTTGTAGCACAGAGATTTTTTCAATCCGTAGCAGCACAGGGGTTCGGAGCAGATCCTGAGTCTGAAGCACAGACAGACGTCTCCTGTATGAACAGTGAAGCAGTTTAGAGTATTTTAAATTACGTGCACTGACGTTATCCTTTGATTATTGGCTGCGTTATGCCTCACACAGTGCTCCATCAATGACTTTTACATTTTCGGTTCCTGACTGTAGATCAGTTCACTCATCACAACATTAACATACTGATGCAAACACGTTTGGTGACACTGATTTGTCTTTATTTACAGGATTTAACCAAATTGTGTATGTTTGGTTAAACTGTCTCCTGTTTATTTGACATGTTTAACATGTCATATTTTCACAGGGGACATCATTTTAAAACACACAGACACAAACCTCAGACTGGACCTGCTGGTTCTGTGGACGTCGTCCATGTTCAGAATCTGAATCCGGAATTTAAATCAACAAACTCTGTGTTTCAGAGTCAAACTTCTTTTTATTCTGACCCTGTCCTCTCTGTGTCTCTGTGGTACCTTCAGCATCTGCAGACCTGATGTTTCCCCTCTGACAAACTCACAGGTGACAGGTTAGAGGTTAGTTCCCTCCTCTGTCGGCCATCTTGCTGACTTTCTCCACTAGGTCCTGAGCACTGATGTGAGGCAGACCATCGTCCAGAGGACAGCCCTCCACCAGACTGTTCACTGGGGTCGGAGGGACCTGAGACTCCTCCTCCATGTCTCCCAGACAACAGTCTCCGTCATGCTCCTTCAGGAAGTCTTTAATGATGGGGAGGACCTTCTTACGGGACGCCAGATTGTTTCCTGAAACAGAGAATTTATACAACAACATGATTTACTTTTATTTCCTGGATCAATTCAAATCTATTTTTTGCCTTATTTTACAATAAGTATAGAGTGATTAAAACCTGTCAAACCTGCAGACTCATGTTACGTGTTAGGCTGAAACCTTGTTGTTGAGCCTTAAGGATGAGATCAGCAACAAATTCTAACAAATGAAGTCTCTTTACAAACTAATGGCCGACGCAGCCACAGCTCGGCTCTTCCACCGCAGCAGAAACTCTTTCCCCCCCGAAGGAATCAAATTACTGCTGTTCCAGACCAGTACCATACCAGTATCAAACTGTAGATGTGTGTGTGGCTGCGCTCCCTGAAATCTCTTTACTCTCTCATTACTCACCTCACAGTACTGTTGTAATGACACACGCTGACACGTGTTACCATGGAAACGTGGATCTCCACATGTTTGTGTCCTAAGCTGCTCATCTAACAGCAAAATGAAGACTGGCCCCTGATCCTGCACTTACCTTGCTGATAGGCTGTGATGTGAGGATGGGGGCTGCTGATTGGACAGAGGTTGAGGGCGGGGTTATGGGCCTGTTCCATGTACTGGCTCACCTGGAGAGGGACAACAGCTGGGCTGACATTGTCATGGCAACTCATGAACATAATCAAGATGTCTTAGTAGAGCACTATTAGTATTAGTGTGTACCTGTTCCCTGCAGGTGGTGCTGTGGCTAAACACAGCGAGCTCTCTGATTGGCTCTTTGCTCTCAGTGAAAGAGATAGTCATCATCAGCAGCAAATCAAATCCAAACTTCTGACAGAATCCTGAGAGCTCCACCTCCAACCCCGCCCTCTGCAGGAACTCCTGGCACATGCACGCGCATGCACACGCACGCACACACACACGCACGCACGCACGCACGCACGCACGCACACACAGACACACACACACACAGCAGTCATTGATCTACTGCACTACCCAGAATGCCTTTTGATCTAATGTGAGGAAGACATGGGTTAAGAGGCTCTGCCCAGGACACACAAGGTCCTATGAGTCCTGCAGCTCTCTGATCTGAGGTCAGAGCTCACTGCTGATTGGTCAGGACTGATCTGACAGGTTGACAGGATGCAGGTACCAACAGATCAGAGCAGGTATGGTATGCTCATCACTAGTACCGTGTAGTACAGTGTATTCTGACTAACCTCCAGTGTGATGTAGAGAACAGAGACGGCGAGATTCAGACTTCCTGAAACTGTTTTCATGTCCTTCAACAGCATCTGTTCAGTGTTCAGACCTGAGGACAAATACTGCAATAAATACTACAAAATACTGCACTGTTACTAAAAAATACTACATCTGTTCAGTGTAACAGTTTCAGTGTTACACTGAACAGATGTGTAATAAAAACTGCACATACACGTCTGAGTTTGTCCTGTCAGTAATTTTCTGCTCTCAGCGACTCTTCTGTTCCACTGCTGTTGTTTCCGTCCTAAATGTGGCTAACATTCGTCCTCAGGTACAAGTGACTCAGAAACCTACCTGAGACGTCGAACTTGGCGTTCTGGAGTGCCTGGAAGAGAGCGCCCCTCTGTGGCAGAGCGGGGAAACGAGTCTCCAACACGGCAGAGTACTGACTGTCTTTAGGAGTCACTTTCCCTGCTGCAGGAGCCATGTTGACACAGTCCAACACCACTGCCGCTGCACAACAACACAGCAACACATTAACACAGCGACACACACAGACTGATCAGTAACCAGCATTCTCCAGCACTGTTCTGAAACAGCTGGTGTCTACCATAGAGCAGCTGAGCGAGCTGCTGGTCCAGGATCTGCGGAGCTTTCTGGACAATGCGTTCTGTTACTAAGGTAGCGCAGGATCCCACGGACTCCACAGTAACAGGACAGGATGGGGAGGGCTCTCTCTCCAAAAGGTGATGGTCGATCACCTCCACCACCGCCCCCTCCAGGTCACTGTCTGAACTGCAGAAGAGAGATAAGGGCTCATGAAACAGGTGTGCTCATTCACCTACCCTGAGGACTGCAGCTACCTGGTCAATGATCATGTTGCCTCTCCAGAGAGCCATGTTGCTGTTTGGCTCTTAGCTTCGGCTACCTGAGCAGGTGTTCGTGTTTACCTGTCAGGTGTTTGTACCTGGGCAGGACGTTGTGGTCAACCAGCGTCAGCCGCAGGCGGCCGGCTCTCTGCAGGGCTTGCAGGTCCAGCTGGTCTCTGAACAGCAGGAGATCTGGGGACAAACCGGTCTGTCGCAGCAGGAAGACGTTATCTGAACGCAGCACCAGGTCTGACTGACGGATGTTCAACAGAGGGAGAGCGAGCATCTCACTGTGCACGGTCTGAGAGAGAGAGAGAGCAGGGACAACACCTGAGGACAGAGAGTAAACAACAACAACAACAACAACAATACTGCAACACCACATTAACTGGATCCTCTTAAACACAGACAACAGCTGTTCCTCTACGCCGTCCAGTCGTGGACTAACACGCGCCTCTCTACGAGGACCAGAGTCTCTTCAGGATCGTTACTCGTAGTCTGACCGGCTCAGGTAGGTGACGCGTAAGTCTCCTGTCACATAAAAAACACCAGCTCGTACACGTTCACGCTGCGGGAGCTACAGCACCTCAGAGGCTTCGGCTGTCGCTCGCTCCTCACGTTCAGTGGAACTGGGGCTGGGCTTTACCAATCAGACAGTGCTGTGGGCGGGACATCACAGCCACCATGCTTTTCAGATTCATCATTCTTCTCACTGACAGGTCTGACGTACTGATCCGCCTCCGTTTAGAAACAGGCTTTTATTTTGAATTGAACCTGTTGATACGAACTCAGACCTTCCTCCGTGTTCTCCTGTTGTCATGTCAGCAGTTCACTTTGACCTTTTCCCTTCAGTGATTTTAAACAATGCATGGAGCTCAACGCCTCCTTCAGGATTTACACTTTAAAAGTTTTCCAAGCTTTCCTTCATAGAAAAGCTTTTAATGTGGAAAAAACAACAGGAAGTGTTTTGCTGATGGAGAGTGTTCACTTAACTTCAGGGGCTGAAATCAGGCTTGTGTTTGCATCCAGGTCCAGATTTATAAAACAGAACCAAGTGTAGTCACAGGTTTTTAATCGGAGCTAAAGCAGAGTTTAAAGCATCTGACCCCAGGTCTCACCTTGGACAGAAAGTAGGCGTAGGCCAGCGCAGACACCATGGAGTCCACATCACAGGCCTCGTTCCCCAGAACAATGTGGAACTGTGGACCAGGCTGGTCTGTGTTCACCTGGGGGAAGAAGATTGTGACGCACCACTCACAACTGTGTTTTGTCTTTTTTGTGTTTTTCTTTTTTGTTCATGTCAGCAAAACCAGAACTTAGATACAAAGACAGAAGCTTGAGGCAACAGACAAATAATGAGTAAGATAAAACAAAACTGACATGCGACAAAGTTCAACAACAAAAACACAAACAGAAGAAAGTGTGGGCTTTAACCATGAAACTATTTTAGTGAGAAGAACTGAGATTCTCCGTTAAAGACAGTAAATGAAGGTTTTCTCTTGTACATTTGGTTTTCCCTCAGTATGGAGCAGATTCTCTTGTTAATTATACAGAAACTCTGTCCACAGAGCAGAGGGAGGTACTTCAGACTGTAACCACACACAGCATCAACACCATCAGCAAGCTATTCTGTTCAATATCATCAGCCTTTTCCTGAGAAACCAGAAGGTGAACGTCATTTTAAACTTTGATGGTTGATGCAGCCTGTCTTAATGAGTGAGTGATGGTTCATGAGTTCATTCGGACGCACCAGTCAGAGCTCCAACCACAACATAATCCACGTCCTCACCCTGACACTGATGTGTGGGAGCTGATACTCACAGCAGACACAAATTCACATTATCACAGTAACTCCAACCAGGATGATGATTATTTAAGTACTCACTGATACACAGTCACTACAACCAAAAATCCATGTTTTACACATATTAACAAACACACTGTTCCTTCTGTTTGCTTTCTCAGAATATTACTGAGTTTATTCTTCATTTCATTTCAATATATTAAACATATATGTCCAAATTGTCACATTTCTTATGTCACTTTTTTATTTTGATGACCGGAAGTTTTCCGTGTGAGGTGTAAGAGACCGGAAGTCGAGCAGTCTAACGGAACAACCCGAGTTTAAAAAAAAAAAAAAAAAAAAAAAAAAAAAAAAGACCCCCCCTGGGATCTTTCCCCCCCACCCCCTTTTCCCCCGAACCAACCCCAAACAAACACCCCCAAGTTTTTTCCCCCAGCTTTTTTTT
>JBBMJY010000025.1:181861-193955 GCA_037833715.1 Toxotes lorentzi
TCCCTTTTTTGTTTTCCTTTTTTTTTTTTGGGGACTGGAGGTTTTCTTGGGGGGGGGGAAGGAACGGGAGGTGGGACGTTTCAAGGAAAAACCCCGGGTTGAAAAAAAAAAAAAAAAAAAAAAAAAAAAAGGATCACACTGTGAGCTGTCATACTAACTGACTGGTGACCCGGAACAAACACAAACAAACACACACGAGATGTTTATACAAGATGTTTTGTTTAGTGTAACACCGTGGACCTAGGGAGCACTGCAATTCCAAAATCCTGTGTATGACCCGTACATCTGGTTTTTGACAGTAAAGTGGACTTTGACACACACCGGCCTGTCGCTGTGTACGTTCTATAGTGTGGACACGTTGTCCAGTCCTCACACCAAAGGGCTGTTTGACAGGCCAGACCTGGTTTTAGGGCTCAGCTTAGACTCCGGTTCAGGTTTAGGGTAAAGGAGAGTGTGTGTGAGTGTGTGAGTGTGTGAGTGTGTGAGTGTGAGTGTGTGTGTGTTACCTGTGCGGCAGTGCGGCAGCTCGACAAAAACTCCTCCATCTCCTGTTAGCTGTTAGCGGCCAAAACCCCCACTCGGACCGCTAGCTAACCCGCTAGCTGCTCCACTAGCCGGTTAACAAATCGGTAACGGCGTCAGTCACATGCGTTACTGTGACCTGACCACATGACTGTTGGTAATGTGGCGGGTAAAAGGTCATGGCACCTTCAGGGTCATGTTTGAACCTCGGAAATAGGAGCGTTGCGTTTTCGACTGAAAATTAAACGGATCCAGAGACCGTTTCTGCTATTTGTCGATCTTGCTGCACAAAGAGAAAAACTAAAAAAAAGATTATTATTAATAATAAAAAAAAAGTAATATTAACTTATTATGAGAAAACAGCCATATTTTTAATATGACTGTTTTTTTAATACCTTATAATTCTTAGAATATTAATGTTCCTACATCAAAAGTTGTAAAAATTTGAAAATAAAATAAAGTCACAATTGTCTAAGATGTTTTTTTGTTTGTTTTTTCTGCTTACCACTCACAGCGTAGTAAGCAGGAGCAGCAAGCATTACAACTTTAATCCCTAAAAATCATATTTTGTTTCACTAATACAAAGTCCGCCAGCTGTAAAAGGTCTGCCACATGCTGAAAGTGTTAAAAATGCCACATCAGCGTTTGAAAGCAGCACGACCCTCTGTAGAAATAGAACTCTGGGTAATGTATTCCCCTTTTTCCTGTAACGTGCATGCTGCTAATTTTATATCACATTAAATATTAGAAAGATTAAACAGTTGATCACTTGTTATTAGAATAAACATAGATTGTTTTCTGTATGTCGACTGATCGATCAGTTCTCCGACCTTAAGCTGATAAAACTCTGAATCGTCTTTAAATGTTTTTCTTCGTTCTTTTCTCACCTGGTTTGTGTCAGTCAGTTACTCAGACAGGTTGGTACTGAAAGGTCAGTTTATTGGCTGTTCCAGGGACAGCTGGATGATGGTCTGAGCTAAAACAACAGTCATGTTCAGTTCATACAGATGTCTATAAAACACAAACAGCAGAAATCTTATAAAACACTAAGACTCTGATCATCTGATCTGAGCCGTGTTTGTACTCTGGAAAAATAAACTGCTTTGAAACAGTAAAATAGGCTGATTGGTACAGAAAATCTTTAAATGTAAAAATTGTTTAATCACATATATTTAATATTTATTTTATTTTTTGATCAAAACCTAAAACCTGCAGATTTTTCACTCCGTTTTCTGTAGTGATGTCCAATCACATTTTACATGTTCAGAAGAATAAAAAGTTTCTTAATACCTAAAAGTTCCAGTGTGATGTTTAGTGTCTGTTCATCTCTTCACCTTCAGCACTGTAGACAGTTAAACAGATATTTGCTGAAGAAAATATGAATCATCACAATGTTGTTCTGTCAACACTTTTGTGTCATGCTTTTTATGAACACTGGAGCCTGTAGGGGGCGCTGGATGGATATTGTTGTGGTTTCTGTGGTAACACTGATGTGAAATTTGATCAAACTACTACTGCTCATCAAAGACAACACAGGGACATTTAACCTGACTTACACAGAGTTACGGGGACACAGTCCAGGAGTCAGCAGGTAGGAGCACCTGACCCTGACCTCTGACCTCTGGGGATGATGCATTCACTGGTTGACTAACAGCTGTGACTCTGACTGAAACATGTTTTTTTTTGTTTATGAATGAAACCATCTTCAGTAACCAGTTATTTGTTAGCTGATGTGTTGAAAGCTTTGGTGACCTCTGAGCCCAGCTGCAGTAGCAGGGATGAGGTCTAGACCTTCTCCACGTAGTTTCCAGGAAACATCCCCTCTCTGCCCCGCAACCGGCCGAACCACCAACCAGATGGATCTAAGGGTACAAACAGAAAAAGAGGCTGAGGATGAGTCTGACTCCGAAAGGACACACAAGGACCAGAGACCAAGGACCAGAGACCGAGGACGAGTCTGAATCTGAAAGTACACGTGTGGACTGCAGGGAGACAGAATTAAACTGTTCAGTCACTTCATCATAAAGTGACGTTATTTGAAAAGAGAGAATGTGACTGATGGTAGTTGTTGGAGCAATCTGAGTACTGGCAGCTGTTTCCTTACTGCACTCGGCCCCCCCATAACCCCCCACCTCTACCTCCCACACCAACCCTGCCCCCTGATGACCCCCCCCACCCATACTCCTCACACCTCATCATCTCCACACTTTCCTACAATCTGCATCACCAGTCTGTTCTGTCAATCAAAGCACTCATTATAAAGTATGTCCATAGCTTTTTTTTTTTCTCTATATAGTGTAAATATATTTAATGGCACAATCCATCTGTAAGTACTACAAATGTATCTGTATAGTATAATCATATTACCTATCGACCTGTATACCTGTACATACACTTAATGCATCTGTGTAGTATTCACCTGTATAGTATGTTCATAAAACCTATTTAACTGTACATTCTGTCCATAGAACACTCATCTGTATATCCTGTTTATTGTATATATGTTTTTACTGTAGATACTGTATATTTCCTGCACTTGCTGCTTTTGCTCTTCTGGTTAGATGCTAAACTGCATTTCGTTACCCTGTCCTTGTACATGTGTAATGACAATAAAGTTCAATCTAATCTAATCTAAAAATCTAATCTACTGACAGTATCAGCAGTACCTTCGGTGAGTATCTCGATGACATCATCAGCGTTGAAGCTGAGCTCGTCAGTGTCCTGGGCGTCGTAGGCGTACAGAGCTCTGCACTGAGGAGACCGAGGCTTCGGCTTGGGAGCCGGTTTGGATCTACCTGCTCCCGGGAGAGGCTTCACCTCCTTCGACCGCCGCCGCTGAAGCCTGCAGGCAACATGCAGAGATAATAGTGCTACGTATTATTACTGGTTCCAGTCCCAGGTCATCTGGGTATGCTGCTGATGTGTCATTGTAAACCTTAATAACACTGAACATCTGATCAAGCTGCTGGCTTTTAAAACATCAGATGACCATTTAACCTTTGAACCTGACTGACAGACGTATGGCGACACAGACAACAGCAAATTCAGCAGGTAGGTACTGGTTACACTGGTTATACTGTAATGCTGTGATTGGTTATACGGGTGACCCTAACACACTGTTACTGGTTGTACTGGTTCGGTCACTGTTACTGATTATTCTACTGACACTGAAGACAGTGGTTATGCTAGTAAAACTAGTCATAAAGGCTACTCTGGATACTGGTGACTCTTGTGACACTTCTGATACTGGTTATACTGGTGATCCTGGTTGTATTCTGGATTGCTCCCTGCGATCTCACCCTGCGGCGCCCTGCTCGGGGACATCCATGAAGCCCATGTCATGATGCTGGGGGGGGTGGTTGTTGGAACGACTCTGGCTCTGGATGCGGGGTAGGGTGGGCTGCTCCATGCTGGACTGCTGCCTCAGCAGGGAGCCTCTGGTGTGGGTGGGAGCTCCGACCCCTCTGGAACGAGGAGCTGAGGAAACAAAAAAGAAACATAAACGTTCAAACCAGCAGGCGACGTCTTGACGCCTCAAGTTTTTATTTTTTTTTTTAAATGGTACCTGAGTTGTACTGGCTGCTGGGTGGAGCCCGGTTGCCCATGTACCGGCTCTTTCGGTTATCCTTCCTTGTGGGTCCTATGAAACAAAAGGACAAGAAGTGAGGCAGTGCATGCAGGAAGTTGTGATGGTGACTTAATCAGGTCAGAACTTACGTGAGTTCTTGGGCAGACCCGGTCCAATAGAAACTTGCAAGACCTTCCCGCTGGGCTTCAGGACCGCCTCGTCCCCCTGACCCACCTGGAACTGAATCTGTCTGGATCCTGCAGAGCTGAATGGACCCCATCCACCCTTCTTCACCTTAAACTCCAGACTGGACATAGAGACAGAAAGTCAGAGTTGGAAAACTCCTGTAAATTTAGAATTCATTCAGAAAACCATCTCAGGCGTTTGATGGACTGTGGACCAGAATGTCTGCAGTGCTTAAGCTGATTTAGTCAACAACAGATAAACATGTAAACATCACATGAAGTTTCTGGTGTAAAAACAATGTACATACTTTTTATATTTCAGTCAAACCAAATAAAATCAAATAAAACTGTTCTAGCACTGACAGGTTGTTGAATTTGAGCGGCAGCTTCCTCTGAGTTTTGTCCTGATAACGCTTGACCAGCAGACTGAGGAACTCCGTCTTAAAGACGCTCTGGAGGACGCTGTCGTACTCAACCTCATGGATGATGAAGAAGTCGTCTTGGAGAGTGCTGACAGACAGACAGGTCAGACAGAGAGAGACAGCCAGAAAGGCAGACGGACAGATGCAGAAAGACAAAATGAAACTGTTGTAGTTCTAGTTCTGGTTCTGGTCCTGGTTTTATTTCGAGTTCCAGTTATAGCTTCAGTAAACCTAACCCTAATCCTGGTTCTAATTTTATTTCTGGCCCTGTTCTTAGTTGTTGCTGTGGTCTTGGTCCTGGTTTTAGTTCTGCTTCTTGTTTTGGTTCCAGTTTTAGTTCTGGCCCCAATTCTAGTTCTAGTCCCAGTCCTGGTTCTGGTTCCAGTTTTAGTACTGCCTCTAGTTATAGTTCTTATTTCTAGTTCTATCTTGTTTCTAGTTCTGTCTATTGTTCTGATGCTGGCTGTAGTTACAGTTCTAATCATTGTTCCAGTTCTGGTAGTAGTTATAGTCCTGGACTTGGTTGAGACCGTAGTTCTGATTCTTGTCTTAGTTTTTGTTCTAGTCTTAGTTCTGGTGGTGTACCTCAGGGAAACAGACTGGATCTTGTTGAGCTCAATCTTCCTCTTGAGAATTTCCTGGATCTGACCTTTTTCTGGACCCTGTTTTACCTTCTCTCGACCAATCAGGTACAGGAAATTTGGGGTCAGGATGAGGTCTCGTTTCACAGTCTGTGGGACAACAGAACCAGAGAGAGTTCAGTCAAGTTGTGTGTGAGAAAACCAAACTGACTGTGGTGAAATGCAGTCTCCGGCCTCTTCCGGGTCCGAGTTTTTACCCTGAATCTTCGGTCGTATTTCACCACCACGTCAGCAAAGTCAATCCTCTCTCGGCGGCCGACGAACTGCCTGATCTCTGGATGGCTGTCTGTCCCGATGTAGTCTCCCACAAAGTTCCTGTTGATGCTGTTTCTCCGGCGCTCTTTCTTGTTTAGCAGGATGTCCGACGCTGGAAGAAAAACAACTCGTCACTTAGCAAAGAGGAAGAGCATGTCTCAACACAAGCCACATGGGGTCCTTCCTTATCCCACATATTGGAAGACAGTCTTACCTTCCTCCCTCATCTTGACGTACTTGCGGACGGCGATGTGTTTGCGCCATGCCTTCTGAATGACCCGAGCGTAACCGTTGTACTTCCTCTCCCTCATCTCCTCCAGCAAGAACAGCTGCAGAGAAGAAAACAGCACTGAGACAACAAATATCAAGACAGAGACAGAGGTGGTAGCCCTGAAACATTTCAACATGAAAACCAGAACCCTACAGTCTAATCCAGGAGAGATGTTCTGCGGTTCTGCTTCAGGGACACGGAAGAAACTTTACAACGGTATAAAATCTTTCTGTGTGTGAGTGTTTCTTACCGACTCTGGAGCTTTGATAAAGACTTTGGTCTTGCCCAGCTGGAACTGGTCCCGGTCCATATTTACAGAGTTGAGGAGGTGCAGGACTCCCTGACGCTCCTCACTCCTCCACCGAGGCCAGGTCTCCTTGGTCAGGATAGCATACCTGAGGGACATTATTGTTGCCATTAGAGTGTTTGAAGCAGCAGCACAGTGTATGGTGTCATCATGTTTGACCTCTGACCTCTGCAGGAACTTGTTGAAGACCCGCCTGTAGGCATATCCAGCCCGACGAACTCTGATGTTCTCCCGGAGGCCCAGGTACTCCACCTGGTGTCGGACTCTGTTCTCCTCCCAGTCCCGAGGACGTTTGGTTTCATTAGGTTTGATGCAGCGGATGTAGTGGGGGGTGCACTTCATCAGGGTCTGCACCAGACTATTAGCTTGTTTCTAAAGGGGAGGGGGGGCAGGTTTTTTTTATCCGTTGTAACGTAAAACAGCGTTACAGACTAAGAACCTGCAGGCCTTCAGTCTGATCAAAAACCAGAATACACCGTTACACTTTCAGAGAAATCTTCAGCAGCTCTGAAATGTCAAAGTCAGTTAAATCATCAAGACTTTGAAACATACAGGTTTACCGACGTCTGCAGCTCAGTCTGTGTTTCTGACTGACTGAAGTCAAAATACACATGTATATTTTATAACATGTAATTACCAGAAAAGAAATGGAAGTTTTATTTATCTGTCTGCAGTGGTAGCACCTCCTGCGTTGGTGCTGATGATGTTGGCACCATCACTTAATTTCCAATAGACAGAAAGCGGCCAGCAGGGGGCGACACTGTTACATGTTTCTTAGTCCCATACAATGAGGAGGGAGAGAGCTGAGGTATGGATACTGTTTGAGGTCAAAGGGACAGGTGTACGCAGGAGACAACAGGAAGTTGTTGTAGTTTGGCTGAGAAGACAACAGAGGAGACTAAAGATACTTAATGTAAAAGCCAGTTAAACACGCCCACACTGTGCTGCTGGATGGTATTTTACCAAACTGGAACCAGATCCAAAATGGAATCAGCTATCTGAACCCAGTCCTGATCTGAACTGATCCACTTGTCCCGCCTCCACCTGTCAATCATGTAGCAGTAGGTGTCGCGCTCTCACCTTGATCTTGCTGCTGGCCGTGGTCGGACGCCCTCTCTTCTCTGCCTCCAGGTTCTCAGGGAACAGAGCTCTGATGAACAGACTGACCACAAACATAACACAAACACGAGGTCATCATGAAGTCATCTCACATGCACACACACACACACACGCGAACGTTTCTCTCACTTCACCTGTGAGGATCTTCATTGACATAAGGAATTCTTTAGCCCCTAACCAGGTCTGAACCCTCAATCCTCACAATGCAGAGGTGTCCCCACTACGCTGGTTTAGTACTTGGGACTTACAATTCGCTGCTCTGCATCAGCTCGATGATGTCATTAAACAACACATCTCTGTTCCTCTCACAGAAACCGCTGACATCATACGACACCTGGACAGGTAGACAGACAGGCAGACAGTTTCTGAATGTCTCAGTAACAGACAGGTGAACAGGTGAACAGATGTACAGGTGGACAGGTGTACTGAGTACCTTCCCGGCATAGTGGTGGACGATGAATCCTCTGTTCCAGCTGCTGAAGTGCTCGTGTGATCCGATCTGTCCCTGCAGTTTCTGCAGCAGAGTCTGATCGGCTCCCTCACCTTTAGCGTGCATCGTAGCACAAACATCGTCTAGAATACTCATGATCCCGGGGGGATTCTGGGAGATTAACAGAGGGACACCAACAGAGGGATGATGGGAATGCAACATAAACTCCTTTATAAATAACAGTTCTCCAAGTGAAAAGTTCTTCAAATATGAAAAGTAAAAGTTCTCATTTGGGTGTCACTGCTGCAGCTTCACAGACTGTTCAACTGTCTGAACAGGAACAGGAACCAAAGTGACATCTGCATTTAGATCTACGGACGTGATGCTCCCTGAGGACGTCTCTGCAGGACACGATCAGACTGTCTCAGAAGCAACAGTCTGTCCACAGTCACACAGAGAGGGACGTTAGAGTCAGAAACCTCTCATTTCAAAGATGAATGAACCTTTGAGATTTCAGTGGAGCAGAGACCAGAGCTCCTGGCCTGCAGAGACCAGAGCTCCTGGCCTGCAGAGACCAGAGCTCCTGGCCTGCAGAGACCAGTGCTCCTGGCCTGCAGAGACCAGTGCTCCTGGCCTGCAGAGACCAGCGTGGCAGAGCAGGAGGGGTCACTGAATGGTCTGATGAGTATGAACATGATGTGAATCGCTGTGGCCTTTACAGTCACCTGATCTCAGTCCAGGTGAACATCTGTGTGACAGTTCTCTGCTCCACCATCATCCAAACACCAGGTGAGGGAACATCTGTGGAAGAGTCACGCTGGTCCCTCCAGAGTCCAGAGACTCGACTGTTATGCAGTTTGCTGAATTTTCATTGATGAGGTTTTGACCACAGATCAAATCTGAGTCCAGTTCTCTGATTGACTGACTCACCAGTTTGGACTCGATGAGGTCACAGACCACTTTATTGTTAAAATACTCGATGGGCGTCCACCTGATTCCCTCCTGCACATATTCTTCCTGCAGCAACAGAAAAACAGCGTCAGCTTCTGATTTCATGTCGAACAGGCTGAAATATTTTTATTCAGAAACGTTTGTGATGATCGAAGAGAAATGCTGAGGGTTAGAGACGAAGAGCACGGAGAAAAGGATTCCAAGTCATCTGAATACAAAACACTCGGAAATAAGCTACACTACGCTAAAAGTTCGGAATATCTGACTTTCGGGTGAAATTTCAGAATGCACCTAAAATGCACTATAACCTTTACAGGTGAACTTAATTTGACCTTCTCTAAACTTTTGTGTTTCAGTACTTGTTGCATAACATGCTGTTCTCCAACAAGGTAATTAACCGCAAAAATCACAACCAGTGTCTGATCCATGAATCGATCACTAAATGTTCTGGTTTTAAACAGTCCTCTTCATCATGCTGTTCACATGACATCATGAGATCATGACGATACCTAACTAATGATCAACGGTACCTGGGCATTGCGAGGCCTCAAACAGGATGTTCTCAGAGGGACGTTGCCACTGAGCTTAGAGTGTCACAGAGTATCATCGGCTGGTTGCAACAGAGACACAGAGCGACCGGAAGAGTCACAGAAAGGCATAGAAGTGGACGTGCTTCGGCCACATCCCATGCTGATGACTGCTTCATTGTGAACAGTGTCCTGCGGAACCTGATGACGAATGCCACTCAACTCCAGGCACGTTTAAGGGAGGTGAGAGGCACCCGAGTGTCACGTCAGACCATTCAAAACCACTTACATCAGTATGGTCTGCATGCTAGACCATACCTGACCACACCACCAGGCACACGATGACGCCGTCTTGCATGGGCCAGGGGGCATTTGCGCTGGACGAGGAACCAGTGGGCCTCAGAGCTGTTCTCTGATGAGAGTCCATTCACACTGAGCAGAAGTGATGGCCGCCAACGCTGTTGGAGACGTCAAGGAAAACGCTATGCATCAGCCACTGTTCTCACCAGACGAGCCTTTGGAGGTGGTGGTGTTACAGTCTGGGCAGGTGTGTCTAGTCAATACAGAACCTGTGAATGGTACTGTGACAAGCCGATACTACCTGAATAACCTTAATGAATGAATTAATAATTAATTAATGAATATCATTAATCCAGTCATTGTGCCTCTGTATGACCAACACAGGCCTGATTTCATCTTCACGGATGACAATGCCCCAGCTCATCGAGGTCGCATCATAAGGGAACGGCTACTGGAGGCTGGGGTACCTCAAATGGAGTGGCCTGCACTTTCTCCAGACCTGAATCCCATAGAAAACCTATGGGATCAGCTGAGTCGCCGTGTAGAGCCCTGCACCCCATAACCTAAATGACCTGAGGGCCGCCCTTCAAGAAGAGTGGAATAAGTCGCCTTGTGAACAGCATGAGACGTCGCTGTCAAGCTGGAATTGATGCTCAAGGACACAACAAGTTACTGAGACACTGACGTTTTTTGTTGTGGTATACCCACCACTGTTGTTAGCTTTTGTTTCAATAAATAGTTTGAGGTGAACAAATTACCATTGCATGCTTCTACTTCAAGGCCCTACGTTCATGATATATCACTGTAGCATGAACTTTCCTCATTTTCCATAAATTTCACCCAAAAGTCGAATATCCCTAACTTTCTCAGAGTAGTGTATAAGGTGATGATGTAATGATGTGATGATGTCACGTGATGTCATATCACCTGTTCTGCCTTCAGTGTGAGTTCAATAAAAATCTGCTGCAGCTTTTCGTTGACAAAGTTAATGCAGAACTGCTCGAAGCCGTTTTGCTGAAAGAAAGAAGAACAGAGTCTCAAATAATCAGATACATACAGTCAATCAATCAATACATTCATCAAACGCAGAACCCAAATCTGTCTCCATCAGACGCCCCTGCAGTAAAAGCCCCATTCGTTTTCCCACAGACCATGTGAGTGAGTCAGAGTTGGATCAGAATGAAACTCTCCTACTTCAGTCACCAGAACCAAACACCTGGTTCTGTGATAATAAATCAGAGCTACAAGAAGCTGTGGACATAAAACATTCAGGGTTAATGTTAACTACAACTCCCATGCTGCATTACAGCAAGAAACATCCAATCACGTCTTACAATCCAGTTCGATGAGCTGCTCACAGCAGCTAAAGCTAAACTGAGTCAGAAAACTGTGAGTTCCACCTGTAAGTGGCTCCTTCTCTAAACCTGATCGTTCCATGAGTTTCTGCTCGGTAACAGAGAAATGTGAAAACAGGAAGTAGAGACACAGCTCAGACAGCAGCAGAGCTCAGAGCTCAGCCTGTTAACTCTTCAAGTCAATGAGAACAAAGAGAGAAAAGTATTTTAACCACCAACTTTAACCTTCTGCATCTACCTGCAGTGATTTCCTACATTTCCCAGAATGCTGTTTATTAACCCTAAAAGGGACAGGGTGGGAACTTCTAGTTACCAGTTTTACTTTCAGGTGCTCTTGTAGTTCCATCTTTATGAGGCCTGATATGCACTTTGGACCAGGAGAGCAAGGACATTTAAGAAAAGTGGGGACACTGTTGTTAAGACCTCACTTCTTCAAAAGACTGCAGATGAAGACTTGGTCTTGGGGGCGGGGGCTGGACCAAGGTCTGGGTTAAGGGTTAGGGAGCTTATGTCAGTGAAGCCCGTTGAAAGCTGAGAACTACAAACGTGTTAATACTTGAAAGATCTCGAAGCCGTAGATGTCCAGCACTCCGATGTTGAGCTCCTCCTGGTCCTTCTGCATGGCTTTGTTAATACACTGACACACACAGATAAAACAAGTCACTGTAAAATAAACTGAAGTGTAAAATGACAGAATTCTGAAATGAGACGTGAACTGTGAGTGTTGAAGTGAACTGACGTCGACGAGGAAGTCGAAGAGTCGCGTGTACAGAGCTTTGGACAGGGCGTCTCTGGAAAAACACGCCTGCTCGGTGTTCAGGGTGACGGAGATGGACTCGGTCTTCCCGCCCCACTTACTGTCCATAATCCTGCTGGTCAGTTTCCTGCAGAGACCATCCTGAGGGATCCCCAACAGGTAGGACGGGAATGCTAGAACTGAGGGAGACAGAGCGAGACGGTTTCAGTGTGAGTGACCCAGCAAGTGGGGATCCTTCAAAACTGAGGGTTCTACGACCTAATTCACGCTTTGCTTTTACGTCCTGCAGACAAAGACCTGACAGCTTCATCCAGGCCCCAGACACAGTTTGAAATTGTGGACTTTTTTCCCTCTGTATGTCAACGCACAGTAAGTATCTACATACGAATGTATAGAATCACTGTCACAGGTATATAATGACCAGGCCTCATTAATATCAAATAACACACACACACACACACACACACACACACACACACACACA
>JBBMJY010000025.1:194055-210131 GCA_037833715.1 Toxotes lorentzi
ACACACACACACACACACACACACACACACACATATATATATATATATATATATATATATATATATATATATATACATACATATAAACTGTCCCATTAACAGCAGCTAAATCAGCTGTGATCAGCTCCTGTCTGCAGTGAACCCATTGAGGAACAGACACCTCTCACTGGATCACTGTGATACTGAGGGACACTTAAAAACAGCAGGATTCTCAATGAAGTTCTGCAGGATGGACATCAGAGATGATGATATGCTGAGAAAGTGAAGGTCAGCATGTGTTTCAAGTCTGTGGGTTCAGGTCTGACTCAGTCTGGACTCTGAGGACGACGAGCTTTGAAGCAAATCGATCTACAGGAACCACCTGCTGTTCATAGAACACCTGCACGAAGCTGAACTTCATTTCATGAAATGAGCATCTGACTGAGCCTGAGCTGAGCCTGTTTCCACCCTCACGTCCTGAGCTCTGCCATGCTACTCAGTGTCTTACAGTCCTGACTCTCGACCACAGCGTAGTTGTTTTCCTCTCTGAAGCTGATGTTTCCCAGATGAAGGATTCCTGCGACGAGCTGAAGAACCGAATCCTGATCCTCCGCAGACAGACCCACTACTGACATCGCCCCCTGGGAGACAGACAGACAGTTTATTGGACAAAGAGTTTAACACACAGACAGGTACAGACAGACAGGTACAGACCATGGTATCAGTAAACTCCTTCTTGTCACTGATGTCCTCCACTGTGTAGGTTCCTGATTGGTTGAGGTAGTAGTAGTAGTCGGGGGTTGTGATTCCAAGGTTCTCCCTTTGCTCCCCACTTGCCCCCCCCAGCAGCTGAGGACAGAGGTCACAGAGAGTTGGACATGTAAGGAAACATTTTCCTGCCTCTGTTTTCAGAGTAAATAAGAGGAACAGACTCTGAAGGAATCAGGACACAGTGATGGAACTAAACCTCAGACGTAATGATGGAAATGGTTGCTGCATTGTTTTGTGTCTCGTTGTGGAGGTTTGCCTTTCCACGGGGGATCCACCCATACCCCGAGTCTCACACTGGCTACATGGTCAATACTCCTCCAGTAGAGCAGTAGACCTTGTGGTACATGTTGCAGTACCTGGTAGTAGATGTGGAAGTTTCTCTCTCCAGGATTCTGTGAAACGACTCGACTTTTCTCCAACAGAAAGTTGGAGATTTTTCCACCATCAGGAGCTCCTCCCCGACTGAACTGGATCTCAAAGTATTTACCCTGACAGGAGGAGACACATTTGCCTGAATAAAGTCTGTCTGTGTATAAATATTATATAGATTTATATATTTATACTCACAAATCTGCTGGAGTTGTTGTTGCGGACAGTCTTGGCGTTGCCGAAGGCCTCCAGCAGAGGGTTGGACTGCAGGATGATGTCTTTAACATGCTGCACACACACAAACACACTCAAAAGCAACAGTAACCATGGTAACTGTAGTAATAACTGTAGTAATAACTGTAGTACTGCCTGCACCTGAACTCAGAGTTTCTGCTGCTACAGAGAACTGATCTGAGAGCAGTACTCTGTGTACTCACCTGTACTTTGTCTCCTCCTCCTGACACTTTGGACACGTAGCTCATGATGTATTTGGCTGCAACTGTTTTTCCAGCTCCACTCTCACCACTGAGACAACAAAGATTCAAACCGCAAAGATTCAAACCGCAAAGATTCACAGATTCAACCAACAAAGGTTCAGATCCGCATCTTAGGGGAACGAGCTTAAAAACAGGACGTCTGGTGTTTCATTGCTTCTGCACGTTGCTGTAAATCTTTTATAGAAATGTAAATAATTTTGATTGTTTATAACAAATTCAAATATATTACAATTAAAATCAATTCAGTGGTTTTTGTATTAATCGCATGAATACATTTGAAGATTAATATACTGAAGAAGTTAGTTGAGTATAGGGTTCACTTACCCCCCACCCCCGGCTCAGATATTCACAGGTAAACTGTGTTCAGAAGTAGAAATGCCCGCCTACCTGATGATGACACACTGGTTCTCGCTGTCAATCATCATGTTTCTATACATGTTGTCAGCCAGCGCGTAGATGTGGGGGGGGTTCTCGTACTGCGCCTGAGGGGGGTGGGGGGGTTAATGCTGTTAGATGTCAGGTGTTGTGTGAAAGTGTGTGTGTCGTTATCTTACCGCTCCCTGGTACAGCTCCACCTCCCTCTCAGTGAAATATGGAAGCTGTTTGAATGGATTCACAGAGATCAGAACCGGACCGATGTAAGTCTGACAGAACCAGGTCAAGGAACACAAGACCTAGAGCCAGAAGCACCAGGACCTGGACATCCCATCACCACATTTAAAAACACTGGAAACCTGAAATCCATCTGGTGTTAGTGAGAATCAGATGCTGCAGATCAACGTTTCTCGTTCATCCGACAGGACCACACACGCCGGCTCAGCCCGGGTCAAGGATACAAAGATGTAGTCGTCCATGTATCTCTTCTTCAGGTTGTCTGTGATGGCGTCCTCATTGATTTTGGACAGCAGCACCATGTCGTCCACCCCGCTCACCTTCACATTCTGAGCCTGCCAGTGGTAATGCTCCTTGCTGCCCTGAGGGTATATTAGGAATTATGAATATTTAGGGTTTTATTATTATTATTATTATTAATAATAATAATAATAATAATAAGTCTATTTAATTTTATTTATAGTGCACTTTTCATTTAAAAGCAAATCTCAAAGTGCGGCGAGATTAAAAGCATAACATCACAAAACAAAAACATTCAAACATAAAGCAGGTAACAGTTTTTAAAATGTTTTCTTGAAGAGAAAAGTCTTCAAGGCCTTTTTAAAAGAAGCCACATTCTGTGGGGGTCTCTGGGGCCCTGTGGGGCCCTGTGGGGGTCTCTGGGGCCTGTGGGGCCTTCAGATGGTCTGGAAGGGAGTTCCAGAGGAGGGGGCGGCTGAGCAGAAAGCTCGATTCCCATTGTCCAGAGCTTAGTTCTGGGGGTATGGAGGATGTTGCTGCCCCCCCCGAATTCCCAGCATTCCTCTGTCCTGTGGGATCTTGTTGTGCTGAGTAAAAGCAAACGGCGACGCCCCGAATACGTTTGCCTCGACACGCTGAGCTGCAGGTCGCTGCATGTTACAGTGAGGGTGTGAGGGTGTGTGTGTGTGTGTGTGTGTGTGTGTGTGTTACAGCTGAGCCAAACAAACAGCTGCTGCTGTTTGAAGAGTTCACACTAAGTTTTGAGAGGGAAAATGAAATATCGATTATTCACTGTTAAACTCATGAAGGAACGTGAAGGAACCAAGAACATGATCAGTCAAACCTGAACCTGATCCCAGGATCAACCAAAAAGGATCAAGGTCTCCAGGTTTCATCCTGGAACAGGGTCCAAACCCGCCGCACTTCGTTTAAATTTTAGTTTCACCACTTTAGCACTTCAGTTAATCAGAGTCTCTGCAGCTCCCTGACCGGCAGTCAGCCTGGAGACACACACACACACACACACACACACACACACACACGCGCCTGAACGAAACACACTTCCTCTTAAAACTGATTCTGTTCATGTGTGAAAATAAAGACAGAAACAGCTGGAATCAATCCGGCCAGGTCCCTACGCACTCCTGAGGGCCTGCTGAGGGCCCCGGGCAGGGCCACAGGATGAACACCTGACCGAGGTCAAGCTGTCAGTGTCTGTTTCCATGGTGACGGGAGGGAAAAATGGGAACGCTCTAGTTTAAAAAGCAACAAACAGATAGAGCCGATTTATTTCATTTTATTTGACTGATTTTTTTTTTAACTTTGATTCATTTGAATTTGTTCAAACATTTTTCTGCTTCACATTGTTTTTATTTTTATTCGACAGATGTTTTCTGTTCTGAACGAAGAATAATCGAATCATTCTTTTATTTTCTGACCTTTTCTGAATCTAAAAACCTTTGAGATCAGAAAGTTTTAGCTCAAACAAACAGCAAAAGAGATCTGATCTGGGACCAGGACCAGGACCAGGACCAGGCTGTTATAGACAGTTTTTGGTTTTGAAGGTTCAAAGTAAACCTGAGTGAACTCACCATGTCTGCTGTCTGCTCCTCCTGCCCTCACTTCCTGCTTCAGGTAAAAGTTGAAAAATCTTCAGTCAGTCTCAGGTGGATCCAGGTGCACTAAGACTGACCCTGGATCAGATGAGATCAGAACAGATTGGTTCAGTTTGGTGGACTCAGACGGATTCTGTAGATCGGAACATTTTCTTCTCACTTCGTTTCTTGTCCGTTTTCCTTCTTTCAGTCTTCAGCTGCTCAACTCTCTGCAGGTGTGGGCAGGTAAAGCTCCTCCTCCTCCTCATCCCTGGGGAACTCTGGGTAATGGAAGCCTTCTGAAGAACAGCTGCAGCTCTACTGCCCCCTGGTGTCAGAACACAGGATCACAGCAGAACCGGTTTTTAAAATTCCGGCTGTGAACCTTTAGTTTCTTTGGGTTTAACAGCCCGGTTCTCCTCAAGGTGGTGTACTCAGTCCACTACTGTTTCCACTACTGACACACGACTGTGCAGCCTGAAATGAGGGGAACCTTGGTCCCTGCTCTGTTACCTCAAAATACTTCAGAGGTCACTTCAGACACTGGAGAAGACGCAACAGGACTTTACATCACCTGCTGCGTCAGTTTCGTCTCAGCGAGACTCACATGAGAATCGCACCTGAAGAGGTGGGATCACGTGGGTGTGATGTCACAGCGTGAGACGAGGGTTACTTTAGCACCGGATCCAGCTCACAGACGCCATCACATCCGTTTATCCTGCTCTGTCACTTTGTGCAGTTTGATGCTTTTGATCCTGAATAAACATGAAGCCACAGTGACCTTTGACCTCCTCTGCTCTGCTGTGAGTGAAAGTAATGGAATGAAAACCATCACAGCATCTGAGTTCATGTGTGAAGCCTTCAGTATGAGACTGGAAATGTTTTCCTTACTGTTGATGTGCCCTTTTTCACTTCATGTCCCCATTTTAAAAAGCACAACACCCAGATCTGATCTCTTAACAAGATCATCAGAACACCCAGGACACAAAGTCTTATCAGATCCAGATCGAGGAAGTCAGAGTGCATGATGGGAGTTTGAGTGACACACCTGCAGAGACACCGACTCCTCTTCCTTGGGTCTGAAGGTCGGTCTGAGTCACATTAAAGTTCAGTTTATAATTAACGTGGAGCAGCTTTCATAGACTCTGTGGAAACTCCCTGCAGGTCCTGGTCTCAGGATCTCTCTGAGGAGTGAAGTGCTTTCAAACACAGTGTGACTCTTGCAAAAACTGATCCTTGGTCCAGGTACTGTTCTGTTGGCTGGGCTAGTCAAACTTAAATATCCACAAATACTCAATCAGCAAATCAAAACCCTGCCACTCCAATTCATTCTGCTGTAAAAGTATTTATTTAAGGCTTGACTTCCACATGAATGCTGCTGCCAGAGTTTTCTCCACGCTGCTGGGATCATGTCTCTGGAGGACAAATCCCGAATCCTTGACTTACGTACCTTTCTGCTGATGGCATCTGGTTAAATGAGCAACATGACTGATGAGATCTGAAAACTAAAGAACATTAATCAATTTCTCTGCTACTTGCCCTTTTTTTTCTTCTATTCATCTTTTGAACTGCAGGGTAGTTTTATCGGCAGTAAACTCCGCACACTGTGGTTTACCTGGATGATTTTATGTTGAAAAAAGCTGCAACTGTTATTTTTATTACTGATGAATGGATTGTTATTCCAGTTATTCCTTCATTAAAAAGCTGCCCATGAGCTTCAGGTTGATGAATCGATGACTCTGCCTCTGCCTGAAAAGTCTCTGATGAAATGAAGCCACAGACATGAGCTGCAGGTAAACACAGCTTTGTTTTAATGAGTCAGCGGGTTTACAGAGTCTGCAGTTAAAGGGCTAAAAGAAAAAAAAAAAAAAAAACGGCGGTATGGTCCTTTAAAGAGTCTGTGTGGTTCGATTCCTCCGTCAGACTCGTATACAGTTCATACACAGTTCACCAAGTCCGCTCGCTTCACCTCATCCACCTGCTGAGTGTTCACATTTAAATCTAAAGCTGGGCTGCTCTCTGATGGGCTAAGAGTCCGAGCCCAAATAGAAAAAGAAGAACAGAGGGATTAGAGCTGAAACCAAAGGAGACGTCAAAGAAAACAAGACGAAACACGAGAAAAGAAAGAAGAATAAAGTGAAATAAAAGAATAAAAGAAAGACGACAGACAGAGGGGGCTCATGGTCTCTGCAGTCGAGTTATAAAACCTGGAGGTTCATCAGTCCGTGGACAGTCTGTATTTGTTCTGCTGCGCTCACACACACACACACACACACACACACACACACACACACACACACACACACACACACACAGGGCCGGTCACATGATGCTGGTCACATGATGCCGTTGGTGAGGTACTGGAAGCCGTCATACAGTTTGGTGGTGAGTGACCTCATTGATCCGTCCACCAGCTGATCGATCAGCAGCTGCAGCTGCTCCTCCGTCAGACTCATGTGGAAACGCTCCTTCAGACCTCGCATGGTGCTGGAGCCATGGAAACAGGGCAGCTGGGAACCTGGAGGGGTGGAGGTGGGGGGGTTAACAGTTAGGACAGTATAAACCTGTGTGTGTGTGTGGGTGTGTGTGTGTGTGGTACCTTGTTGCATGATCTCCACTATCTGCAGCACTCGGTCCATGTGTTTCCTGGCTGCTATCAGACCCTGAAGCATCAGCATCTTATAGTAGTTAAACATGTCGCCGTCTGGACCCCCCATCACCTCAAAGATAGACACAACACACTCAGATCCTGACCTGCTTCACTGCACACATCAGTCTCACCCTGACTTCCTGTTGGCCTTTTATCAGTCACACAGAACCTGAACCAAGACACAGGGAACGAAGCTAAACTGCACCCTGCACCAGTGTAAGGACCGCTACGTCCTGCTCAAGGACCACACCATACTTAAAGGTATGAGTAGGTAAAATCTAACAATCAACTCTAAAGTGACCAGAGGAAAAACAAGAACCACACAAGAACCTCTTGAATGTTAGAGGTTAGAATTTGAATTAAAATGGAACACTAGAACATCCTCAATGACCCTGGAACCGCATCATGACCTCTAGAGACTCACATCTACGAACTCTGAGGTGAGTTTGAACGCCGACGTTTCAAAGCCGAGGTTCTTGGGCGAACTGGAGAGAATGAAGCCAAAGTCAATGTGGATGATGTGACCTTCAGCGTCCAACAGGATGTTCCCATTGTGCCTGAGAGAACATGGAAGGCAAAGAGGGACAGAGGAAGACATGGAGGACAGAGAGGGATGGGGGCAGACCAGTGTCTAGATTAAATCCCTCAGTAACAGTTTCTCAGGACAAATGGAAGGTTGAAAACTGAAAAGCAGCTGGGAGAGACAGGTGACGTCAGCGTCTCACCTGTCTTTGACCTGCAGGAGGTAACAGATCAAGCTGTATCCAGCGCAGCTCTGGACGAAGTTTCTCTGAGCGGAAAGGAAGGCCTCGGTGGTCGGAGCTCCGTGATCCTGCAGGAAGTAGTCAAGCAGAGACAGCTGGCTCTGCTTCTTCACCTGATGGAGCGACACAGCGTTCACCACGGGCTCGATCATCCCGCTGTCCGACGACAACACCAGGATCTTATAGGGCTTTATCCAGAGGGGGACACGCTCCTGCTCCCAGATAGACTGTGGGGCAGAGAGCAGGTGAGTTTCCTCCTTATTGTCAGTGTGTTTTGATCATGTGATTTTACTGATGTCACTGCATTACCTTGAGCTGCTGTAGCACCTGAAAGGCGAGCAGCTCCTGCCTCAGGTCGTCTCCACATTTCACAATAACAGACAGAAGCCTCCAGTTGGGAAGGTGACCGTACGGTGATCCTTCCCTGATCCTCCTGCAGGGACACACAGTCGCACCCACAGGTAAACAACAAGGGGACAGATAAACGTCCACTAAGCGCAGAAATACACAGGTGGACATGATGGACAGAGGACAAATAAAACAGAAGCCGAGACGATGAAAGATTCATTCAATGAAATTCATCTGCTCTCTGCTAAAAATGCAGGTGAAACGTGATATAAACAAGCAAATAAATAAGCTAAAGTACACAAAAAAGTTAAAGACGCGGCAGTCGAAACAGAAGCAGTTAAACAGTCATGAAGGGAGATGAAGCGTCACTTGAAGTGAACGTGATGAATGAAGATAAGTCAAAGGGCTGAGAGTGACAGATGATACCAGCTGAGCTGAAAACAGTTCGAGTTTCACTTAATGTTGAAGCACTAACACAATTTGAAATGTCTGAAATCTGAGCTGAAAGGAGATGAAGTGGACCAGTTCAACGTCTCTGGTCCTTCAGGCTTGTCACTTGAGCAGTTAGCTTCAGAGAGAGGATCATTTCTCATCCTGATGCATGAACCGGGAATGAAAAGAGGAAACTGAAGGAAAAAAAGGTGAAGCCCTGAAATTTACCAGCACACTCTGTGAAGTTTCCGTGATAAAGTCTGAGGAAACTGGAGAGTTGGAACACAGCACACTAATTAAACCAGAGTTGGAAGTTTAAAGATCAGGAAGCACCAACACTGAACTGAGGGAGGGTCCCTGAAGGCAGCATCACCTACCGGACCTTCTCCTCCCAGGGCTCTTTGAGGGCCACGGCCGACGGGTCCTCAGGGTCCCGTTTAAAGGTGGTGGGGGCCTGAGCCAGCTGCTCCGACAGACGACGCCTAAAACAAAGGCACACAGATACAGAGAGAGAAAACACACATTACCCCCCACACACACACACACACAGTGTGGTCTGGTCTGTCTTTGTTCTGTGTGAATGTGTAGAAAGGAAAGAAATCAGAGAACCTACTGCCTGACTTTTGTTCAGATCATAAACTCCAGGTGTTTCACTGTGTGTGTAAATACACACTCTGTGTGTTTGTGTGTTGCATGTATACACACCTGATGTCTCCAGCAGCGATGAACACAGGCTCTTTACTCTCCAGGCTGGTGATACTGTCCACGGAGAACTGGCTGATGTTATCACAGCTGTTGGTGTGGACCTCTGGCAGCTGGAGGGGGAAAGATGGACAGTCAGACGGACACCGTCCACAGTATCTACCGGCCAGCGTCTGTGTGGAGCTTGTCTTACTGCTGAGTTATTTGTTGTTTGAGTCGTTTTTACTCTGATTCTGTCTTTATTGATGAGTGTGTCTGTGGAACCTGTGCTGCCGCTTTAACCTGGACAGAAATTCATCCTCAGCCTGAAACCATCCGAACAGTATTTAGCCTTTTATTTTTGATCAGTCTCTACGCAGTGTTGACGTGTTGTTTATCCGTACATTAACTGTGGTGTGTCTGCTCCCTCCTTCATAGACCTGACAGGTTTCTACATCCTGTTCAGAGCAGCAGGTGACCACCACATCTACTCAAAACCTCTGCTGTTACTCTGACACGAAGCCCTGACAGATCTGAGACCTGCTGTCTGAGAACAGATGGACATCATCTCACCTCCACCTGCAGCTCTCCGATGTCATCCACAGACCAGGCCTCGTCGTCGTTGTCGTAGTTTGGGACCATCGAGAAGCTGCTGGCTCTCTGTTCTGCCGTCATGCCACAGTCCGGCAGGTTCTCCACAGAACGCGTGCTCCTGATCCGGTTCTCCGGTATCCGGATCGGAACGCTGGATGTCTCAAAGTTCTCACACTCCAGAACCTCCACGTAGATTAGGTACGGAGCCTGGGGGGTCACAGAGGAGGTCGAAACAAGTCACGTGATCGCTGAGGTCACAGTCTCACGACTCGGATCTTTTTAATTACCTTCTCAGTTCTTGACAAAATTCATTAAAGTTAACGGATAATAAATGTGCCCTTACAGCACAGCGGTCATCATCATCATCATCAATGACAGGACAAACTAACTGAACATCACCTACTGAGACCAGAGCTACAAGGAAGCGAACATCATGTCTAATAAATCCAAACGAAACAAAAAGTCAGAAATCAAACATTTACTGACGTCTCCATTGGCCTCATCTTCAACCATACACAATGGCATTTCATCGTTTCGTAACCAACAGATCTCAAATATAAAATCTGATATAAAATATCAAAATCATTTTTACCAGCTGTTGTTTTTACCACAGCAACACGACGTCAGTGACTCCCTCAGCGAGTCTGACGGACAAGATGCAAGAGACCAGAGTTTACAGGTGTGAGGCTGAGACCAGCAGGAATGATTGATGAGCGCTGATTTATTAATAAATGGCTGCTGTGATCCTGTCATAAGATAGTCTGTAAACTTCACCTGCCTCTGTCCAAAGTGTTAATATTACTCTTTTGAAATGAAGGACAGTCTAATCAGGATCTTCTTTGTTCACACGCTCTGATATTTAGGTTTTTAAAAATCTCTCATGAACAATTCCTCCCAAAACATTTCATGTTTACGGTTGTCAGTCTGATACTGATCTTCCTCACATGGCTCCATGTTGCTTAATTTGTCTGCTTTCTTTACAGATGCACTTACTTGTTTAAAACTTGTTGAAAACCTTTTTGTTTGGTGGTCAGACCAACAGGTTTGTTATTCAACTCATGTTCATATAAACTGACTGTGCTGATACACAGAAGTTTCCTGGTCCAGACCAAAGGACACTTCAATCAGCGTTTCCTATGTGTGCATGCATTTCTATCTTTGTGAGGACCAACTTCAGTTTTACATCACCATTGTGAGGACACTTCAGCCGGTCCTCTGTACTTCAAAGAACAGATTTAGGTTATGGCCTTACAGGCTAGAGGATTCATTATATTAGTGAAGGTCCTCACAAGTTCACAAAGACAAACTGTATGTGTGTCTCTCTAACCTTGTCTTTGGAGTTTAACACCACGGCCTGTGTGTGCGGCACTCGGACCACGTGGTGGTCGAAGGCGGCGGTGGGCAGCCAAACTCGCGCAGGCAGTTTGTGGTTGAGCAGCGACAGCTCCGAGATCAGCCGCTGGGTCTTCTGCTCTTTGGTGGGCAGCGTGGCCAAACGCTTCCCGATCCCCATCAGAGACTTGATGAACTCCCTCTGAGGAGCCAGACGCACCGGCTGGAGGACAGACAGAGACAGAGGACAGGGAGACAGAAACAGATGGGATGTTTGATGAGCAGTCAGTCTCTGTGGTTTGATCTCTGCTGGCGCCACCTGGAGGCGACATGAGACACTTTAACAGGTGAAGGTCTGATGTTTGTGTGTCAGGTTTGTGTTGAGAAACCATCCATCAATTCTTCCACTGATCATTGATCATTTTTATAAAAATCAACTTACAGACAATTGAGTTCTTAAATTTTAGCTGTTTTAGTTTCCTGAGTTTTTTCAGACAAAAAACAAAAAAAAACCGTAGTCATATTCTGATTGGTTGGTTTGTCGAGCCGTAGCTCCGGCTACATCGGAGGAATCGGTGTGGACGTGAAATCATCTTGTGTTCAGTGTGTTTCACACTGAGGACAAACTGCAGAAGTAAACCTGACACACACACACAGTCAATCATCAGAGGAAACCTGACGACAGCATAGTCACTGTACTGAGATCAGTTAGTGTCCCGACTGATTCACCCACAAACAGCTGATTGGATCCAACAGAAAAACTAAGAATCACAGTGATGGTCAAGCCACAGACATGCAGTCACATCCAAAACTGCTCTCTGAATGGTTTTCTTTCCTGTAAGCTGAACGTCTGGGACTTCACCTCACTCTCAAAGAGAACCAGAACCAGAACCCTCAGGCTTCACTTCCCACAATGCACCCTGGAGCAAGGTCAAAACAGGAAGCTGGTGAACTTACAGGACCAGTCTCAAACTCCAGACTGTCTGAGCTGGAGCCGCTGTCCTGGAGGTCAGAGGTCAGGGGGTAAAACAGTAGAGGGTTTAGAGTGATGTCATTCAGACTCATGAAGAAATAACATCAGTTTGCTCCTTTATTTCTGTTAACTTTAAATTTCATTTGTATTAATCAATAAAAGGAAAAAGTAAATAGATCCATAAATATTCTGGCAGACCACAGCTCTGGTTTCTATTAGTCTTCATGGTTTGAAACCTCAGGATTAATTTGGGTTTAAACACCTTGGTGACCCCATACATATTTAAGAAGATACTTCTACCCAAAGCTAGCCGCTGACAGCGGACTGTGAACGGACCAGAAAACACTGGGTCACAACCTGAAATACTTGTTCCCACAAAACAGCCTTAAATTTAGACATTTGTCATTTAGCTTTGTATTTCTGAAAACTAATATTATAATTTCAGAAAAGTGTATGTGAGGCGCATTTTTGAATTGCATTACTTCATTTTACTGACTTTCACTCATTATTTTCCTTCACTGTCTTTCTGTGAGTCTGACCTCATCCATCTTAGATTGCCATTTATTCATTTGGAAGATGCCTTACAAGTGAGGGACAACACTAAAGCTTCAGTACAGTAAGAGACCTTAGAGTAAGCACTAAGTACTAAATCTGATCAGCAAGTCAAAGTGCAGGGCATCAGATGAAGAAGTGCACAGGAAGTGCTGGAGGCATGTTAAGGTGTTTGAGGTGCTGCTCAAACCAGAACAGCCTGGACTGTGATGGTGTGAAGCTTGTGCTGGAGCATGAGCCTGTATCCCGTTAGAACATCACTCTTCCAATAGAAAGACTAAGTAACAACACCAGCTGATAGTTCTCAACCACAGCAGAGGCGTTACTCCAGCCTGTCTGAACCTGGTTGGACATGTTGCCATAGCCAGTGAAGCATTTATCACATGTGCGATATGTCTTGGAGGAGGCTGGTGGGACCTGCTGTCAGGCAGCGTCTCTTCATTTGAGGCCTGTGGCACAAAACGGATGCATTATGCAGACATGTGGTCAGCATAAAGCAGTCAGGGAGGGTCAGTCCAGGTCGTCAAAGAGATCACATGTCTGCCTTGTGGCTGCTTAATGACGTCACCTGACCCATACGAAGCTCAGAGTTTCCAGAAAATCGTCCAAAGTAGAATGTGAGTGAAGTCTTACCCCCCCACCCCCACTACTGCTGTGTGAATGTAAGTTAACTGGTTGATTTAGATAAACAGCTGGAGGAGTTATTTCTCCAGTTGGTGCCATTAAAGGAACAATGTGCCAACTGTCAAATTCATCCTCCAAACAAATAGGGGGCAGCATATTACCAGAAAGCTGGGACGTCCACCCCTATTGTAAGAAACAAGGAGATGCACTCTTTGGTCCCTTCCCTTCGCCTCTTCAGGTATAAAGTGGTACTACGAGCTGGTTACACACAGACGTCTTTGACATAGCATCAGAACTGTCATTTCTTCACATGTTGATGCATCTTAACACATCTAAGCGAATACATTATCCCCCTGGCTACCATCAAATATATACACACTCAAAAAAAACACACTTAACCAAGCGAGAACCAGAACCCGACCCTGGCTGTGTTACCTCGTCCTGGCTGCTCTCCACCTTTGGGTTACTGGCTGTTCTCTTCAGGTTGCTGCTCAGGCTGATGCTGACTGTAGCGTCTGATTTGGAGCGCTGATGTGTTCGTTTGGATGGTGACAGGCCATGGTCTCCTCCCAAGGGCCCAGGGCCAGAGGTGGAGGACGTTACGGGACAGAAAGGCGTCAGAGTCAGGGGGTCTCTGCGGGCTCGTGGCCCCGCCGGTTTGAGCTCATCGGACAGGATGAGTTTCCTGAGTTTGGTTCCTCGAGAGTGACGCTGGGTGGAAATGTGCATGTCAGAGGAGTAAGCTCCCAGCAGCCAGGCACACTGCAGACTGAAGGAGATACTCTGTCTGCAGCGGTGAACCTGCAGACAACACACAGGGTTTAAGAACACGTCACCCTAAAATGTAAGAACGTCCAAAAACAGATGTTATAACGTTCTTCACAGCAGAAGGAAAAGCAAAACAGAGAATTAAAACACCTGAAAAGCTGTTGGTGCTAACCCCTGACTGATGACCGACTCGGTGGTTCCCAACCTTTTTGACCTGTGACCCATTAAAGCAACACAATCTTTACTTGTAACCTCAGTTCAACCAAACACTGATGTTTCCCTGTCTGATAGAAAGATAGACTGATAAGAAAACATCAGTGTTTCCTATCAATGCACACGGGGGACTATCCAAACTTGGGAAAAAAAAGGAAAATTAAAAATTCCACATATTTTAATTCATGGGGAAAATGATCAAAGAGAAAAACAATTTAATGTGATGCTGATTTGTGTTCAGGGTGGTTGTGACCGAGAGCGCAGTGGTTCCTTGTTAGAGTGTTTCTAAAGAGTCATAAAGTGGTTGCTATGACTTCTGGGCAGTTTTAATATGTGGTTAGGTGTTGTTGACATTTGGGACAGCGAGAACATTTTTAGGGCGTGGTTGTTATGGAGACCAGGGTGGACAAACGCACTGTAAGCTTTATAAACATTTCAAAGATGAGTGAAGTTTTGTCCCGGAGGAAGGACGGAGAGCAGCTGCTCCTCTGTGCAGAGGCTCTGGGACGATCGCCAAGGGCAACAGATTCAAAGCTGGAAGCAGGCTGGATGACATGCTGTTAAACCCCGCCCCATGTCCACACAACACCCACCACGTATGGCTTGATGGCGTCCCCCACATCCTCGTCCATGTGGATGTACATGTTGAGCAGCTGGGGCAGGTAGAAGTCCACGTCCTCGTGGGGGAAGCTGAAGAGCCGGTTCCCGATATAGGCCTGGACGCCAGGCTCCTTCGAGTTGTGCAGGTAGGAGATCGCCATGGAAACGTCGAACAGCTTGGATTCAAACAGGCGGAGCAGCCACGACTGTTTGGAGGAATTGTGTCTCTGCCGCCGCCGGGCACTCTTCACCGAACCGGGGGCTGGGCCCTCAGGGTTGTCGTCCTCCTCACGGATCTTCATGGGTTTCACCACGGCGGTCAGAGCAGCAGTGGGGCTGGAGGGGTCCAGCTCCGCCCCATTCTGCAGGTCAGTAACATCACCCTCCACCTGCTGCAGCTTCACCTTCTGCAGCACCTCCTGACAAGCCCGCTGAGCCACCTCTGCATCGATCACCAGGCTGAGCTCCCCTACACCCTCACTGATCACACACAGAGGAGGGGTAACTGTCTGGGGGGGGCCGCAGGACGAGGAAGGGGTGGAGGGGAGCGACAGGGAGGAGGAGGAGGAGATAGAGAGGGAGGGGGAGGGGCTGTTCTGATCAGAGGGACCGGGGTAAAGCTCCAGCTCTGTGTCCTCCATCTTGGCCGCTGGGAAGCTCCACCCTCCGCTGAAACAGACACAGAAAAAAAAAAAAGGTCAAAGGTCAGAGCTCAAGGGTTTTGGGGGGCGGGGGGGCTTACAACAAGGAGGAGTCAAGACAGAGGGGAAGAAAAGAAACAGTCCAAAGCCTGGCTTCAATTCATGAAGGAAGATGACAACAGTGCTGGTTCTAACGCAGGGCGACCCCCCACCTGCGGGTTGTCCATCAACATGAATATTCTGTTATAATAACATTGGCACCATGCAGGCAGGCTTAGCAGATTTTTAAAATGAAAACGATGAAACAAATATTGAAAGATTTCGTTTTAGATGATGACACAGACTGTTACTGCAGCTCTCAGGCTGCAGCCTGTGTTCACTCTCAGGTAAAGGTCCTGTCACATTACTAATATGAGACGTTTGTTTGTTGCCATAAAGAAACCACACTAAAACAGCAGCTGCTTCACTGTCACTCACTGTATGATCTGTGTGTGTGTGAGCTGAAGTTGTAATCCCACTCAGCAGATTACACTCGACCTACAGAGGATCATGGCAGCTGGGGGGGTGGTGTGGGGGGCAGACTGATTGGGTCACTCACATGGTACAGACTTGGACTGTTGGACATTCACTCTTCTCAGAAGCTAAAACCTGCGAGCAGCCTTGGGATAAAACAGGGCATCTTAACTGGGAGATGAGAAATTTCCTCTGTTTTCTAACTTTATAAAGATCACTTCATTTTTTGTCTAGAATCTGTTTAACTATATAAACTACACTGCTCACAAAAATTAAAGGAGCACTTTAAAGAAACACATTAGATACATCAGATCTCAATATGAAGTTG